>VZRZ01007232.1:0-126382 GCA_013398175.1 Climacteris rufus
TCCCTGGGAGGAGCTCCCACAGCCATCACCCTTCTCACTCAGTTTTCACAGGCAGCCCCAGACCCCCAATGCTCCACTGGGCTGGTGTCAGTACCCACAGGGCTGGAAGCCAGGCAGCCACAATGCCATAGAGCCCCAGCCCAGGCTGTGTGCCAGGATAACCTGGGAAGGGAAAGGAGCTGCAGCAGCAGCGCACCAGGTGCTCCCGAGGAGCTCCCTGTTACTCTAGGCAGGATCCTAGACAGCTGCTCCATTTCCCCTTCAGCCCCTGGCAGCAGCAAGAGGGGTCAGAGGCAATCGAATATCTTCTCATGAGGTTCATTGGCTTCAGCAGTAGCATCATGGCATTAAAGACTTTATTGGACGTCTTCACACGTATTTTTAATTTCCAGAATGTTTTAACAACTGGGAGCATGAAGTTAATCTACTGAAAGAAGCTGCATGGATATAACTTGTACAAGTGTATAATTTTACTATACTGCCAATCTTGCTTATGTCTTCCAGGATTTTTTAATAAAACACACTGGTGTTTGCTTGACTGATGTGCATTGCATTAATTTTTCAAAATATGATATTTGGACTGCATTGTCTCTTACAAACCATTCTGAAAAACTTCAGAGAAGTGTTTCTAAAAAATATCATTTTGCTCATAACGTCATACTCTTATCAGAGATGATCACAAATTTGTTTATTATACCTGAAGCTCTGGTTGAAAGATGTGAAAAAAATAAAAAAAAGTCTCAAACTATCACTCTCTAGGTGAATAATGCAAATGATGCAGACATAGGAACACCTGAACAGGGATCCACACTGGTTGAGTTTTATTCATACATATAGAAGGATACAGAGTTGCCTTCCCACTAAAACCAGTATTAACTGTAGTTTTGTCAAGAGATTGAATTCTGAGCAGCATCTCAAATCCGACTGGGGTTTTAGTCCCTCCTGAAGAACTTCCCAAAAGAAAAATCTCTACCAGAACAGGCAAAATGAAGTATGGGAGGAAAAGGCAATCCTATATAAAAAAACACTAGATTAGAATACTCTCAACTACATCTTGTTAGTGTTTCAAACAAACCATTGTACATGCCTTCGTCACTATGTCATATTTAATATTTCCTCCTGATGTTCTTCCTGCCATATGCTCTTTCCCAGGACTATGAATGGCTCAGTTAATATTCCAAAAACCACTGGTTTTGCAGCTAAAATCGCTGCTCTTCTCTCCTCTGTCTGTATGTGTGATACAGGCTTTCAGTGGGTAGCATTATCTGGTCTGTCCACACTGCAACAAACATGTGCTATGCTTTTTCCCCTCTTCATCATCAGGGTACAGACTCCCAAACTCAGCTCTTGAACGGGGGAGAATGAAGCACTGCTTGGCTGCACAGTGCCATTACCCTGGATTTCCTCTTTCTGGTCACTCACATCAAGAGGTTTTGCACAGGGAAATATAACTCAGCATAGTTCTTAGGTCTACCATATCAACAACTTTGACTTTTGGTATGTGTAAAAACAATTTTATTAAAGACTCTAAGGCTGTTTTTCCTGGAAGACAGTCTGGATGACTGGATTATGCTTTTAGATTCATATTAACCTTAATTATGAATTGCCTAATCTCACTCTCATTTACACCTGTGTAACTATGGTTTTAATACATTGGTTAATGTCTTTCTTTTAAATTTGTATCAGAGGAGAATGACTGAGATATGAATGAGAATGACTGAATGAGTGGGATATACCCTTGACAGAAATGTGTAAAAGCCATATGAGGTATGTTGCCATTCTATAAAGCCTGGATAATTTATTGGTGCCTTATTTTACTCTGCATTAACAAACATATATTTTTGTAGCTTTAGCTTCAAACTCAGCGTACAGCTAACATTATACTAGAATTTGCTTTTCAGAATTTAGTAGCATTATAGTCAAAGAAGTACTGTTCATACATTTACTGCAATGGTACCTCTCATGGTATGAGTCTCTGCTCACACAGCTGTCGGGACTGCTACTTTTTCAATGCTGCTCTTGAAATCAGACATCTGGATCCTTTTTTCGATTTTTAATAGCTCACAGCCCAGAAAACTTTCTCACTGTGACACAAAAATAGGATGTATACCTGAGTTAGCATGCCAGTAACAGGAAGCCATCCAAAGACTAAAAGAAGTTGTGTATTACTTTGACTTTACGTTTGTAGGTATTAGCAAAAGCATGAAAGGACAGCAGAGTGTTTTTTTGCACCAAAGTTCCATAAAATTATCAATACAAACCAAAATAGGGCTATCCTAGTGACTTAAACACATCCAAAAACCCAGTATATTCAAAACATGTTCAAGAACCCTCATTCTGCACTTGCTGTCTTACTTCCCTGAAGAAATTACCTGAATTTAGCACCGAGTTTAGGCTGTCTCTGATGCAAATGTCTACAATACACGTGGCACTTGAGTCCCAGCAGTGCCATATTGCCACAGCAACACAACACCACACATGGTGTTCCCATTTTTGAGGACAGACACCAGGAACCTGAGTGAGCCACACAGGAATTGTTTTTGTATTGAATCACAAGGCTGCTTCTCCGCCTTTTTGTGGCCCTGTGTGGGTGTGTTTCTAGCCTGCCAATATAACAAATTAAAACATTTCTGATTGCACATGCTCTTCTTCTCTGTTCTGGCCTCTGCTTTGTATAACCTGCTAACTTCTATTAATAAAAGAGGGTTCAAATAGAAATACAAAACAAAACCTTTCGGAGAAGAAGTTCCTTGTTCCCATAGCTTGATGATAAGAGAACTGATCAAGACCATCATGCAGGATGGATGAAAAGGTGAAGAAAAAGACAGAGGTCGCTTCAGTTTCTTTGAGGTGGTCTGGCAATTCGCTGTTGTTTCTTGGACCTGAGCTAAGAAAGGTCAGAAGAGGTGAGGGATGACAGAGAAAGAGAGGTGGTTCTTCATGAATTAGGTATAAACAAACTTGGTAACTCCTTGTCACAGGCTGTTGTAGATGTTAAGGATTGCCACTGATCAAAAGGAGAACCACAGTCAGGATCATGGAGAAGGAAACCTACTGAAGGTTACTGACTGCACAGGGATCACCTCAAGTTTCTTCTATGTGTGCTGCCACAGACACTGTATTTAGGCCTCTAGGCCAGATTCTGAACCACTGCAGCCATCTTCACACCTTGTATATTATTAGATTTTAAAGAGGGTCAAGTTATAAACAATGGGGTTTTTTTGTTATGCTCACTAATATCTAGGGTATGTGACATTATAATGGTAATTGTAACAGGTATTTTCCACTGGCTGGGCTCATAAGTCTTCTCAGTTCCTGGTTAGTGCATGTAGAATTAGGATACCATTTCCTGGTAGGCAACAGGAATTGCATGCCTTATTTCCATGTACACTGAAATTAAAATGTACTTCTTAGTGTTTGCACATACAGATATGCTGCCAAGTACATCAGCAGTTGCTTGAGTCACAGCATCTGCTGAGTTTCTGAATCATCCTCTTAACCTTGAATGTAGTAAGACATTGGAAACAGCTCCAGAGATGTGCTTCAGCTATTATATATTTACATACCATAGGGAGTGTGAGATATGCAACAGTCATGTGTCTCATTAAAAGAATCATAGCCCTCTTCCCATCCAAGACACCTTGACCAGGAGTGGAAAGAAGCTGGTGCAGTTACTGGTCCCCTGGCACAAAGGTAGTGTTAAAAAAAAATCATAATTTCTTTCCCTACAAAAATCATACCATGATAGATTTTCAGCTTGTTCATGGAAAGTTTTCAAGCATTTAACTGATGTAATTCTTCTGCTGCTTTCTGTACGTTGCAGTATTATCTTTGATAGGGAGGGCTGCTATTCAAAAGGACCTAAAGGGGCTGATGAGGCTGGCTGACACCAACTTTAGGAAGTACAGCAAAGACCAATGCAACATCCTGCCCTGTGGAAGCAATAGGGCCATGCAACAGTGTGGACTAGGGATCCACTGGCTAAAGAGGTAATTCACAGAAAAGGACATGCAGGTCTCATGGAACACAAGTTGAACATGTGTCAGCAATGTGCATTTGTCCAATTAGATACTTACAGATTCTTACATCATAATGTTGGTCAAATGCAGGTCCTTTTTGCCCACAAAACCTGTGGAATCTCTGTCCTTAAATTTTTTTCAAAACACAGAGCACTTGTTCTAAGTGGCCATACTTTGAACGAGGCAAGTTGATGTCCACACAGTTGGTACCCACAGGTTACTTCCAACCTGAATTAAATGGCGATTCAATTATTTCTCCCCAGTGACAATACATTTTAATACCTTCTAAATAATTTCCCACTTAGGACAAAACAGTTGTGCTCCCTCCTTTCACTGCAAACCCACTAAATCACTACTAACTATAAAATAATCCTCTTAAAACTGAACTGTCTACAATTATAAACCAAATGTATGTACTCAGACCTCTGTATTGTTAATCAAGGTCTGGAACAAATGGAAAAGACTTTCACTGCTAACTCCAGCAGCAGCCAGTAGCAGATGCTCAGGGAAATAGTAAGAACTCAGACTTGCCTTTAATGTTGGACCAGGCAAGTGGCTGGAATGTGCCCCCATCATCACTGGACTTTTATACAGGAATGACTCAAAGATTAAGAAGCAACTACGTAAAAGTGAAGTCAAATTTTCAGCAGCAGCTAGTTCATTAAAATCGGCTAAGAGTGGTTTCTGGAAGGGCCAGACAACCATTTTTGAATTTCATGCTCCAGTAGGTATGTCTCAGAAGCTTGTTTAATAAAAAAGTAAAGCAGAATAAGCATTCCACTAAACACCTTCTTCTCATCTAGCAATCAGATCCAAGGACTTCCCAAAGCAGAAGTCATATCTGGATCATAGTGTACAAAAAAGCAACCAACACCTACTATTTTCTCTATTCTTTTTGGTTACTTTTTGAATGTACTTGCTCTTACAACCCCTAAAATATTTCATGTCAAAGAGTTCCACTGTTTGATTGCACAGCAGGCAAATCTTCTTGCTCCGGTGTAAGTTTTGGCTGAGGATTTTGTTGTGTGCACTGCAGATTTTGTACCCTGATGACACAACACATGCAAAGAGCTACGTGATGACTCTCAGCTCCACGTGTCTCTCCATGCCTCTTGCTCCCTTCAGAACAGTGTCACACACACTCTCTTTAACCCATCACGTTTCTAAAGACACATCGGATTTCATGGCTTGAAGAAGCATTTTACCCCGTATCTGACCCAGTCTAAATAAACAGAAAAACCACCTAGGAATGGAAAGCGTGGTCAGAAATCTTGCCAACTGGTGTTGTCGAACAAGAGCGGGCTGCTATCTGCAACAACAGGTGTAAGGGGAAGCCAGAGAAAACTCATTTTACACTACAGCTGACTGCCTGAGGCGTACCAAAATTGAACATGTGAATTCCCTATGAATAAAATATGCTCATAAGTGTTGTTTTGTTCTGAGAGTTGTCACTTCCTACCCTGTGGGGTGAAAGCAAACAGTACACTTGTGGACAACAGCAGAACCTGTAGCAAGTTAATGATTTCTAACGTGGATTAACAGGAAAGGAAATAACACAGAAATCATCATCCTTTTTAAATGTTTGACCTCTGTACTTGGAGAATTATATTCTTTAGCTTCATACTGTCTTTTAAAGTATAAGAAGCATTGGAGCACACACAAAAATCTGACTACACAAAATCAATGCCAAGAGCATTAGATTTAAATATAGTCTTTTCAGGATTATAGACACCCTCTGGCTTAATCCCTGTGCCAAAAAGGATGATTTGTGAATTAGCATGTCATTAAGATATGTGAGTCTGTAGCCCCTAGCAAAAGAACAGAAACAGTTGTTGTGTGCTTTCAGACCTTTCTATACATTGAGGACTTCAGCCTGCAGAGGGTCCTCTCAATAATATTGCACTGTTTATTCAGCCACTACACAGTATTTCACCACCAGAGAGAAAGTAAACGGATAAATTTTGTACACAAATCTCTGTCTTCAGCTTTTTTTGGCTACATTATGGTCTCTTGTTTTAATGTAAAAAGGACTATGCAATAATTCCATTTACCCATGTTCCTATTTTACAGACTCCTTGAGGAGTTGGTTCAAATGAAAAATTCAAGTCTGATCTTCCCATAATTGTGTTATGTTTGAACTATTTTCAAGAGGTTTACTTCCTTTATGTGTTATGAATAATTCCAGTGTTCAGAGACTTTGCAGCTGTTCAAGCTGCAGCTCATCTTTGAGTAGCTTTGCCAAAATGTAGACACACACTTATGCATGTGTGTGAATAAACATATACACAAGCTCTTGACAAGTAGAGTGGTAAAATATGAAAAATCTAATCAAAATGAGAAACTACTCATAGGGAAAAATGCTTTGTCGCATTTGGCATGCCAAGTTAAAAAATTTGAAATTTTAAAGGAATAATGAATCCAGAAGAAAAAACCCAAAAACTGAGCACTTAGGTTAGCTCTGATGGACTGATTTCTACAAGACTTGCTGTCTATCAGCATCCTCCTTTCTCATGTGTCCAAATCTAACTTGAACCAGCACTTCCCCCTCCAGTAACAGAGGCCATAGAGAAACCCCACTTATACAGCTAAAGTAGTAGAATGGGAAGGCAAAAGCAAGCATGCTTTCTAAAGAGTTCAGCTATTTAGAGGCAATAAACTGCAAACAACCCCAGTTCCTAAGTCAAGCGCTTCCAACTGGGCTTTACATCCTCTATGAGAGTTTAGTGCAGCTCATGCCTACATTTCTCATTTCTCCTTTTCAGTCTTTTTCACTATTGTGTTTTCTTCTCCATTCTTTCCCTGATTATTATTACATGGAAATGGTTTTTCGTTCTTGCTATCTCCCCAACTGCCTTCCTGACATCTCCACATAAAGAATGCAACCTAACAGGGATGTAAAGCCTGACTAAATTAAATTTAAAATAACAAAGGCTACAAACTCAGAAAGCTGAAATCAGAAAACCTGTTCAAAAGAAAAGTTCAGCAATGGAATTCCAATTTAATTTTTATTGCCTCTTACATTTGTTAGGAACTAAGCCTGGGTACAGAGCAATGCTTCACAAACCTCTGACCGCAGAACAAGTTCTCTCCAGCTCACAATATCTTAATGATTCATATGGGCAAAATATTTGCAACTGTTTAATAAAAATACTAATCCATTGATGCTAATGCTGTGCTATCATTGTAAAACGACCAGTGGGGGAGAAGCTGGGGTGTTTCACCAACTATTATTGTAAGCCTCAGCAGAAGAATGACTTTTAGTTTGTGAGCTACAAGTTGAATCTGCAATCTTGACTTCTATGTAATTAAGGAAGAAGTTAATAATTTGTAACTGATTGTTTGCTACCATATGCCGTTTGGAGCCTTGCTAGTACCTATTATTGAGAAACAGATTTCACTACTTGTATTTTTAACTGAAATTTATATGGATGGACAATGACCAATCACTCCTTTGCCATACACAATAGATGTTTTTTTAAAAGTATGTTAGAGAATAAACAAAATAAAAATATCCTTTTATTGGGTGATCTCACTGTCTTGTTCCAGACAAAAACTCCTTCTAATCAAACCTATATGGTGTCCAGCACAAAAAAAAATCAAAATCTGGTTGGAGCCTTTGCGTGTTCTAGCAGTGGCAATAGGAAACTACAATAATAGTCAGTAAAATGAGAAAATTAAATTCTGTGTGATTCACTCTTTGGAAGGAAATTTGTACCTTGAACTTTCATAAAGGAGAAGTATTCTGTGTACGAATCAATCTTTAGCCAGAGGGAAAGAAACAGTAACTCATCAGAGAATCCTCATGCTCAGGCCAAAAACTGATGAGTTTCTGAAATGGAAATCCTAAACACAGGTTGCTTTGCCTGCACAGGGAAAGCAAGTCATTTAAATGCCACACTCTCATACCACCATCTGTCACAAGGCCAGTAAAAAATGTCCAACTAAATTATGCCAACAATTTTTGAATGATCTCTAGAAGATGCATGCTTTACTTTGTGGAGTTGCTGAGGACATAAATAATGAACAAAATTGTGCTACTTTTACTTTCATAAATAGCTCTATTTTAAGACAAAAGTGTTATTTACTTTCTACTAATGCCTTGGACTATGCAAATTGATTGCATTCTGTTGCTTTAGACAAGTTTACACATATTTACCTTCTGCCATATTTTTAAAACCACATAAAGTGTGGTAGATAATATACAAGATGTGAGGCTTGGTTTTGTTTTTATCTCTTAGGAGGCTACTGCTAGCTTGCTTTCATAGGTCACTGCCTTTGAATTCCATAAGTGATCTGCACAGTGACTGCCTTACATCAGCTATTACAATAACACCTAGCAAAGAAAATAAGATCTGAGCTGTTATAACAAGCAGTAAAACACAAGGTGTCTTGAAAACCAAGCATATTAAACATGCAGGCCATAGAGGCCACTCACCCAACCATTTCAACAGCATGACAACAGGGACTAAGATTATTATAGTATCATTCTGGTACACAGTGTTATCTTCAATTGCACTTTTCTGACCCAGATATTTTCACTGTGGCTCTTAATGGGGAAAGCTCATGGAAACAACCAGAAGAGGTCCTCGTTCATACAGTGATGTCATGTTAATTTTCGTGCTTTTCAAATTCAGATGCAGTTGTTCTGACAGACAGCTTCTTGGGAGTTCAGGAAAGGAAGGTAGAGCAAAACAGCCTGTTTCCATAGCAGGGGATATTCAGGAACTTTGAAAACTTTCCTGACAGGTAGCATTTGATAGAAAAGCACTTGGATGAGTAAAATTGCTCCACTACAGGGAACTATCTTAACTGCATCTTGTTCTTGAAGCCTGAAGAGTGCAGAGCACTGAGATCTTTTGCCACAAGGGGTTCCCTCCCATCTCCACAAAGGAAAGGCCGGATATCCCACTCAGGAACAGCAAACACAAAGAAATTCACCCAGAAAAAAGCATCCTTAACTCTGTGCAGCAAACAGGCTCTGAGGTTGTAATTGCTGCACGGGAAAGAGCACCAAGTCAGGGCTGGGGGATAAAAATCAAACTTGGTGTTCTGGAGGGTGCACGTTTGCATACTAAGAGTGATTTGACTTATTCCATCTCAAAAATATATAGTAGACTACCGAAACAGTAAGGAGAGGGTGACAAAAATTATCACTGACATGGAGAAAACAGTTTGTGTGAAGAGAGATTAAAACAATATTCTCTAACTTAGCCACTCAGATTGACAAAATCTACATATGAAGAATGCTGATAAATTATTCTTTATTTGTACCTCCTGTATCTAGAGGACTATTTTCATGCATCAGGTTTAATGATTTAAAAAAAAAAAAAAAGGAAAAATCAGTTATTCTTAATTATTCTTTTAAACACACTGCGTGTCAATCAGGTTTGGAACATAATACTGCCACAAGATACCATTGAGGCCAAATTAATAAAAGAGTGCCAAAAGACTCGTGAAAAATACATCCTTCAGGCTGTTGGATAATGAATATTTGAAACCAATTCAAGCAGACCCTGACAGCTGTTTGCTGAAGCCTGAAACAGACAGAGAACCCAGTCCATATCTTCAACTCCTTGCCAAACAACTTCACCAAAGTGTCAGGATACAAGGCTAGAAAAGTCTTTGGTCTGACTCAGTGCAACAGTTTTTTGTCCACATAGAGCAACCCACTCCATGACAGAACAGCTAAATAGCTATAAATTTGGTAGAACCTGAATGGAACATCTCTGTCAGGTCTCATTATCTACAAAATAGTAAATAAAAAGACAGAAATTAAGCAGAGCATGAAGTACTGAGGTCGGTGAGGGAGTGGGAAAGGACAATAAAACTAACTTTTTTTGGAAGATATTTTAGCTACTGATTTTGTTCAGCAAGTTTGGAGCCTTGAAATGTTCTGCCAAATGAAATCTGACAGTGAGAGGAAAACAAACAATAGCATTCTTCAGGGTTTTCTATGGATTTTTTACCATCCATACTGATTTGCACTAATGACCAGCTGATTATTCATAGTGTTCCAAATCATAGTAAGAGAAGGAGTTCCATTATTATTTGAAAGGAAGGGTACTTACCCATTCACACTGCATCAGGAGGAGGGCAGTCTGACTTCAAGCTTATTTCACAACATTCCTGGTGTTAATTAATAACATCTGAGCCCCCAAATAATGATCTATGCTGCCAGACACTTGCATCTGTTTATAAACATAACTGATAGGATATATTAATGTATTGCACAGGGATATACTGTGTGAATACATTGTATAGTTCAATAACAAAGGAAAGCACAGTAAAAAAGAAAAAGCATAAAAGGGGCTGAAGCTGAAGAAACCCTCACTTTTAGGTGCATGAATCCAACAGACCATCAGCTGGAAAAGACAAACCTTGTTAAGGGTAACCTGAGACTTGTAACTGCCCTAGATTTAGTATGTTTCTTAATATCCAAATATGTAAAATAATAATATTTTTCTGGTGATTATTTTCTTAGATACATTTTATAAAATCCACTCTGCTTTTCTGCCTTTACTGAAAATATATTTGTCCAAAACTTATATTTTTCAATTAGCTGGCTGTTTATTCAAATGCTTACCCAATTTTTGCTTCAGTGTATTTAGAAACAATCCTTAAAGAAGGAATTTTATCTATTCTTTGGCTCATGTTGAGATCCTTTCTTAATTATTCCAAGGAATTTTTCTCATCATTGAAAAGAAATTCAAGTCTCTCATCTTCCACATCGAATTCTCTTCATACTTCTTCACTAGATTCTGCTTATTTCTTACCCCTAACATGCCACAAGATAGCAGACTCAGAAAAGACTTTTCTCATGAGTCACCTGCTACTCTCTTGCCAAAGTCCTATATGAAAATTGAGGGCAATTTCCTGCAGAGCTCCCCTGACAGGTGGGCTCATTTGAAACTTGAACTGTTAATTATTTCTATGAGCCACTCAACTGCTTATTCATTTAAGT
Organism: Climacteris rufus; assembly: GCA_013398175.1. NCBI lineage: Eukaryota > Metazoa > Chordata > Aves > Passeriformes > Climacteridae > Climacteris > Climacteris rufus. The sequence goes on from VZRZ01007232.1 coordinate 10,981, forward strand.
TTCTGCAGATCCTTATAGGTGTTCAAGTGGGAATATAAAGGGATTTTGTTCCTTATAAGATATGAGTACTACAAACATCTTCCCTCAGGTTGGCATGAAGATTTGGTTATAGCTAAGACTTAGCACTACTTTTCTGAAATTCTCTAAATCCATTTTTACAGACAAAAGGAGATTTGATGTCAAGGGAAACAAAACCAAAAAATAAAAAACCAATAAAATCAACCAAGCAACAACAGCAACAATAAAAATTGCTGTCTAGTAATTTACTACAAAGACCTTAATAAAATTTCTGTAATGTTTAAAGTGCAAAAGATCTAGGAAAAAACAATCTGATAGATAAAATCAGTATCCAAATTTCTTTAAATTTAATTACTTTAGAGTTAAAAAACTCTAAAAACTAAGAATATCTGAATATCAGAAATTAATGCCTGAAAGTATTCTGAAAACAGAATGAAAACATGAAGAGGGAACAAGGAACTTCTGGAGGTTTCTTTCAAGTTGGCAAACTCAAGCTGCACATTACTTAAATGTTACAGTTCATGTTGTGCATTACAGAAATGAACAAACAAGCTATGGCCTTGCTCTACCTGGTTCCCTGCAGGCTGCTTGCACTTGCATTATTTTTGCTCTCCTGTAGATCAGTTTTTAACTAGCTGTTCACCTCTAAGTCTTGGCAAAGTGAAAGATATAGTCCACAGACACATGGGCTCACACATTTTAGTGACAAAACATCTGAAAACAAGTTTTGAGTTTAGTAAAAGCTGGAGAAAACACTCAGTTTATAACCATGCAGACAATTTTATCTGTACAACACATAGGTGAGGCAGGGAAGATTTGCATTCCTCTGAAAGAACAAGAAAATTACTTTTGTACGGGAAAGAGTGCATAAGCATCTAGGCAAATTACTGTCTCAGCTTTGTATTTCAAGTTACAATTAAGAAAATTAGGAGGAGAAGGATCTGAACATCATTTTCACAGTCTGATCTCTTTCCAAACAACTCTGGAACTGTACTTTTAAAGTACAAAAATCAATTTAAATGTTGTGTTGTATTCTGTGTATTTTTTCGAAGATGACAAAGGATGGAAAATTCAACTAACCATGTAAAAAAATTTACTCATCATCTGTAAGAGCTTTGAAATCTCATTTTGACAAGAGAGTTACTCTGTGCAAACAAACAGCATGTTGTGAGAAGAAGGAAAGTGAGGAAATGCAAAAGCTGTGTAACACCACTTCCCTTTGGTACTGGATGTTTTTTGCTGTCAGCTTAGATTTCATCACATTTTTCTAAATCTGCTGTTTACAATGAGAAACTACACTGGCCATATTCAGACAAAAGTGCTGTGCACGTTGATGTGTGCTCAGTTACCAGCAGAATGTTTCACCCATCAGAACAAATATGTTTCTTATTTGCGTTCAGTAGGAGGAGCTGTTTCTCGTGCATATTGAGACTAACTTTTAATTCTGACAATGTTACATTTTGACTCTACAAATATGTGTCTTAGTCTTAATGCAAGAATACCCACCAAATGTATTTGAATCATGAGACACTACTTACTCTACAGAAACTATGCTTACAGAATCTGTGTGTGGCTGGGTGTGTTATTTTAGTTAATAATATATTTTTTGCTAGTGTTGGTATTGAAGTACTCAATACAATTCATTTAGGGTCTTTTCAGACACACATTGATGAAGAAGTGTGTCCTACTGACTGCCATGGCAGCTTTGGTAGACCAGGTATGGTATAAAAAGGACAGTCAGTGTTCCATATTACTATGGAAGGCCATGCTTATTTTTCCAATCCAAAGGAGATAGTTACAGTCTGCATGTCAGGTAAAGGCTGCTCTGCTATCTAGAATCCCACCATCCACTTTCCATAGCACTACACAAAAAGATTTCTGACTACGACAGTGTAGTGTACTGATTTCTTTAATATGGATATAACACAGATTTAAGTCTTAAGCAGATCTTAATGGTTTTTTTTACCAAAGACTACTAACATCAATTAGGATCAAAATTGGAAAGGTATATGATAGGGGGAAAAAAAACCCTCAAATGATTCAACAATTGTCAAAACTTTTATTTTGAGCTCTCAGGATCACAGATTGTATTAATTCCCAAGAGAAGATCCTCTTTAAACTGTCCTCAGCAGCTATTAGTCACACTGTTCTTAAATGCTACAGCTAATACAGCTTACCCAGCCTCCCTCAGGAAATCTATGCCTGTACTTTCTAACACACTGTATTTCCACTGGTCTAAAAATTTTCAGGGCCTCTGACCTCTCTCATTACTCGTGACTGTGTTCTCTGCCATTTGCCAGGCCTTATCTGAAGTGCATCATCCCAATTTAGATGACATAAAGTCTGAATTAAAGCAGTGTGAAAACTTAAAGTGTTTGAGCTACATATGATGTGTTTTTATGCCCATCAGTATAACAGCTATTATATTCTTATAGAAGATTTTCACTGCTATATGACATTGTGGGAAGTCACAAAGGCTTTGTGGAGCAGATTAGACAAACCTCCGTCAAAAACAAGCAAGTTAGCAGACATTACCCCAGTTTGGGGAAGAAGGGTGGATTAAATGCAGATCCTTCTGCCCCTTTTTTCCCTAACCACATTCTGGATGTTGAAGATCTGCTCTTAATTACACCCGTGCCATTTAAAGTGCTTGTATTCTCCCTTCATTAGTTGCATAGTTAATATGAGTTTTCCTTATTTCATTGCTCACACCACAGCTGAAAATACTGCATATACCCAGATCCCTGAACAACCCCTGGTGAACCCCACAAGATCAGTTCTTTCACTTGGATCATAAGCTGCTGGTAACTACTGTGACTGTGTTTTTCCCAATCAGTCACATTTGCTTTGTGTTTGATATCTCTGGGCTGTGTTTCCTGGTGGTTTTGGAGGTTGTTGCCTGAGGTAATATCAAAAGCTTTATTAAAGACACGTTATTTATAAGTTCCTCACTCTATTCTGTGATGTCACAGAAGATAATTAAGCTGCTTTGGTATAACATTCTTCTCAAGCGATGCTTGCTGGTCTTTTTAGGCAGGTAACCTATTTGTGTTTCTCTGGGTTCAGAAGTTAAGTTGATTACTTGTTGATTTTCTGGTTTCTCCTCCTTTCTTGCTTCTCTGCTTCTCTCCTCTTTTCTCTTTAAAAACCACGATTACAGTTATCCTTTTCTATCTCCTGGAACCTCATCACCCTCTATGCCATCTTGAAGCAGCAGGGACAGCCTCAGCTACCTCGTTAAGTATTCCAGGGTGAGTTTTATCAGGCTCTGCCAATCCATAAGCATCTCTAACCTGTTTTTTCTGATGCTAGTTAGAGCACTTACCCATCTGTCACCGATGTTCATTGTGTTAGCCATCTGGCCACATTTATCCTGGTTAGTGAAACTGAAACAAAAAAGCACTTAAACACTCCAGTTTTCCCAACATCCAGTCATAGTTTCATCTTTTCATTGGGATTTGTTCAGTGCTTCCTTTTCCTAGCAGTGCAATTTTGAAATGTTTTTTGTTATTTTTATTCCTCATGTTCTTCTTGATTTTAGCAAGATCTGAAATTTTCTGTTTTTTCATCTATATATAGGAAAAAATAATATATATTATGTTATATGTATCCTATAAATATAATAATTATATATATTGCATATCTATCAAATATTTATGACATTGTATATAGGAGTAACAAATAGTAATAATTTTATATATAGTATTAATACCATATATATAGTAGTAATTATTTTTGGTGAGCAAAATAACCCAGACCTGCAGTATTAAACCGTAATGCAAATCAAAATAAGAAAATATAAGTAATTTGGGAAAGATAGATGACCCAAAACAGTATTTTTAGTAAAAAAAATTAAATAAATAGTCCAGTTAAAATAAAAACATTTTTTTTTTAGGTAAATTTGTTTGCTTTGCCAAAAAATAAACATAACAAACAAACAGAGAAATACCAGGATTTTCCAATAGAGGTTTTTTACAAAGAACACACACTGTGAAACTGAATTACAAGTTACTCATCTATCTCCAGTGTTACCACTAACAGAGCACAGAGGTCACCAGAACAGGAGCAAAAGTACATCTTCAGAAAAAAAGAAAACTGTATGCTAGTCCATAAAAACTTCTCCCATACAGCCACATCAGCTGCTGGTTTCTTAGATTCAAAGCAAAGAGGCTTTTCTCTGTATGTGGGGGTTTCTGGATTAATATTTGGGTTTTTTTAGTCTATAGAGATGTTATGTAATGACACAATAAAAATAACTAAGCTTGATGTCACTGGAAGTAATATTTTGCAACACTGTAGTTTTGACAACAGAGAGTTTGTCAGGAAACAGCATGAGTAAGAAGAGTAATACCTCAAAAAACAATGTAAGACACTTTACAGATAGCAATGAAGTACCAGCGACTCCTCAGCATTTGAAAGGAAAGTAGGTTTATGTGTAGACAGTAAGAAGACAGAAAGAAGGCATTGTGTCCTTAATGTGGAAAAATAAGCAGACTAAAGGAAGAATCAGAGGATTAGGAAGGTTCCTAAAGTTTGCTGAGTTTATAAATTCATCGGATCTCAAAGCATATCTTAGATCCTATATTAAGTATTCCCTGAAGGAGTTTGTGTTTGTCTTTGCTTCACAGGACTGCTGAAATCTTTGGATTGTGAGTGAACACCTCTAAAACATCTGGTTTTGTTTGCCCACAAGCTGCTTGCTTGATACCTGTCATCCCCTGGACTGACATCAATCAACCTTTAAAACTGTAAGTTCAAAAGGTGTATTTTTTTTCCTTTTTTGAAGTTTGTAATTCAAATGAAATTTTGATGTGGAAACATACTCAAAGCATTGTGATCATCAATGGAAACATACTTAGCAACAAACAAGGAACAGCTTCTTCTCTAATATAAATAAGGCATGATTCGGAGGAAATTCAGAGGCAAATTCATGCCATTTTTCAGCTCTAATCACAAATTTCCTTTCCATTGAATAACCTTGTACTTCCCTCACAGCTTCACTAGAATCCTCCTTTGGGTTCTGCTGCTTATCTCCATCAGTTTGTCCCACCAAAACTGTAGCATGGAAGACCCACATTTCCTTCTCCAAGAGTCTGGAGCCTGACCATAACACCATGCCCCTCCAAAACCCCAGGGTTTGGCTGCCTCAGGTCAAACCCAGTCCTCACCTGTGGTCTCTGCTTGGACTGAATTGCAGTCAGACCAGGTGCTGGCTGATCTGCACCACTGACTTGTCTGCATAACTCTTTCATTGCTAGGGACCCACCAGAGATTCATGGACTTCTTGGGTAGCCCTACTGACCAGAGCAGAACACGCTCTGCAGCCTGTGCTGGCACCATTTCTCAGAGACACTGTGGAACTGACTCTTTACTGTCACCCTCAGCTTCCAGTTCCCTTTCCTCACGGAGCATCCTGCTCCATGACATGAAGGAAAAACATATCCTGAAAGCATTGTGTGAGCTTTTTATGGTGAAACCTGGTGATAATTAAAAGAAGGTCAGAAATTAAGCTGCATTTCTGGGACACTGCAAGAATAGGCAGCCTTCCAGGGCAACAAAACATAAGAAATACACACTCACACCCCACGGAGAAGTGTTGGGATTCTCTTTGGCCTAGCTCAAGAGCATCTGATAAATTCCCACAATTTTATCTTTACCTTCTTGGGGACAAGGACTAAAAAGATCAATGAACTTCTCTCCAGAGGGAGATCAGAGTTGGGAAGATGGAGAGCATGGGCACACACTTCCACCAGCCACAGCTAATGGTGTCACAGGTACGATGCAAAGGTTGCTGAATGGTGCAGCTGCAGAAGGAATGGTCACCAAAGAGAAGACCTTGATCTTCAAGCTGTTTTCTTTGGCTGACCTCCCTGCCTCTAGAATGATCTTCAGCTCTCTCTGTCTTATGTATTCACATATCTGGGCTTGTATCTTTTTCTTTTTCTGCAAAAGGAAACAAAATGCATCCTTTCCACAGCTACTCCCAGGTTTTTCTGAGAGGCAGATCAGGTGGAGGATGATGGAATGACATTGCATGGCCTTCCCTGTGCTGTTGCTCTGTTTTCCTCCTCTACTCAATGCCCTCTCTGCACACACACAAAAGAGAGGTAGAGCCAGGCCAAACCTCTTTGCCACCTTGTCCTGGATTATGGAACTGTAAGGTGTTTTTCTCCCTTCCATAGACACACTGACGTCAGAGAAAAAGTCCCACAAAGAGCTGTGATTTGTTTTGACTCTCATCTGTTTTCTGTCTCTCTAGGCACTATCTTTTGTTAGAAGGCCCAAGACTTTCCAGGGCTGACTTGCTTTTCTCTGAATTAACCTTCTGAACTCTGTAAAATAGCAATTCAACTCACTCCAGTTACTTCACATGTAAACATGGGGGCAGATCACCAGCAAAATGTCTTAAGCAGAGAAAAAAAGGAGGAAAGGAAGTTGTAGATTTGCCCAATAGTAAGATTACATTTGTGCCAGCACAGCAAAAAGGATACCCATCTCCTGGGCAAGGATATTTGTACCTCCTCACAGATTTGTCTCTAAAACATGAGAGAACACAACAGATGTATGTTACATTGACCAAGTAACATACACATTTAAATCATATTTCTTTGTGTGGTGCAGCAGGGAAAAGTCTCCTTTTCTCACTGGTAATTAGACGGTGCAACAGATGGTGAGGCTTACTGTACTTGGTAAGGTCCATTAAAGGAACCCAGGCTGCCAAGTGATTCTTCATTAGAACAGGCCTCTTAAGGTGTACCAAGTAGCTTTTCCTAAGATTTAGGAAACATTCTTTTGTACAGTAATATACTGCTAAAATCATTATTCTCATTCCTACTGAATGGTTTTCTTTCTGGCACCAGGAACATTATTCTAATTATAATAGCCAGAGGCACCACAGTACATATACATGGCCAGACAATCTCTGTCAGTACCCCAAAGAGCTTGTAAGTCAAACAAAAGAAAGAGACATTATAATCATTGCCCATATCAAAAACAAAGGCAAAGAGGTCATATCTTGTTAACATGGCAACGTAGCCTTGCCTTAGGTTTTAACCCTTATATTTTTCAAATTCTGTATGGCCTGGCATGTAACTCTGAGATGCTTCATAGCCTGTGAGCTGCTGTTCTGTATAGACACAACAGTGCCTCTCTGGGCTTGCTCTTCAAGGACACTTAGACTGCCCAGGCCCAGCTTCTAAAGGAGTGGGGAGAGAGCTAAGGGAGCCAGGGGGAAATTGCAAAGTTCTAATTGGTGAGTTTATGCTGATGTGCAAATGGACCAAACCTATAAAGGTGTGGAGAACTCGTGACTCATTGTCCATTTTGGGTGATGCCCCTAGGGGGGCTTTGTCTGCCCTAAATGTACCTTCGAAGGCCTTCCAAATAAATACCCAACTTTTATTCCCTTACTCCTGACTAGTCTCAGTTTTTGGCTAGCCTTTTCAGGCAACAATAGAGCCATAGACAATATGGGCCATAAATTCAGATCTCAGACTGCACCAGCCAAATACAAGAAAACTTCTCAAACAGTAGCAAATTATCCTTTTCAGCTTCAGCTCAAGCCATTGTACTTTGAAAAATTACCTCTCAAAAATGGCCATACCCTTCCTTGAGAAGTTTTTCTTTTTTTCTGTTTTTTAACGTTGTAAGTTCTTTCAGCTCTGGGAGATTATGAAGAGGTACACACAGAGATGTGAAATGAATGGTGCTTACTTCCTGCCATGTTCATTGCTTGGGATAAATAAGCATTCATGTCACAGGGTGAAAAATAATAATTTCCCTCTGCATGTGACTCACCCAATTTACTGGCGCCTGGTCATAAATGAAGAATTTTCGATAATCCCTATGTAGTTGTCATATAAGTTCATAATGTTTCTCAGGGGTGATGAATGCTAGAAATCAACATTAATCTTTCCTCTTTAATCTAGCCACCAGAGCACTCTGCTAATAACTTTTTTGCCTATAATGGAAGAGGAAAAGCAATTCTATCCTCCCTTAAAGGGTATGTGAAATATGCCAATCATATCTACCACTCGGTGGTTTCAAGTCAGTACTCTTTCACTTTGCACTGAACTTTCACTCAAAATACAAATTCCTTGCTTGTCTCTGCCTCAGCTTCTCCCCAAGTCATACATGCTCCTACATAAGTATTGCATAGTACTACTAACAAAGAGTAGGAAAAATCATATAAGCCCAGAACAGGATATATTGGCACTTCTGTGCACTTTGTCAGCCTCAGCACCAAATCCTGGTGCAAAAATGTTGGTCCCTCCTTCTGTCACCTTCCCAGAAACAGAGCCAGTACAGCTGCATTTCTCACCTGGCTTGTGTCAGCTGAGCCCACACAGAATTACAGAACTGATATTTGTGGTGTACACATTTCCTGCAAAGTGCCTGAATAGGAACTTAACAGGCCACAGAAAGATGTGTGTGATTATTTGCAAGAGAACTACTGTAGGCACTTGTACAAAATAGACTGATAAACAAAATAATGTCCTTGGTACAATAACTCCAAATGTGTCACAGATTCATGTGCCAAATATGTGATTACTATTTCAACTACATTAATAGAGGACCCTACAGACATATAGGTGTGTCAAATGGTCACAAAGCACATCTACAACAAAACAGAACAACCTCTGATAATAAAGGATTTCAAAGTAAATTAGTGTCAAGTCATAGGTTCTGGACAATTATTGTTTGGTGAGGAACATGCCATTGTTGGATTGTTGCCTGCCTGAATAAGGGTCCTAAGTGATAACTTTGAAACTGGGTTGGAGTCTGCTGGAGAGGCCAGGGATCCTTGGCTACATGTTAATGCTTAAAGGAAAAGCCAAACCCACTGAATTATTTTTTCAGACTAAAGAGATTGGAAGATTTGTAATCTAAAATATCTGGAAATATAAACACTGAATACATGCCTAAATCATCTGTATATTAGCTTAAACTAATGCTACACTGTTTACTATAAATTTACTCTCTGTGAAAATTCAGAAAGTATTCCTTGTAAAAGGAATTTCCTCACCTACCTTGCCTATAATTCAGATTGAATTCAATTTTCCATGTTTCTGCTGATTTTAAGACTGCTGTCTCTCCAGAGATACTGCCAAACACAGAGGGTAGGTGAATCACCACAACCACAGCTGGAACCATGAAGGAACCCCAGTAAGCTCCTCTGTCACAAAGCATCTTTGTAAAACAGAGCAACACGCCAAAAAAGCAGATCCTGATCCATAAAGAACTTGTATCCAAAGTTAAAGAAAATGGGAAAAAAAAGAGGAAAAAAATGTGTTCTTTTTAGTTTGCCTCTCTGTACCAAGAATGGATTAGTCACCTGCTTTGTGGGGATTTTCCTACACAGTAATATGCTTCCATAAAAAAAAAACCTGGTTGCTACTTGCTTTGCCAAAGTCAAGGTGGACCACAGGCAGCCTTGGAAGTTAAGATTTTGCAGACAGTGCCAGTGTCTGCTTTGAGCAGGGTTTCCAGAGCCAGGAACTTTGTGCTTTGTTCTTCAAGGTGGTTTATGTGACCTTAGGCAAACATCAGTCATCCCAGGCAGAGCAAGTGAGATGTGCTGGGAGATTAGCATATGATTAGGGCACTAAAAACACAAGCAAAACTGCAGTGTCAGGTGAAAGCAAGTCTGTGTACCACCAGAAAACAGTTAATGGCTGCATTTCCTTCTCTGGGTTTTATGCTCATTGCTTTGCTTTGAGTTTACACATTGGGAAAAGATCTCTTAAATACAAAGAGAGACATAAAGCAGTACCTTTTTTTTTTTTTCAATATTTTTGGGTTTGTACACTGAACAGCAAAGTTCTAATCTAATGCTGGTGTAAAATGAGTGTGGTCAAATATTGCATGGCAGCCAGGAACTACAGAATACTACAATACTTTTAGTATTTAAATAGTATTTAAGTGCTTAGTGTTTAATCTTTTGTGAATTTCTTCCCTCTGGTTTTGATCATTGAGTGTAACATTCAAGGCAATCAGATATAGAGAGGGGGGGTTTTCTGGCAGGCTGATGATTTTTAAACATACCCAACCAAAAACTTAGAATACAATTGCAACTCAAGTTGCAAGCTCCTTAATATAGGACTATAAAAGTGGCTATGATTGGTAAGACCATAGGGTCATTTTGCCCACCGTGATTTTTCCCACAAATTCCATGGGAGTACTTGAGGAAGGACATAAGAGCAGGTGATTTCCAGTTTTTCCCAACCAACCAATTTTTCCTCAGAAGGGTGCTGAGCTAGCTGGGGTTTCTGCAGTTGCAGCAATTCTCCATGGATTTCCCTTTCATGAGTTTCTCAAGTCTCCCCTGGAACATGCAGGAGCCTCTAGCATCCTCACTAGCAAACAGTTGCCTTGCCCTCTGTGTGAGAAACAAACCAGTGGTATTTGTCTTGATTATGCCTCCAAGGACCAGATCAAAGCCTCTTGTTCCCAGTCTGGAAGTGATAAGGAAGAGCAGGTTCTTCTCTGCCCACTCCACACCGTTCCACACTTCATAGACCTTTGCCACAAGTGAGACATGGATTTATACTGAATCACTATGATAATGCTCTCAGTTTTAGTCACTGCTCCTTTCCTCATGTTTGTGAAAATCTGAGTTGCTTTTAGACCAATACCAAGCACTGAGTTCATGTTTGCATGGAAATATGAGTCATAACCTCAAGATTTCACTCCTGGGTGATGATAGGAGCTCAGAGCCCATCTTTTCATATGCAAACTTAGGTTTGTTTTTCCCATATGCATGACTTCATATTTATCAATTTTGAGTTTCAGCTGTCTCATTTAATAAGAGTTTTGCTTTGTGTGAGCTATCCATTGCTGCCTCCCAGAATATGCTTGTTTACTACTGTAATTGGTTTTTTTTATTTAAAAGAAACATAATTTGTTTTTCAGTAATAATTGTGCTAGCAGTTTCCACAATACATTATTAATCCAATTACAGAATAAGAAGTAACACGTTGTATTTTGAATTAGAATACTCCATTTGCTGGAAAACAAAAACATCCTTAGAGCCAAGCTGCAAAAGTTACAAAAATTGTTAATGTTGTCTTCAAAATCAAAGACAAAAAAAGTCATACGCATTATGATACTGCATTTTAGTTTGAAAACTGATACAAATTTTCTGAGACTCTGTTTATACATGACTACCTGGGAGAAGAACAAGATGTAAATTATACTCCCTTATCTAATACGGAATTGACTTGTAATAAGCAGTCAATAAGTGATAAATACACAAAGGCATTAAATAACAATAATATTTACCTTATCAGATTTTAGACTAAAGTTGAAAGTGAAAGTCTTCTTTTTGACTTGTTCCCACTCAAAAAACATAAGAAAAATTCATCACAACATTTCTATTTAGAAACATACCAAATAAAATCATTTAAATGAAAATCAGCCAGTTATTGTCTCTGATTAGGTCATGTATAGTAATAAGTATTTTTCTTCGACTACACAAGTTTAAAAACAATGAGAGAAAAGATAAAGAGGAAATAGACAGAAAACAAAGTGGGCAAAAGTTCAACTACCACCAAGATAATAATTGAGCTATTGTTTTTTGGAAGCTATATTTGTTAGTTGTGAATTAAAACTTCTGGTTCTTTTACTCACATACATTTTAAACATATTAAAACCAGATTTCATTATTCCAAGGCGGTGAGACATTAATCTGACCCTCTGTGTATGTTATCTTCCAACAGATCAATATCAAGTTAACCAGATATTTCTCCACCTACTTCAGTTGAGCCACAATTCCACTCAAGACTGACAAGCCTGGAAATTTTAATCTGCAGAAAAAGCTTAGAAAGTCACTTTGTATTAAATACAAGTAAAATTGCAATTGTAAGAAACTTCTCTGTGCGCCCTTCTGCAGCATGGAGAGAACATGTACTCCTGTCCTAGAGGAAGATTGCATCTGGCATTCCTAGTCAGAAGATTTTCTTTGAATCTTCTTTTGACAAGTAAACTTCAGAGACGTATCTACATCTAAAATTGAGTCATAAGGGTCCAACTGCAATGTGGAAGATGTGGAAAATGATGATAAATTCTGTAAGCCATCTTTGCATCCTTGTTTGTAAATGGGCAAATAGAATAATAGCATCACAAACTAGTGTCTAATAAATGAAAAAAAAAAGTATTTGGCTTCAAGAACCAGAGAAATCTATCTCAGCTTGATTAATCTATTAGAGCAAACAGAAGGGAGGGTGTAAATAAAACTGACATTAGTATTTTTTTCTAAGGATTTTGATGAAAGTGCTTTACATTAACACAGATCTATCACATAGCGGATTTCCCATGCAGTTATGGAGGGAATTGATATCAAGCATTGCATCTTGGAATTTGTATGTACATTTTATATGAAAGTTGTTTTAATAGGAAGCAAGATAATTTTCAAAAGAGCTATTTATTTTGGTGAATATTAAACCTCAGAGAGGAATTCATTACCATCAACCTTCCAAAGAGGTGTGAAGATCAGTCCTACTGAGTTGTTACAGTTATCTCTAGAGTGGAATCTCTTTGTTCATTTCCAGGAAAAACGCCTGCTATGCACTTTATAGAGGAAACAGCTTTGGAGTTCTTACTGAAGGGATCATACTCAGTCCTGAATAATGTCTCTTCATCTGTGGTCAGGAAAACTAGAAAGAAGAAGCTGTAAGAAAATTCTCCTCCCTTAGAAGAAAAGCCAGGAATAGCCCTATATGCCTGTGTAACCAGGTATGGGGCATCACCCTTCGGTTCCTGTACTTTGATAAGAGGGCTGGAAACTGCAATCCCACAGACAAGCAGTTGATATACCTGGGAATGCTCTAAGAAATCCTCATGAGAGTATGTCTGCACAAGAAATCCTGGTAGATAGGATCTCGTTCAGACCACACTCCATTATAAAAGATTGTATTAACACGGACTTGGGCAGCCCAAAACTCTCATTCCTTGGCCTCAGAGCTGGACAAGCATGGCCATAAACATGTTCTTCTTTGTCTTTGAACAGTGGCAGGAGAGACAGTCCCCTGCCAGTGGTGTACAATAGCCATTCCCACTGAAGCAGGACCCACTCTTTTTAATGTATTTGAATGTGGTCCCAGCAGTGGCTCGCTCTCTGCTGCTTCAACATGCAAATGTCTGCACCATGATCACTCAGACAAATCTGCACCACAGAGGAGAGGACAAAGCATGGGTGCTCCTCAGGACACATGGGAGGGAGGGAGGGCATCTGCTTTCCAGACTTGCAGATACTCATGCATGGTGGTGTCATTGCACGCAGGCAAAGCACATCAGCTCAGATCAGTGACTTGCAAAGGTTTTACTCCATTCTACATTTGTTGTAGAAGCATAACTGCCAGCTGATCCTGGAACAAAAAGAGCAGGATGGTAGGATGAGCTATTTGATTTGTGAATTTATTTGTCAAACACTTGAAAAGAAAGAGAATTGGGTTAATGAAATCATAATTACGAAAAGAGAGCCTCATCATTGAAAGCATCCTGTGAAGTCCAGCACCTTTGACTTGTCATAATCAGTTTGGCTTCATATGTGGCTTCATAGTGTTCCCCAAAGAAGTCAGTAAACAGACCACTAACAGACATGTAGCTAAGATTTACTGGAAGTAGATGACCAAGGAAGAGGGAGAGAAAATAGTAATTTGGGAAATGCTTTCAAAGATACTGTCAGGGCACTGCATGGGTCAAGAGCTCCTCAGGGACCGTGGAAGTTTCCATGGGTCCGTCCAATACCACATGCTGGCTGAGCACCAGCTCAGCCAGGAGAAGGGCAGCCAGAGGGCACCAGGACAGCCCCACTCCCAGGCCATGGGCACCTCCCTGGGCCCAGGGACAGGCTGGATGTGCAGGTGGTCCTGGCTCAGGAGGCACAAGGCCAAGCAGGGCAGAGATGTGAAAAGCTAGAGACCAACCCTGCTTTGTCATCAGTGGGACAGGTGCTGATGGCCCCAGGGGGCTGACGTGGGTTCCTGGGCTGTGGGCAAGCTGGGATGGTTGCAGGGTGATGAACACAGACAGGCATGGCTGACAGTGTCTCAGGGACACCACAGACACTACATGCAAAGTCCTGGCCAAGTGCCTGTCCTGGAGGCTCAGCTGACCAGGTCAGAGAGTCCTGGAAGGATGGGGGGAACCTGAAGCTGGGGAGCCCCTCAGCTTCAGCCCCACACTTCAGCAGTACCAATCCCGCAGCAGCGTGCTTGGCAGAAGCTGCTGCTTTTGAGCTTCAGGTTTTGGTGGGAAGAAAGCCCAGGCAAAGCCCTCAGCCTTCTTCTTCCAATATCTGAACTCTGCCTGAGCTGTGGTAAAATCCCATATTGCCCTTGTGTTACCTGTACCCATATCTCAGATGCCATGTATGGCTATGCCCTGGAAAGCTCTTCCCCACTGGTCACTTTGAACTGTGCCATTCCCCATTGGGTGTTTCCTGATCCCATCTCCCTTTAAAAGAGCCCTGCAGGGCTTCTTCCTGGCTCTTGTCTTCTGGGTTACTCAGCCACCTGGATAACTCTGGACCCTCACAATGCAACACTGGACTCACAATAAACAGCTGTTATCCCGGAGAAGGGCCCTCTGTCTAAGCCTTTTATTCTCGTCTACGCTACCACACCACGCCTGGGGAAACTCTCATCCTAGAGGAGCCAGCAGAAACAGGTTATCTGTGGTAGCTGGGACTCTGTCCTTTGGGAGAGTTACACAACTCACCCCAGCAGGGATCACGCACACATAAAAGCGCTGTCGCTACCTCGAGAGCATTCCAGCCATTAGCATTTTACAATCCCACTGTTGCTTACACGTCTTAAGTCTTGAACACTTGTGCTGATGCTCAGTCTGTCCATTTCAGGCTGGGGACTGAGTCATCCATTGCTACACTCAAACCTCTCTTCTTCAGCCCTGCACTGACTCAGCCCATCCCTTTCCATGTCTCAATCATCCCCTCTCAAGCTCTATAACAGGTGTAAAACCTGCTTCAGCATAGCAGGAAACAAGTTCTTATGCTACCAGCTTCATCCTGTTCATATCACACACTGTGCTGCAATGATACCCATGCTTCCTTAAGTGCTTACTGAGCCATACAGAAATGTGGTAGATCACCCCCAGGTGTTCTGCTCACTCTTAAGTAATAGAAAGTATTGCTTTGCCCTAGGGAGTATTTATTTATTAACAGTTGTGGTTATTCCCTCTTTTGTTAGGCTCTAACTTTATGTGTAAACTGGTTCATGGGGTTTTGTGTATTTTATTGCACCATTGGGCCACCCACAACTAGCCCCTTGAGCTAAAAGGGTTTCAGATAACTCTTCCATAACAAGTAATTTCTTGCAATGAAGTTTTTCACTGTATCATGTCCTGCCACAAGACAGTTGGGAATGCCTTCCTCAGTCCTTCTTAAAAAGGTAGAGGCACAGACAGCCCATGGCTGGCCACAACTGCTGATGCATGCACAGGGTTTCGTCTTCTGGCCCGCTGGGACCCACCCTACCAAAATCCACATGACAGCTGGAGCAGTAAAGTAATGCTTGAGCAAAACCAACAGCAGTGAGGTGTGGCTTTTGTTGGGATCGCTCACTTGGCTTGCAGCTCAGGAAAAAGGAAATGTCCGCTGATCCTTAAACAAGAGGTATCAGCCTGGGAGTCTTCACCACCTATCTGGCCTGCTTGCTTACAAGAGTTTTAGGGTCATTACACACAATTCCCCTGTCAGCACAGTACATCCCACACAGAACAGCAGATGACATTTTAAATATTCCAGAGCTGTAGCAGGCAAACTTTATGTGCATTGTGAAATTTTACTTCCTTTCCTGATGAACATTTTCCTAATGATATGTTTGCAGTGTAGGTATGGCTTTCTTTTACTAGGACAACTGAGCCTGTATTTTGCAGGCAGTGATACACTACAACAAAGAAAACCCTGAAAGACCTCTTTTCTCCCTAGGTGCACTTTTTAAATTATCTGTGAGAGAGAATGAGTTACAGTCCCTTTTCAGATATGCTCATATGTTCCTTTATCTCTTCTCAAGAGCTGAGAAAGGAATAAAGATGTTTGAGCCACATTAATACCCTGTGCTGTTTGGTAGTACATTGTGCTTCAGGTTCCACAAATAGGATGTAACTGGAAACTCTGGTCTTCATACTGGCCTCCCACTATGGGAAATTAAAACTAAGCTTAACAAAGCTTGAAATAAATTTTTATTGCTGCCTTTAGAACATACTTCTAAATTAACAGCCTTTTAATTCAATTGTAATGCTGGAAGAACAAGGTCTGCGTTGGTCACATCTGCTCGTTAAAGAAAATAAGAAAGCATTCTGGGGAAAGAAGATGTGGAATGAGTGTCCTTCCTGTGCCTTCAGTTCTTCTATCCATTCATTACACACCTCTCAAACGTGATAGAGACTCAGGCAGGTGAGTACCAACAGCAGTTCTTTCAGTGTACTGGCACCACTCACTCATCTCACCCCATGCTTGTGGCACTGTCCCTGTAGAAAAGCAGCAAATAATCAGGCTGTGAAAGACTGCACAGCACAGCACACACATGAGCAAAGAGAGATTCTGTGACATCCACTGCTATCGCTTGGAAAACACTGCCACACAGAAATGCAGCACATGGATTCTTAGGGCAGTGCCGAGCTGAGCCAGAGTCCCCACACTCATCATAGCTATGTTGCCACTAAATGTGAATGTCCTGCAGAGACACTCAGACACTTCTACACCTTGAGTCCCTTACTTTAAAAATTAAATGCTGCTTTTTTTCTCTGTTCAAGATGCCTTGTTCACTCCTCTTCATTTTCCTGCATAAAGAAAAGATACTTATCTTTTGTTGAAGTTATCTGAAAGGACAGGAAAATCTCTGTAAGACAGCAAAAATTCTGTGCTTCAATGTCATCCCTTACTCTGAATATAGTCCTGTAAAAGACTGTTATAGCATGATGCATCATTTGCATTTCAAATTCCTGTTACAGAACCTTTGCAGCTAAAGGTAAAGGGTAGTAAATGTAAACTAAGCAGCATGGTAGAGAAGCCTAAGGCTGGTTTCTGGAATTTTCACTGGAATTCAGGACATCTTGGGTAAGATTTCCTTTTACTGATGCACTGTATATCCAATTGCAATTGTACAGAAAAAATCCCACGCATAGATATTATGTCACCCAGATTCTGTTATCTTTTATTCTTCTGTCATGAGAATAGGCAATGTTTTCATCTTACTGACAGGAGGAAAGTGAGACTGTTGCATGACCATAACCACAACAGTGTTTCTTGTCGGTCCCTTGTCCCCAGTTCATTGCCTCCCAAGATATGATTTTAGCCCTTTGCTCATGCAGCCTACTTATTCAGATTTCCTCTCCTCAGTTTTGTGCTGTCATGTGTATACCTCAGCCATACATTCCTCACAAACCCTCTGCATCTTCAACCAGGCAAGGAAGAGAAAATGCCAGAACTCTTAGGGGAGATTTCGAGGATGGGTGTAAAAAGGTCACAGGCACAGCAGAGGATCAGCAAAGAGCACAGGATCAGCACGAAATTTGTGCTGTCAGCCTGCAATCAGATGCTTTGTCTCAGCACACATCATACATAAAACCTCCTAAACTTAAGGCATCACTCTGCAAAGACAGAACAATCTGTGATTCTAAACATAATATAGCTGTGTCCTTTTTTTGGTATTAAAATAATAGCTATTTATGGTCATCCTCATTTTATTTGCTTTCTTCTTTACACTAGTGTTTGTAAAAAATCAACATTGAACTAAAAATAATCTAATTTTTGACCCTATGAAAATGACAAGAAATTATAACTGTGGTAGAGACATTTTATAAAAACTTGCGACAGCTAAAATGAGTGTACAAAAAACTCTTCTGAGTTAAAGAAAATTAGATGTCAATACATATTTGAATTGCAAATTCTTCAGTTCATATTTAATTTAATATTTAAAGTGAAACATATGATTGCATATTGGTTTTATTCAACATTTCTGGGGAAAAGCAATTAGTAAAAATTATCAAACTGAAGATCAATTTACTTTTTCATTTTTTATTCAACTAAGATGCACCAGTGCATTAAAAACTGTTCTATAAGTATTTTTGGTTTAGAACAATGTGCTTTGCTACTTATCTTACAGTAAATTCCTTTAAGTTGAGTATTCAAACTATGTTTTAATGTATAAGAAAACCTATTACCATAGAAGGTTTAGTCCAGGGAGATATGAGAATATTAACTTCTGCTTTACAAAGATATTAAGTTCTCTTCTATATCTTGGTAAACTGCAAAATAGAATGTAATTCTGGTATTAAAAATACCATGAACTACTCGTATACACACCAGGTAAGAGAACATGATGGTCTTACTTGATACTGGGAAGAGCCACGCACACTTGCTCTAATAATGTGAATTGCAAAGAAGCTGTAGACATTCACTAATGTAGTTACATTATTAGCTTGCCAGGCAGAGCTGACTTGATGGTCATGAACTTCAGGGATGTCAAGGAAATGGAAAACCAATTTACTGGTTTTCAGCAGGAATACATAGACTTGAAAAGAGTTAACAATGACATCTTTTTAAGTTCTACCATTAAAAAGAAAAGGAAAGAATAGGTAAAATAGGATCATTTCCAAATAGAAGAGAAGTGATAGACAGAGTTGTGCATTTAAAAAGAGCAGACTTGTTACAGACTTTAAAAAAACTTTGAGAGTAGAAGATGAAGGAAATAGAACAGAAACATTTTCACACAAGAATTTGTCAATTCTGCCTTCCCTAAACATTTGGAAGTCAAATTGCACCCTTCAGCTGTCCATTTAGGATCTTGCCTCATTTAACTTTTGCTCAATGTATCTTCATTTAACTTCTTTTAATAAAAGCCATGGTTTGAGAACTCTGACTCTCACTGAGGAAAAGCTATTTTATAAAAAGTTAATGCAATTAAAAATATTTACAAAAAAAGAAAATTTGAAAAGAAAATCCCAGAAAAATAGTAGCCCGAAAATGTAGCCAGCATCAGCCAGAAAGAAGCCAGCTGGCCTCCAGAATGGTCAAGGGACATGATCCTTCCCCTCTATTCAGCACTGGTGAGGCCACGTCTGGAAAACTGTGTCCAGTTCTGGACTCTTCAGTAAGAGAGAAACATGAACATACTGAAGAGAGTACAGCAATGGGCCACAGGGTTGAGCGAGGGGCTGGAGCATCTTTCATTAGGAAAATCTAAGCGAGCTGGGACTCCTCAGCCTAGAGAAGAAAAGGCTTGGAGAGATCTGTTCAATGACATAAGAACCTGAAGGGAGAGTGAAGAGAAGATGGAACTCTTTCCAGTCATGCCCAGTGAGAGGGCCAGAGACAACTGGCACAAACTGGAACATAGGCAGTTCCCTCTGAGCATCAGGGAAAGTTTTTCTGTTGTGAGGATGACCAAGCACTGGCACAGGTTGACCAGGCAGGTTGTGGAGTCACCATCCTTGAAGAAAAGAAGTCTCAACCTGTCCCTGAGCAACCAGGAGCACTAGGTGGCCCTGCTTGAGCAGGGGGGTTGGAAAAGATGTTCTCCAGCAGTTCCTTCTATCTTCAACCATCCTGCACTTCTCCTGTGAGAGATATTTCTAACTAAATCAAATAGTTTTTTCCAGGTGTTGTGTTTTACACAGCAAAAAGAGGAAATATGCAACTGGCAGTTCAAATGTATTACTTCATTGCAAAGGTTTTCTGTGAGCGTAGTGTGATTTGGTGGAAGATGAAGTCCAAGTGTAAAAAAAATCCTCCCAGAATCTATTTTTAAGAGGGAAATTGGTTTGGGAGTATTTATCTTAGAAAATACAGCAGTCAGTGTTGGTACCTATTTAACGAAGAAATAAAGCAAAAGGCGTTAAAAACAATTACAGTGACTAAAAGACTTTGATTTACCCATTGAAAAAGATCAAGTTACTAAACAAAAATCAAGCATACATCTCATAATGTCTATTAGCCCTTTTCACATCTCCAAAAATGCAAGATTTTGCTGGAAGACCAACCCTGTCCTTTGATAGTTATTCATTACAATATGCTGCAAAGTTCTGCTGCAAGAAGGTGCTGCTATAGTGTGACCTTCTTCCTGTTAAATAATGCCAAAACTTAAGTAATGTACTTGTTCAAACTTCTAAATTAATGAAATCCAAGCACATTTTCCAAATTATTATATTAACTTATGAGACCAAGAACTCTACCATAACAGTGCTCTGCGGTGTATTGTAATACAGCCTCATTACTGGAGGACCAGGAGTAGGAAATTGCATGGCAAATTCTGACATAAAAAAAAAAATCCAAATCAAATATCTGAAATCTTCTGGAAAGCAGATTCAACTGTTTCCTACAAGGTAATAGCTGATGCCCCCTCCACACACACGCACGCATTGCTCCATCTAAGATTTTTGTCAGTTCTTTTCTTGAATATCATCAAATGGCACCAGCTCACAGCTTCTCTGTGAAATCTTTAAGCCTGAAAGTTCTTTTTTCTGCTGTGACTTCTCTGTACTCTGTGCAGGTTCTTTGATTTATGCCATCAGATATGAAATCTGAATCAGGGCTAGTCTATGCAATAACCTAGTTCCTGCAAATATAGCTTTTCCAAACCGATGAGTTAGCAGCCCAAATGCACAGGGAAAAAAATTAAAAAGGAAATACAAAATCTAAACTAGCTTGTTTCTTTAAAAAAGAAGTCACACTAGGAAAAATATAATCTTCTCTATTTCCTCAGTTATATGGAATCCTGAGAAAACATTTAAACTTACCAAAACTCTGTTATTTAGAACTGTTGAATGACAAAACTGCTAAAGTGATCTTTCCACCTTGCTTCCTATGGCCTATAGCTTCCCTTCCCCCTCAGCAGCACTATTTTAAGAGCCAGGCTGTCTTCAGCCAAATTCTAAACCATAATCTCAAGTTAGCACCAATATACCCCACTGGCATATCCACAAAATTAAGTAGAAATTTACATGAACTAGGTCACTATTTCTTTCATGTAAGAATATCAAAATACAGCTTACCAAAATTTTGTCAAGATTACTTTCAAGTAGGATTTAAAAATTACCCCAGCTATGCATTGCCATTCTGGGACTAAACCCCAGACCTGAAATCAGTTTGTTGAAGTATGATTTCAGAATGCCTTACAGAAACAGGCAACCCTTTTTCTTTTCCAAACTACTCAATACACATTTCCACACGTTCCACAGTACCATACTGCTTCTTCTTTCTCCAGATAGCAAAGTATCAGTTTTCACATTTTGTTCCTCTGGCATCTTCTTGAAGAGGCTAGCTCAGTGAGTGGCACACCCCAATATCTAATTTGTTTAACACTCTCATCATTTATTTCATTCCATTTTCTTTACATTTGCATCTATATAAGGAGTGTTCAAGCAGCTCCTATACATATATTAAAGTGTATATCATTGCAATGATCCTAGGCCAAAGGTGTTATCAAATCATCGCTCTAACAATAATCTCCTTCACATTTGTGATTAAATTAAAAGGTAGTAGACATAAGTAAGATGGGGAAAAGTAGCTCAGTTATCTGATTTTTAAAAGCTTGTGCATGCTTTGCAAGAAAGCCATTTGGCTGCTCATTTAGGGAGAACTTCTCAGAGGTAATTACTCCACATGCTCTGCCACATTATTCCTCCCTTAAGACTCTTCAAAACACAAGGGTTGTTGTTCTTGATGCCAGCCCAAGGGCTTCAGGAGTTGTTGTCTCTACAGAAATGTGCTGTGGTCTGTATGCTGGAGTCTGTGAGTGGAAGGCCCATTAGTTCCTAGGAGAAAATTTCAGGATGTTACTGTCATCAGCAAATGGAAAAAGAGGATACTTTTTCTTTGGGTGTTTTTTCAGCCTCTATCAAAAGTAAGTGGGAACTAATGCAAAATGATCAACTAGTATTTCCATTTAGAGAACTGTCAGCAGACTGGTTTGCTTCTACTTCCAAAATGCTTGTAGTTCTCCCAAAATGTGAATAAAAAGAGCCAGAGGCAGATTTTCCTCAGCAGTAGAAAAAAGAGCAAAAGATGAGAATCTTGAAAGCCCCAGAATCTGGAGAAGAGAGCAGTGTTGGGTAGAGATAAAGGGAGAAGGGCAGGCAGTGCCAGAACCTGCACAGCAATGAGAAACGGGAGGAGGAGAATGTTCAGCAAAGGCTCTTGAACAGGTTGGGCAGGGGCAAGAATCCAAAGGCAAACTGGAGCAATTACTTCTTCATCAAATCTCAATCCTGGGAAAGCTGAAAGCAGTGTTGTACCTAAATCCAGCTGGCAGAAGGGATGGAGCAATATGCTCAGGTGGTCAGGGTGGACAACTGAGATGGCAGACAGCAGGGAGAGGAAGAGATGACCAGAGAAGGCTTGTGCAAGCAGGAGGCAGAGAGATACAGAAGAGATGACCAGAGAAGGACTGTGTTCTTGTGCAAGCAGGAGGCAGAGAGATACAGAAGAGATGTAGATTTGGATCATAATGGAGATTGGGAAATAAGGCAGCAGTGGGTTAAATCTGACAGACAAGTTATAGAAGCGTTCACCAAAGGACACTTGCACAGTTTTGATGATTTGTGAGTGGTCAGGCTTATTTCAACCTTAGCTCATAAGATGGATATTTTGAACTTCCAGTGTGAATAACTGACTAAGCATTTCCAGATTTGGTCATTAAAGCAGATCATGCTTCTTAGCTCTCTTGAATGCTATTACATTAAGTGGATTACTGGGGAAATAAATATGGAAGCATTTCTGCAGCCATAAATATCTCTAAAATGTGGAGATGAGCTTTTGAAAAGTTTGCAATCTGCCTAATTCAAACGTGGTTTATGATGCCTGCATTGACACTGCGCATTATAAGCACTTTAAAAATGATACTTAAAGAAAGGCAATGTCAATATTATCCTCACCAATGCAAATCCTCAAAGGGACTAAGTTTTCCTGTACACTAATCCAGATGTTACTCAGTTTCTGGTTAAGCCAGCTGATGTTTCATTCAGGTTTGTGATAGCCTGTCTTTGTAGTGCCAGAAGAGTTTTTGATTACCACATGGTTGGCAAGTGTGTAATACTCATTAAACAAACACACTTTTGAATTAGTTAGTACACCTGCTGTCAATACGCACTATATCTGTATGGCTTTTTCATTAGATTTTCTGGGACATATGTATCTCAACAGCAGAAAAATCCTTCATCATTTTAGCTGGAAGGACAAATGAACAGTTTATTACAGGAAAAATGCATTCATGAACTCTATAGACAATCATGCAACTTATCCAAAAAAGCACTAATAGCCCAAACCCCAACTGAGCACAGACTATATAAGCGAAGATAGTAGCTCCACTAGTCAGCAGCAGCAGTAGTTCTGTAACAACTAACACAAATCAATTTCTCTCTGCTTCTGATTCCTGAAGCAACAAACCACAACTCTCCAGAAAAAAAAGGAAAAACATATATATACTCTTGACAGATAAATTCTAGTAAAAGTTTGTCTGAAACAAATAAGGAAGAATGGGGATAAATTTTGCTATTATTTTCCTCCTGCCTTAAATATACCATGCTTGTTTATAAGTGTAATTTCCAGAGGAAGAAGTGCATGTTATTTCAAACTTATTTTGTGAACTAGACAGACAGCATGGAAATAAAATTGCAATAGGCAAACTCACTCAGAAAGTCATAATTTTCAAAAGGATGACTAAAAGCATTTTCTCCAACTGAAAACTGATGGAAGCTTATGAAACACACAATCTAAATTGGGGAAAGACCTTGAGATTTGCTACAGGCTTTATTTCCCCATTCCTTCTTCATTGTGCTGTCACAGAAAGAGTTAGGGCTTCTTTCACCACAGAAGAAACAACAAAGGATTTGGGATAAATAACCAGATAGTTTGTTGCTTTTTTGGGATTTGGGAGCATCTTTATTTCTGAAAAGAGGCTGTTCCATTGTTTAGTGTGCCCTGGAAAACTGGTGGGAGAGCATTATTGTGTAAATTTCCATATGGTGTTTAGTCTGCCCTTTTCAGGAATTCATTTGCTGCTTACATTCATTTATGTTTCAATCACTCATTCATGTACTATAGAGTGTTATCATCCTCTCCCCACCCTCAAAGGATTGCCTTGTGTAGCTAATGCAATCAGTACTTCAGTCTGAGGGGATAAACTCTATCTCACACTTCCTATTGTTTTGTGGTTGATTTGATTTTATCTCAAACTACAGACATATCAAGCAATATTTTGTCGTCTGTTTGACAGCTCTATTGCTGGATTTCTTTTTCCTTCTTCATTATTTGGACTGGAACCACTATTTATTTTCATTTCCTAATTAGTGTTCAGCTGACCCACAGTCATGTTTTAGATGTGACAAGAGTTATATTTATTTTTTCCTCATCCAGACTGTAACTAATTTAAAGTGGTAATATTTGTGCCAGTCAAAGACACCGTTGATAATAGTTTAGTAATAAATATTCATAATTAACTTACTGCATAAGCTGATTTCAGATGTAATTAAATTGGCTTAACTTTTAACATATGATTCAACGTGTTTATACTGAACACTAGCAGTTGAGTTTCTACTAAATAAGAGGCAATCAACCGAAGTGAAGCCCCACTAAAACTCTTTTGTATTAAAAACAGGGAAGACAACAACCAGGCACACAACTTCTAAAAAATTAAATTTTATTTTATTCTGAAGCACATACTTTCTAATAAAAAAACCACTATGCTAAGTTAGTGCTGAAGAATAAGGCTGCTCTTCTGAAGCATTTTTAGAGACAGTAAGCTGTAGTCACTTGTTCATAAGCATACACATTCTTATTCAGTATATCTGAATTTTCCCTAACTTGGTGAAGAGACAAAAATGGCAATAAGGCTGATTTTATTTTAGTATTCTTCAGTTCATTTTGACATGCTTGTGCCTCTTCTTGTCTCCTGTCTAAGGAAACAGCAGTGGGCTGCAACTCTGAGCAGCAGAATTCAGGAGGAGACCCTACAGCCATCCAAGAGAGAGGTACCACCCTATTCTCCACACTTTCTAAAGTATATCAGGCCTAAATATCTAGATGTTCACAACAAGAAGTGTTTTGACTCCAGATTTTTAGGACAGATCCTGGGAAGGATAAATGTGCTATTGAGGGAGTTCTTGTTTGTCGGTGTTTGATGGCAATGTCACACATTGAGGAAAGCAAGTTTTATTTGTTTGATTTAATAAATTTTGACAGTTCTTTTTCAGATTACTTTCTCAACAGTTCAACTTTATCACTCTTGATAATCAGAACTATGATGCAACTACAATAAATTTTCTTGGTCTTTATATTGAAATGATATATGTCTATCTCTAAAGCTGTGAATGAACTTTGCGTCTCAAGAGAGGAGAAAGGAAACATTTGACTTGTGAAAAATCAACATGTTCCAATAACATTTCGCTTTTTATTGCAAAATATCTGTTTGCCATTGGAATTATTAAAGGTGATACCATAATGAATAAATGAATAATTTTCTTTCATGTCAGATGAGTCTGTTTAAAGAACAACACTCAAAATCACCTACCTGCATACACATTCATATTTCAGTTGTGGAACCAACCAATATTATTGTTTCTGCAATTTTGCCCACTATTTATTTCATTTACCATAAAAAGGAGTGACAAAAGGTGAAGAGCTTTATCACTGTGTATCCAAATACATCTTTCCTGTATAACCTGAGATTTGCCTCCCTGCTTATGTGAACCACATTTATGTGTGTTTATGATCCAAAGGATTTTGAGAAGCCATGGATGAAAGATTTATAGAAGCACTGGCTTAGTACAGAAATGCAGCCAAATGTCAAGGCAGGTTACTTTTGCACCCATCCGAGGAGTATCAGCACAGGAGAACATTGACCACGGATTTTGGCTAGTTTTCCTCTTTTGGCATCTCATTCCTGGCCTCCATAACATGCAGTTAGGGATTTTTCTGACTCCAGCACAGCTCTTCTCAAGGTGTGAAAAGTATGCTGCAGTCAGCTTTGATATGAATAGACCACTAAGATAAAAGGCCAGAGAAGAGTGGGAGTCTATTTTAAATTAATGCAATTTAAGCCAGTGGCAGTAAAAATCTAGGGTTAAGCATCTGGGCTAGTTAGCTTGGTAGCCAAGCCAATAAATCCATGGGGTCTGCAGCTCCAAAGCTGGTTCTGTCAGAGCAGCAGAAGAGGAACCAATCTGAGTACAGACTGTTGTGAATGCAGGACTTATTTGGATGTTAAATGTTAAGCTGGAATATACTGTCTAATGGAAAAAATCTGTCATTTGCTGTTGAAATTAAGGGACAAGCATACAGCAGGAAATAAATAATAAAATTACTTGGTGGCCTAAGCTAAGCTTGTTTTGGCTTAAATTGCAGTAATAAAAATGTCACAGGTGAGGGAGATAAAATTATCGTCCACATTTTAGAACAAAATATGTTCAATCAAAAATCAAGACATCTGTTCTATTATTGCTATTTCCATCTTCAAACCACGCTGCTCCTTTATAAATCAGCCAGAGCAGAGAAAAAAAACATAGCAATATATTGTATTCTTTCCTTGTCAGGACCTGTTCGTTTTTTGACTGTGTCAAATCCTGTCATTTAGTATCTGGGTTTTTTTATATATATTTAGTACATGAGTTTGATGCTTTTGTGTGAAACTGTTTTCATTTTGTGCTGTCTAGTATAATATCTGGAGTCATGCTTCAGTTGTTGTGAATAAAGATTTACTGGGGAATGCTCAAATAAGGAAAGGCTGTCATGTTGCGGTGACAAATCTAATGTGTGAAACAATCATGTCCTTGTAAAAATGAAGATTTATGTAGATATAGTATCTTTAGTTACAGAAATTATATTGAAAGCTATTTCAGGACAGCTGCTATCCAGAAAGCCTTTTCCTACTTTCTTGCTTCATGGGAATGATTGTAATTTTCCTTTAAAATAGTCTTTTTTTTTTTTTTAATTTTTATACCAAGTACACATGAATACACAGAGTCTGAGTCACATTGAGTAAGATTATGTTTTGCCCAATTTTCTCTGCCTTATTAACAAAGAAAACAAGTTGTTTCTGAATATAGGTTTAAACCACTCAAGGCAAACCATGACCAGTACCAAGGCTGCCTAAAGAATGCCCAAAGGTCTGGTAAGTAGTTTAGGGTTTAGATCAGTGGAAGTCAGCCAATTAACTCCTTAACAGTCTGGAATAATTTTATGAGTACAATTCATTTACAACATAAACAAATCTGTCTGTTGCAGAAGTTGTTGTTATTCTTTAATGACTTACCTAAGAAAGTATACTGATGTACAGCAATGTGAATGTTCTGACACAAAAATTGTGTTAGCTTTTCCTTTTTGAGATTAATAGTTAATAACATTTAAATAATTGGACTATGTGTGCTGAACTATAGGAATATTTGATTGCAGAGCTGATTGAGACCTTCCATTTCAGAGCACAGACATCTGAAGTACACTGATTCACAAGAGAGTGCAACTACACTAAACATTAGTTGATGTTTCTAAGAAAGCAACTTATTTCTTTTCTGCACAATGTGAGAGATTTTTGCCTATGGAATATATCTAGCAAGGGAAATAGGCCAGAACACAAAAGGCCTATCTACTGCAACTTATTCTTTATCATCCACCAGCTCAGCCAGGCAATTTATTGACTCTTGTTCATGGAAGATAGTTTTCCCTCATAGAAGATTGCTTTTTGTCAAATGAAGAAGACCTCTTTTCAAGTGTTTGGTTCATCCTTGTTTCATACTTTCAGCATTTTTGTTTCCTTAAACTGTACATTTTAGTCTTCAGGTTGCACACATTTTCACATGTTCAATAAACTAAAACAATCTAAGTTATTACTCTTGGATTACACAGTTCTGAGACCACAATGTTGGTATTTTGTCTCACCCTGGGAAATAATAGGATTTTCCTACATTTAGTGCAGCAACAGGCAACTTTGTTCACAAGTGCTACACTTCCAATAGCCACTTAAGGCTTCCAAGATGATGTTACTGCTCTGCTGGGTCTGAACCTTCAAAATCGAAACATATTTAGCAGTGTCCAAATCTGATCGTGTGAAATACTAAAATGAAAAAAACAATATGTGCTGCACTCAGCCATGGTATGACTACAAAAATCTCAGAAGAGGATAGACACAAAAGAAATAAAATAAAAGAAATTAGGAGGAAAAAATAGCACTCTAAATAGGTTTTACTGGCCATTAAACTTGAGGTGAGCTGTTTACACACACAGATTCTTGTGGGTGAGTGATATGCAGCTTTTCCACAGCCAGTGGCTAGAGCTGCTAGGAGATACTCATCACACCTCTAAATCTAAAAGGCTTTGCAGTAATCCCATGAGAATCTCTCACCTCCTGTCTCAGAAATTTTCTCTATCTCATGGTGCATTTTCTTTTGCTATAATATCTATTTTAAAGTCAAGCAACATTGTCTGTGTTTAAGTTGATTGATGCTCTAGGTAGCATATGTGAAATAAAACACTGAGAACCTGTGGAATTATTTTAGCAACTTTGTGCAAGATAGCTGACCAAAAAAAATAATCATCATAAATCAGTAGATTAACATGTACAGTAAATTTAGCCTTATATCTAGAGAGGGAGAGAATGATTCTAGCAGAACTGGTTAAGTGGCCCCATAGGGCTCATGGCAGATTTTCTTGACAACTTCAGAGAGGAAAAGAGGAGATTTAACCAGCACTCCTGGAAAAATATGACTGCCTGCTAAGGCTCATTCCCTTCTGTTTGTGTCTTGTTTGCTGGGTACTGTTTTCTTCTCATGCAATGGAGTCAATAATCTTCATACAGACCAAATGAAGAAAGTCTGAAATATCAGCAGTCCACCAAGATTAAAAGCAGCAGGAGGGGGATTTACATGTTCTGCCTCAGGACTGGGCACTGTAGACTCACTTTGTTACAGACCCACCTACCCCCTGCAATAATGCTGTTCATGAATTGCTGGTACCATTCTGTGCCTTCCTGCCGGTGGTACCATCACTTCCTTTTTCCATTCTTCTTCCTGAGTGTTGCATAACACTTCAAATACAGAACATTTACTAACTGCTTAGGACATTTTCTGATTACTAACTTCCTTGTCTGACTCATTACTGCATCTTTTTATGTGGTGATCAACTTGATCTGAATTCACTGAATTTTGATAGAAAGTGAGAACATTTGGCAACACATTTTTGTGTTTGGATTTTCCAGTTGATATTGAGAGAAATTTTAAAAACAGGTAAAATTGCCTATTTAATATTTCAGGCTAGAAGGAGGTAAAATATATTATTCAAATGCGAGTTTACTAACTTCTCTTTTTCCTTGACTATACTTGTGGATTTTCTCCCTTATATGTATAAAGATGGAAGTACAAAAATTTGGGCTACCTAATTTTAATGAGTAGCAATAGTAAACATTGAAGGTGAAATGGCTTATTCATCAGTCAGCCCTTTTTTCATCATTGTTGGATGAAATTTTGTAAGACCTGCAGTTTCATTTGCATTCTCATATTCATTTCTACATAGAGAAGGGAATGAGATTTGCCATCAAGTGTCTCACACTGGGACTGTTTACATTTAATATTTATGGCACTTTTATCTGCCTTATAAAAATATCTGAGAATTTCTTTCCAAACAAAGGCAAAAAGTATTTTGTAAGGAAATAAAAAAGTAATGGTAAAAGGCCTGTCTGGGACAGGTGATGTAGGTCAACATAGTTTCACTTACTCCTACATTGCTTCTGAGCTAGGAAAAGGGTTTTTACTGGTTTGAGTAAAGAAGTCAAGTACTTTTAAAGCAGCTAACTTGAGCAGCAAGGTGAACAATTCCAGGTTTAAATGCATTTGAGTAGTTCTTCTCCACCTACTACATGTGGCCTGAGGGAAAGGGATGAAAAGCCATAAGATAGAGTACAGCAAATAAAACCAATACAAGAAGCAGTATCTGTAGAATCATATTACACACATCTTTGGAGATCTGTAAATCCCACGAAGCACTGCAGTGGCTGAAAAGCAGCATTAAGCTGAGGCAGAAAAAGATGCCCTCTACAAAGAAAAGCAGAGTAAGTTTTGATCGACAAGTTTATATGAAAAAAATTAGTTTTACTGCCATGGGTGCAGTGAAATTGTCCAGTCTTTGTCTTTTTCAGCTTTTATGAGATAGCTATGCTATAAAATGTGTCATAGGAAATCTTCATAAAAAACAACTTGACATTTTATTAAAAGCTCGAGATCTTTCTTCAAAAGGAAGCGTAGCTTCTCCATTCACAAAATTTTCTTCCTGGTAGCACTTATTTTGTAGATATTCTTTGCCTTCTTACCACATGTTCACCAAATCTCCATTTTTCCTTTGGGTTAATATCCAGTCAACATTTTATCCACAAACATCCTGAGAGGGAAAATATCTCTGTCAATGTTTTTAATCAACACTTGACTGCATGCATTTCTACTTGGTCTCTAGCAGTCATGTTTGAAAGCACCTCACTAGGAAAATCCTTGACAGATTCAACAGAGACAGGGAGGATAACAGTCAAAAGTACTTTTTTATCAAAGCATCTGAATGAAAGGTACATTGAGATGTTCGAGTGTCCCTTTTCTCCTTTCATTTCTCTTACTCTTTTCCCATTTGTAGGCAAAATTATTTCAAAACTTGCTGACACTTTTTATTCCACTGTCATAGCGTTGTTCCCATGGCATTAAGGAAGACTGATGTCAGCCAAAAAAACAAAAAAAGTCACTCATGAAGGGTTGAAAAAGGAGACCTGCATGGTGCCAGTCTGTAGTGCATCTGTCTAGCATGAGGTTGCTGTGCAATGCTCTGCAGCATCTGGCACTGGCCACTCTGAGAAAGGATGCTGGATTAGATGGATCATGGGTGTAATCCACTTTGACAAGATCTATGTTCCTGTGACTCAAGGAACATAATCCAATTATTCAAAGAAGTGGGCACATATATAAAACCACAGACTCTTGTGTTAAGTTTTCATTTGAAGCAATATAAATGCAATATATGTTGTATTTAAAGAATGTGTTGATGAGACATGTTTGTTCAGATATTATTTAAAAGTTTGTTTTAAATGTGAATTTATGTGTGTTTCTGCAAGGATTTTTGCTAAAATGACAAAATGGCTAAAATGTTACTCCTGCCCCCCAGATTTATATATCATAATGTTTGAGGTACCACAGTTTTAACGACAGTTACACTAAAGATGAAAATATAGAGGTAAAAATTTAACTGCTGCATGATCCTGACATTTAATCCTGGTACTTTTTTAAGAAGCCTACTCATCTCCACCCCTAACTCAAAAGAGCAGCAGAGAATCCTTGTTGTAAGTCAAATGTAGAAAAAAATCCTTTTGTTTTATGTCCTTGTAGCTTTTTCCTTTCTATTCTTTTTTTGTTTGGTTTGGTTTTTGTTTATTGGGGGTTTTTTAATGTTTGTATTTATTAAGGTTGCAGTCTGACCTCACTGCCTTAGCTAATGAAGAAAAATCTTTGACCAGTGAGTGGATTTTCTATGACCCAGAAAGACAGGCAGTCCAATTTCAGTTTTTCACGTGGTTTGGAAACAGAGAGGACAGTGTGGGTTCCTGCCCGATTGCAGTGCAAACTGCAACCTCAGAAAAAGCACTGAGAATTTATCTTACTCTCAAACATCAAGAAATATCCAGCTAAATGATCAAATACATTTGGGGTTGGCAAACAAGTTATTGGGAGAAGGTGGTGAGTGGAAAGGAAAAGGAAGAAGGAAGTCTAACAAACAATATGAGTGCATCCTCTGTTTTCCCTTAGAAAATGAAGTTAATAGTGAAGCATCAACCACCATGGGTCATCAGATCATCAGTTAGTTTAATCCTTGCAATTTCTTTAAGCACTTTAAATCAGCTGTGAATTGCCCCTTGACTTTAGTATCACTGGCTTCTTTTTTCATGCTGTGTGAATGATTTGTAATTTTAGAAGCATAGAGTGGCAGATACCATAATTACACCCACATACAGCTCAAGTTAAATTGTTTATCTCCATTCTACAGATTAAAAAGCTTTCTACACAACATTCAGCTGGTTATTCTGTGCTTTCCCATACACTGCTTGTTCCATTACTACTTTCTCAGCGTTAATTGAAATAAAGGAACTCCTCTTCTACACTCAAATCCCACCTTAAAATTTGTCTTTGCCAGAAAGTTGGTAAGCTGATGGTCAACTAACAACATTCATAAAAAGGGGTTGGTCTGAGGTTTTCTAAACATTTCAGCAGCAAAATATGCATGATTAAATACCCTGCTATCAAAAAGTATTTGCCAACCCAGAACGGCAGGCATGTCATGCTCACTTCTGGGGTGCCAATTTTGTGGTTATTGCAAATAATCACAAATAGTTACATAGCAGCACTGAGAGAAAAAGATTTACCATTATTAAAAAGGATCTATCATAAATTCCTCTCTGTACAGGGAAAAAAATTAACTTAAACAGCAAATCAACAACTTTTTTCTGAGTATCCCATATGGCCCATTTACCTATCCAGATACAGAGAGTTTATTACTTGCAGTCTGTGGGTCACAACTCTTTTGCTTGCAGGCCCAGCAAAGTAATATTTAGCAATAAGGTGTTATACAAATTTTTGTAATGCATATAAGAGAAGACATTAACCAAAATTCAACCTCATGAACTTCATTGCCTCTCGAAACACTCTTTTGAGTCCATTTTAAGGCATCATTACATCACAAAGCATAATGTCAGCTGCCTACCTAGTGGGCAAATAGACCTAACAACATGAGGTCCTAGTGGAGTATTTTCTTCACATTTTAGATTAACATTGTTACTGCTTGCAAAAGACATTGGTGTAAATAATTCAAAAATATCCATAACATTTACTGTCCACTGCCTAAGTCTTTAGGAATAACCCACAATTGGTGTTGCAGTAATGTAAGTAGCTGAAAGACCTGAGCTACAA
Organism: Climacteris rufus; assembly: GCA_013398175.1. Lineage (NCBI taxonomy): Eukaryota > Metazoa > Chordata > Aves > Passeriformes > Climacteridae > Climacteris > Climacteris rufus. The sequence goes on from VZRZ01007232.1 coordinate 43,939, forward strand.
CTGATCCAAGCATCTTTGGAGACCTACAGAAAGTCCCTTAAACAAAATCAGTAATTTTACCTATAGTGGCACCACCACATTTTTCCAGTAATAACCTGATCACTGTTACCGTTCCTGTTGCCCCATCTGCCTGGTGTCATTCTTGTGTACAGAACAGCAAACTGGGATATAACAATGTGACTCCTCAGTGTCAGGAAAAAAGAAAGTTGGAGTCTTCTATTAAATTCTAACATAGTCTTCCTCAAAATTCCGGTATTTCATGACTTTTCAAAGACACTGTTCATGCAAACTTTGCATTGATTTGCATCTTAAATTCATTTTCAAGATTGTATTGATACCCATTGGGCAGAAAAAAATTGTTGGCTTTGCAATAAAGATGGAAAAACTTGATTTATAAAAGCCAATTCAAATGTCAAGCAATTAATTGATCCCTCTCTTTCTGTTCAGTCTTCTTTTGCAATTATCAGCTTTACCTGAACAAGTTGATGTCATACCTGCTGGATGCTCATTTTGTAAGAAAGTCTTGGCTTGGGAAGCAACAATCCTACTTTGTCCTACATGCTTCAGCCTCTATTCCTTTGTTTTTACACCTCTGTATCTGGTAGTAGAACTTATCTTCTTACAGCCTTCAATCTCATGTTGATCTGTCCTTCACTACACAAGTCAATGCTTGTCTTGACAGACACCTTCAATTATTTTGTACTAATAGTGGATAAAACATGTGACATAGGAGACACTTGAGTAACTGAAAATTGTGACCATGCATTATATGTTCTTTAGATTTCCCATAATCTATCCTTTGCTACAGATAATAAATTATTTTGGATTTCATTATAATATTGATGACAAATTTCATGGTGATGGGTAAAGGAAAAGCAGGTGTAACAGGAGGCATGCTAGAGAACAAAGAAGTCTCCTGCATATCTCTATGCTCATTTCCCCAGGTTTCCATTAAAAATGGTGCTTGTGGAATTCTTTATCATCAGGTTCTTGCAGGCAAGCACAGATAGAAATACTTGCCAACTAACCAGCACACGTGCACAACCACCAGATACAACAGTGCTGTTGAATATATTGCCATCTAAGACACAGTATTAAAGGTACTGTAATCTAAAAACCTATATACAGACACAGTTTTCCTGGTTTAGCACTCTGAAAAAGTCTCTAAGGGAATCCAGGAATAATCTTTTTGTTTGTTTGTTTTAAACCTCATTCAGACTGTAAACCTATCTGCTAGAGGTATTCAAGGAGACCAGTCCATTATATTTGAATATTATTTTCGCCTTATCTTCTCATTGCTGCTTTGTTATTCAGATAATATTTATTATTCCTATTGAAAAGCATTGAACTATTAAGACAAAGCTAATGTTATGTTTATACTCTGGGTGCAGAAACAATGGAACATTTCTTAATGTATTTTCCCCTTCTCTTTCACTATGATGAACAATTACACCATGATAAATAATTACATCATGATAAAAAGGCTCTTCAGACAACAGCATTTTAACATTTTTTTGAAAAAGTTGCTTTCAATGCATTACATGCACACAACCTGAACAATTCAAAGCCAGAGTTTGATTTCTCACCCAGATTTCTCCAAGCTCTGCAGGCAATAACTTTTGCAAGAGGCAACTTCTGCTACTTTGGCATATCAGTGCTGTATCTCGGGTGTATAAAAAAATCAGGTAAGAAGTTTATTCAACAGGGAATTCGTCAATAGTGGGGCAAAGGAAACAAATATACATGCACATGTTGGCATTCTGAGCTGTCCCTGATCCTGCACAATGCTCATGCCTCCTAATAAATCCTCCTGCTCACAGTTTGTATTCAGTTAATTACAACTCACACCTAGAGATCTCTAAGATAAACACCCATGGAGTCAGAAAGCAAAATGACTGGGACAGAGAATGAAAACAGTCATTGTTACAGATTGGCCCTACCTGGCACTAACAACTGAGGCTGTCACTTTGATAAGAAGCAAACTAGAAAGCCATTTTCCTGGGTATAAGTATAATTATAAGAATGAAAATGTAAACCACTGAGACAATTCCCAGTAACTGTAGGGTGGATCACCATGGGTCTATGGATTCTATGGGTTACTCTTTCGATTTCCTTGCCTTTTCCCTTTGCCCTTTCCCTTCTAAAAAGCTGAGATAATGGAGTTGTAAGAGGAAAGGAAAGACATAGAGTAAGTTAAAGCAGTGTGACTAAATGAACTTGGCAGCAGTCCAGAAAAGCTGATATCAGAGTGGGGAGACAAGCGGCTCTGGCGGCTGCAGACTCTGGCAGCTAAGGTGGCTCATCCATCAGCCGAACGAGACAGTTTTAATGGAGGCCATATAATGAGTTCACTGCCAAAATTTTGTGGGTGGGACAAGGAAATGCTTGTGGCAATAATGCTCTGTTTTGTCTTCTGTTGGACCAGCATGGGCAGCAGAGGACGGGGGGGCAGTGGCCAGCCAGGCGTGACCTTCCCCAAGGCTCCAGTTGGACACACTCGCTTAATTGTCAGCAGAGGAACGTGGTGCACAGGAGCCATCCTCATCTTTGGTGCAGCTCCATTATTAATGTTGGCAGGAAACATCCATTCAGAGTAAAGATTAGCCCACCATAAAGCCCTTGGGAAACCTTGCTCCTGTGTGTCTGGCTGTCCCCTGGCTGGCCATAACACACAGACTCAGACTAGGCTTTCTAAGTACACCAAAGAAGCTTCAGCAACATCACCACAAGGACAGGGTGTTTCTGTCACAGAAACTTTTCAGCTGTTATAAGCACGGACTTTAGAACATCAACTTTGCGATTTTTCGACCTGAAATAATTTTATGTAGTGCCTTTTGTGCTTGACAAAACATATCAGCTGAATACATTCAAGTTTCAGTGAAGATATCATACTGTATCAACTCTTTTTCCTGTTTGAAAGATAAATATTGTTGCAGCAATGGCATTTTGCTAACATTTTTGTAGTAATATCTACAAAAATCACTGTGTTGAGCAACTATTATCCCATGGTGGCCTAACTTATGAGTCAGTAACAATTCATATTGATAAGAGGCACATTTTACCCTGTTTACAACAACTGTAAACCTAATAGCACTTTTTCTAGAGTCTCTCATACCAAATCTCAGATATAATTATTTTTATAGGTTAGCTGCAGCCTTCTGAAGACAGCTCATTTTTTATCCTTTTCTCCCCACTGCAAAAGAAGGGAGTTTTACTCCTTAAACTGTTTTCCAAAAAGCTTATTTGCAGCAACAATCAGTTATTTCTATATAATTTCCATAGCAACAGTGCTTACCATGAGAAAGAAAGCCCTAATTGACTGAACCATGTACAGTAGTCTACAAATGTTAAAGAAAGAAGATAATCTGTTGCAAGCAATTTTCTGAACCAAAAAATTATCTCCACAACTACTTTTAATGTTTTGGGAAAGAGCACTGGCACATTGAAAGTTTCCCTGTTTTTTATAGGAAACCTAGCCAATAGGATAGTGTGGATTTTCACCCACTTTCATTGACAAGATATTTCTTTTTCAAAATGGCTCCTGTTGCAATGTGTGTACTAATATAGCCACCTTTTAAAAAATGATGGTTTGTAGAAACTAGGATTATTTCATGCTAATTACTAGCTTTTCTCAGAGCAAAATTTTAGTCAATCTCTGAAGGCACTTGTGCAATTCATATTATGTGTATATCAATTCAAGCAGAAAAAAAAGACTTTGTACATCCCTAGGCTTCTTCTAATGTCCTAATGGGGATTCCAGCTTTCAACTCCCTAAGTACAGAGCAAAGTTAATATGTGAACAGGATCACCACAGTGCATGCTTTGTCCAGCTAGAAAATTGGTTAACTAATTGCACAGTAAATTTATTCATTTCTGGGAATATCAGAAGTAAAGCATTCATTTCCACTTTCTCAGTAACTTTCATGGCAATTTTTCTTTCCTGAAGGTTTAGAGACTGCTTTTGCTCTTTATAAACGAGTAGGTTGTGCATTAGGGATTAAGGATTTAGTAGGAAGAATGTTGTTAATGTGTCCAGCTCAAAGTACAGTGCAACTGAAAATGTGATGTTGTATTATATCTGGAGTATTAAGTTACCATTGCTTCCATTGCTGAAAACGCCAAACCGATGATTTGTTTCCACGGCTGCTGCCCAACTTGATGTCTTTGTGCCTTGCTTTGGGTTGCCAATGCATGATCTCTGCTCTGTGCTGAGGTTTTTCTGCTTTACAGTAGTCTCTTTTATTTCATCACTTTGTTTTTCCCCTCTCCCTAATACCAGCCACGAACTTGCTTTCAGCTGCAGCCTCAGAGGGAAGAGACCAGCTGCTCCCTTCTCCATCAATCCTCTGAGCTCCTCTATCCAGTGCCAGCAGATATAGGAAGAGTCATGATTATCTCCTCCAGACGTCAGGAGTTGCTCCTCTGGCCCCTCTGGTGGTAGGAACAGACTGTTCCTGAGTTACAAGAGATATGCCAAAGGAGGATAGGGAATTTCTCATCCCAGTACATATCCACACAGGTCAAAGGGCGACTTCCCTAAGTAAAGGTGACTCAGAAGGCATAAGATATAGAAAATACAGTAACTCATGTCATACAGCAGCAGCAAAGGAATAATATTAATTCAGTCTTCAGATTAGAGTCACATTTAGATTCATGGTGAAATACAAGCAAAACAAGCGTTTGCTCTTAATGACTCCAATGGAATCAAACATATGAGAATAACTTGGTAAAAAGAGGGCAGAAGAGCCCCTTTTGCAAGCAGTCTGAAAGACTATAATAAAATTTGTGCAGTTTACTTCCCACACACTGAGACTGGGATACAGAGACTTAAGGTTTGGCATACAAGAACCTTTCACACATACCTCTCAGGGTATTCAGAAGAAAAAACTAAAAGTACTTCAGTTTTAGTGAACAGAACCAAATTAAAAGAAGCATTGGTTTTAATGGTTTAGATTTTAAAACTGCTTTTAAGCCTCATGGGCTTCCCCCTTTTATTCATGTTGAAGAAGTTAGATTATCTTGATTGATGTGCCACTTGTTACTATCCTTACCTCTAGGGTAGAGTTTATTACTTACACAAACATTTATGTAAAAAAAAAAAAAAACCCAAACCTGTATATACCAAATACCCATGAAAACTATATCTTAAAATACACAGACATCCTCAATAGCATCCATTCATATCAGCTCAATTTTATTTACTTTTGTCTAAACTACTGCCACAACACATTTATTTTATGAACAGGGATATTTGATTTGTGGATGTCCAGCCAATGCCTAGGTCAATAGCAAAATGTTTTCTCCAAACTCTGACATTTGGATTTCAAAATACCAAGACATTCAAAATTCAGTATTAATCTTCACAAACATCTGCCAGCTAAACCTTTTTCCTGGTGGCATATCTATCAACCTTATGGTAAGACTACCAGATTACTCTATTCTCTCCTTGTATTTTTAGAAATTATTTTGATGTTTCAGTGCATCTGCAAAAGGCAGTCTGGCTTTACCAAAGGTGTTCGCATTCCCTTGCTCTATGTGCAGCACTCAAGGCTCCTGGTAGCTCATTTTTTGTGGTTATACACTTACCTGTGCTTGAACAGCGTTCTTGACCATGAAGGTGAGATAAAGAGTGCAGAGATTGTCACCTTAAAGCGACTTTTCTGAGCACCATGTGAAGGGACAAGGTGAGGTTAGGTTCATAGAGCAAAGGGTGTGTAGGCTACAGGGACAGTGAGGACAAAGGGTGTAACATGTGGAGAGAGGGCACAGCTTCTGCCTGCCCAACCCTGCAGCTCCTTGAGAAAGACCAGGAGAGGCACAGGGGGATCGCTGTGCCAACACCCTCCTGAGCAGCCCTGATGTGGAGGGCTCTGCTGGAGTCAGCTCATAGCAGTTTGCAGCACAAGGAATAGCTAAATATTAGAAAAAGATCAGGCAAAGAAAGGAGAAGCAAACACACAGACAAAGCAGCTAAAGTAATATTTGCTACATAACGTGACACAGTTCTCCTCAGACTTCTTTCCCTGTGAAGATCAGTAATATAGCAGACAGGAGAGAGGATTCACATCAAAATACCCTCAACATTGTTTTTGTTACCAAAATCTTCTGTTCCTCTTACCTACTGCACATTAAATGAGTTCCCTAAAGACCTAAGTGAAAAAGAATAAAGAGGTAACTATGGACAAGCAAGTGGGCAGAACTATTATTGATATTTCATAAGGGCAAATGGAGACTCAAGGGTAAAGATCCTTTGTTTATTGGTTTTCAGTGTAAGAAAAAAGAAAAAACTAACAGTCTGAGCCAGAACAAGTTTTCTATTGTTTTGTTCTGCTTTGAGCAATGCCACTTCACTGGCTCTGTGAAATCTTACAGGTTTCATCTCAGGAAAAGTGAAATCACTATTTGTTTTGAAGCAGGTCTGTGCACACGTGCTCACACATGTATGACTACATGTATATCTAGTGTAAAAACGGGTGACATCAGAGTGCTGGTAACTGAACATTTACAAAACCCTAAGGGCTTGCAACCTAAGTAGGCAAGATAAAGGATTAGGAGGATGAGATCTCCCTTGGGAAATTCACAGAGCTGAAAGTAGAGGAAGAAGTATCTTACATGCTTGATCTCTTCTTACTCTGCTATAAGAATTCATTGAGCACTAAAGACAGAACAAGGACTAGACAGACCTTTAATTTGATCTACTACAGCCATTTCCTTTAATTCCACTTTCTGTTTCTGAGACTGTGTATGGCTCTTTACGTCTGAGTGGTAAAAACTAGCAAATTAGAAAATGCGAAGGCAGCCTGCCCTTTCTTAATGCTTTAGTTCAGGCAACTACATTTGGCAATTTTGAGCTTAATTGTTCATATTGGTAGAATGTTGGGTAGGTTTCGAGATGCCAGTGTATAAATGGCAGTTTTAGTGGTCAGCTAACACATCAGAAGCAGCATCCAATATGTACATTATAACACACTTCTTGCTGCTTTCCAGAGTTCAGCACACCCTTCAGCTGAATACCAAAATCAGAATTAATAAATGACCTGAGGGTTGGTAGTAGCTGAGCTCTTAATAGTACCCTGAGAGTCAGGTTATCTAGTATCAGTGTGGGTTTGCTGAAAGGACAAAAGGAAACCCCCTCAGGCTGTGCTGGGCGAGGTTCAGGTTGCACAGCAGGAAGAATTTCTTCACTGAAAGGGTTGTTAAGCATCGGAATGGTGGTGGAGTCACCATCCCTAGAAGTGTTCAAGAAACAACTGGACAGGGCACTTAGTGCTGTTATCTAGTTGATTTGGTAGTGTTCAGTCAAAGGCTGGGCTCAGTGATCTTGGAGACGTTTCCAACCTCAATGATTCTATGATCCTATTCTGTGATTCTGAAGGCAGTTCTCCCACCTACAAGCAACTGATTTTTCACTTCGTAATTCACCTTTTTCCTCACTGTCGAGTGATTTAGTTGTCTCCCCTGTTAGTTTCTGCTAGAATTTCTTATCACAAGTTACAGATTTCAAGTAACAAGTGAGCTGAGAAGTAGGACATTAGCCTTCATTGTTCTTGTCCTCTGCTCCCACTATTGTCAAGGAATGTTTTACCACAAATAACAGTGGAGCACGTTGGTTTACTGCAGATGCCACTTCTGCTCTGAGCAGGTCCCACCATTTCTTTCCTCATCCCACCCTACATCTCATCATGGCTGGACAAACACACAATGCTTTTCAAAACCTGATCTCAAACAACGTTGTTTCAGAACAATAATAATACCACCTTCACACTGTCTGTTAACCCAAAGAGAACTTAAGTAACTGTGGGTGTTGGTGTGGGCGTTTTTTGGGTTTTTTTCCAAATAATCTAAAGATTTCTCATTGCTATTTTTTAATTTGTTTTCCAGTGGAACTTACTGAGGATAAACTGAGTTGTAAGGCAGGGTTTGGGGGATGAGGTATTAGAGGTAGGGCAGTGCAACTATCTACTTGGTTCTGGATAAAGGCAATATTAGGACAGTAGGACTAATGAGTTTGAGTGAGTCAAATAACCTTTCCTCATTTGCAAGAAACAGCTTTCTTCCTGTGATTCAGTTGATTGCTCAGTAAAGGTTGTGCAGCTCATTTGCTGTACTTTTTACACCAGAAATTAATAAATGAGGCCAAAATGTTCTGAATATACTTGGTGCCCCACTGGTAAACACTTTTAGCTACCTGCCTACTATTTGAATAAAGGCCTGCATGACTGAAGCTTTTCAGCAACATGGCAAGGAGTGATACATAAAGTCACTCAAGAGTGTCAATCACGCCTTCAAACAGCTTGTTCCACAGATAGAAAAAAAACCCTGTATAGCAAAACACTGCTAAAGTATAGAGCTGACTTCTGCTGAGAGGTGGAGGGAGGGTTGTGGTTTTGTTTCGGTATATTTTGTATACAAAACATGACTGCAAATGGGGAGAAAAGGCACATATTAAACTCAATATATGAATCCAGTAGACTTATCTTAACAATTTCAAAAGAAATTAGGAGGAAGAATGTTTTTCAAATAAGATGGTGTCCTGTCTTCTCAGAACAGAGAAAATATCAAAACTTTTTGAAGAATGTCTTTTTTATTCAGTTTTGCCTGGACATTTAACCAGCCTCCAGGTAAATTTCTGGCATCCTGATTATTCAATCTATGCTGCCACTGCTCTCTGGCCTATATGTGCAGGTGTCCCTCACAAGGAAAGAAGAGTATGTGGGAGATGCAGACAGGTGCCCATGCAGGTCTTTGGCCTGTACAAAACTGAGGTCCAGCAGTTCTATATTTCTCCCCTGGTTAGATGCAGCTATTTTTAGAGCCCTGTGATGAAGAGAAGGGATTTGACCATGTCTGAGGAGGTTTGACAAGCTGTAATTGCTTTCTAATCTCTTAACAATACATGCTTGAAATTATGCATATGCTTAAGTGATTTGCTGAATTTGGGCTACAGTGGAAAATCAAGAAAACGATTTGGAAGGGTATCTTCATAGATGAGAATATTAGCTGTGTAAGGTTAGAATAACCAGGCAGTGACAGATGCCTCATATTCTAATGCACATTTATCTCTTCTGTTTCTTATTATTTCCCATCTAAATTTTTAAAAATATTTGCATGGTTTCAGGGTTCTTTTCCCCTAAACAGCTTCTCCTGTAAATGATACCAGAAAACCCTCCCATGACATGCATATGCTACAGTGATACATATCTTGTATTTCTGTTTCTCTTGGTTACTAGAACGAGCTTTTATTGTCAGTAATTCTGTACACTCTTTCAGATGATGATAATGTAAATGGATATATACCCTGAAAGGATAAGTAAGGGTACTGACACATAGCAGCTGATTGACAGGAACAGTTTAAGCGCTGTCATATGGCTGGCATGTCACTTAGTGATCAAATTCTTCTCCTGACAGTAACAATTAAGTTGATGCTTCACGTGGATTTTAGCCTCTCCATAGCGCCATAGTTCCATTCACAGAATTTACTGTGAATACCATATGTTTAAAGAGATTGGATCAAGAAATCTCCTATGCTTGGTTGACTCCTGCTCCATATTTTTTGCCAGCTCTGTCTGCAGAATAACATCTCTACTGGTCCACAGACACATTCAACAATTTATATGGAAACATGCTGAAAAGAAGGTCAGTTGGGCATATCATTCCAGTACATGTGCCCTTGCAAATCTTTTATTGGTACAGGATACCCAGAAGATATCCTTTTAGAGATAATTTTTGTCATTTAAGACCATGACTGAATACAGAATCATGACATTAGTTTGCTGAAGGCAGTTAAAGAAACTTGCAGCATCATCAAAGCTCAGCCTGGCCAAGGAGGAAATAACTGCAATTTCATCTCTGTTAATCTGGCTTTTTAGAGCTGAAGTTAGTACAACTAACCTGATTAGTGATTATTTTGAATTTGATGAATTTGAATTTGATTTGATGATTATTTTGAATTCATTGAATTCTAGAATCGTAGAATGGTCTGTTTTGGAAGGAACCTTAAAGATGATCTGGTTCCAACTCCCCTGCCATGGGCAGGGACACCTTCCACTAAATCAGGTATCTCTAAACCCCATCCAACCTGGCCTTGAACACCTCCAGGGATGATACTTCCATGATCTCTCTGGTCAACCTGTTCCACTGTCCTACCACCCTCAAAGCAAAGAATTTCTTCCAAACTTCTAACCTCTAACATTTAACATCTAACTCTTTCACTTTAAAGATATTATCCTTTATCTGTTTTTTCCTGGACAAAAACAGTGCCTTTTTTGAAGGATACTAAGTAGACATTTTGCCTAAAATAATCCACACTCAAATCACTACTATTAAGAAGGCTGAATTTAAACTGGCTTCCTGATTTAAATATTTAAATACCAAGTATGTATACCATCAGTCCAGGTCATCACTTCCTCGTATTAAACGAGGAATATTCATATTCTGCGCTACAGGAAAAGAGTTGAACAAGTTGGGGCCACAAATGTAAGTTGTGCAAAGCTGCAGGCCGGTGCAGAAGAAAGATGCCACCAAGAAGGAGCAAGGAGCATTCCTGCCCCAGGGAGAGCATGCACACCAACATGGACTTGGCATGCCAGAGATGGGGGTTGTACCCTCCCTTCCTTTCCATGCTCACAGTATTTTTCAGAGGTGTATCAGAGCTTAGCCGTCACTGTGGGAGGGAGGGAAATAAGACATCCAGATGAGAGACAAAGAGGCATTTGGGGATAGCACGAAGCAGTGGAGGGCTGGTAGTGTTTGAAGACACATGGGCTGTCTCAGAGACAGCTCCCCTCCCCTGGCACTGAGGCTGCAAGAGAGCAGAAAGCCAGTGCCAAAGGCAAAAAGGCAGTGCTGTGGAAGGCAGCATCTGTAGACACTGATGGAAGGAGGGAAGGTATTGATGTGGTGGCTCTACTTTGCATACTGGAAAAAGAAGTCAGTATTAATCAGCACACATAATATTTGGAGAGCTGAGTTTTGATGACACCAAAGGAAAAAAAGTGTAGTGGTGAAAGGAGAGAAAGGCATAAAGAATTTCATCAATAGAAAGCAAGGCATCAACATGTATAACAGAGAGCAGAGGCAGATTGGGCAGAAGGGAGACTGCAGAACTGACATTTTATTCCTATCTATTTCTGCTCACTGTGGAAATACAATATAGTAATCAGCTAATTCTTTACCTTGTCTGCTTATTAACTTTCCGTCTAATTACATGATACAAAACTTGAAATTAACAGAACATTTATGTATTACAGATTTGTTTATTCAAGGTTCCCTTGAGTAAGCTGCAAAGGACTTATTAAAAAATTTGAAGTGAAATGTTGATTAAGAAATGCTTGGGAAATAAAGTCATGACTTAAGGGAACAAAATCCACTTTAGGGAAGCTCTGAAGATCTGGCAGGCATCAGGTTTGTTAAAATCTGACTTAAATTCAATAAAGTTTTCATGAAATGAACGCACCTGTTCTGGAGCAGCTGAATGCTCACAGGAAACCTTGAAAAACATTCCGTTTCGAAGGAGTTCTGCCAAATGGCCTATTTTTTATCTTTCTTCTATTTTGACACATTGATATAAAAAGCTTTGCTTCTCAGAAGTTCATCTGTCTCTTCTCATGATGATTACTCAGATGAAGTCATAATTCTCATGATGATGGTCATTTTACCAGAACTACATTTGATGCTGCACACAACAGGGAATTAGTCACAGATGCTGATGGACTCTTGAGAAGCCAAGCGTTTTCCTTCAGATGCTCCCCTGTGATGAAACCATGACAATAAAAGATCCAATGCTACTGTCACACAGAACTACAGTGACATAAAAGTACTTTGTGGCATTTTCCTGGAGGCATCCATTTTCCATCCTGTACACTGTACATGACTCAAAAATAGACTAGAATGTTTCCAAAAGAAGATATAAGAAAATATAGGAAAATACGTTCTTAGGAAAAGTCAGCTTATAAAAGTTTGCTTTGGATACAGTGTTTCAACATATTAAATAGATGAGAAATTAATAGAATTAATAGTAAAATATTATTTTTCACATAAAAACATTCATCATTTGCACAAAGAACAGACAATCTTTTTTTTCAAAACATGTGTTAAGAAAATTTGCCCTTAAAAGGTAGAAAATGAGATTAAAACACCTGGACACCTGCCGCTTAGGAAGGCAACCTTGGGTGGTAAACCATTAGCATCTTGGCACCACTCCCCATCCCAGCAATTTGGGGATGTTTTCCCTTCTCGTGATGCAGGCCACATTGTCAATCCTTTTGCATATTATCTGAGTCTTCCCCCACTTCAGAAACTAAGTGCAAAGCAAGTCTAGCCCATACCAAACCACTCAGCCTGCAAACACAGCCTGGTCATCATAGTACACAAGTATCTACTGCTTGCCTGGCAAAATAGCAGAGCAGTCTTCTAAAGAAGGGATTTCCTCTGCTTCAGCCATGAGTATATGACTTTCTCAACATCTTCCCCTGCCCAAGTCAACTACTGCAGACTTTCTCGGCACATCCATCCTGATACCAGGGCTCTCTCTACTACTGGGGTGTCAGCGAGCCTCCCCCATCAAATATCTCTCCCAATAACTTCTTTTCTTATTTAGTTCAACTTGAAGACAATTTTTGTTCTGAAATGCATTGCCTACAGGAATAAACATCACATGATCAAGCCAAAGATTGATATAGGAAAAAGTGAAAAGTTTTGCAATTCATCAGGGTACAGTCCTTCTCAGAAACAATAAAAACTACTTTATAGAGAAATAGATGTTCTCCTTCCCTCGTTGAGGCAGTAGATAAGCTCCATTGAAGTCAAAGCAGTAAATGTACTTTGAAATTTTGATAAGGACTTTCACAGCAAATTTTACAAATTGATTTCCTATTCTAAAGCACTGCAGACTCTTGAGATGGTTGCTGTTGAGCAAAAACAGTTACCTGTATCAGCACTTGCGAGCCCTCATTATATGCTGACAATGATGATTTGACTTCAGTGCTCTCTTCATACTGTGGACAAATACTGAGTTGTCTGCCTGTCTGCTCTGTGCTGAATGTGCTTCTGGGGTTTGCAAATACAATGGGTCTAAACGCACTCAAAGTAAAATCACCATTGACTTCAGAGGCATAAGAGAAGTCTTTATAAAAAGACCATAATAGAAGATATAAAAAAACTCTTTCTGAAATATCACCTATATTCTTGAAAGCTATAGAGCTATTCCACAACCCAAATCTGTTTAACAACAGAAGTAAGAACTATCTCATCTTACAAAACAGCTCCTCTCTTCAATTTTTGAAGTGCAGAGCTAAGTACCAAATGGTATCTCTGATGATAAATGACAAACTGAATCTGGATTTTGAGCAACAGGATGCACTCATTTTACAGCTATAGGCCTCTTTTGAACACACTGGCTCATCTGAACAGGTAGATGTCATCCATTAGAAGCTAAACTTAGACCAGCAATCTTGTGCATGACATGAAACATAGAGATCGTTTCACCACTGCGGATGAGTGGGACCATTAGCACACTGATCAAATTATCCCAAATTTGTATTCTTTATTAAATAGCTCTTAACTCAGTCTGATACAGAAGAGATCTCCTCCCTTAATGAATACACAGCAAAGTGTGTATCCTCCTGCCACATGCCCTGCTGACCCAAATGAAGTCAGGGATTTCCACACCCCCAATTCAGTGCAGCTACTAGATGGCACATGAGAACCAGGTTTCTTGACTTGCAGTCGTGCCTATGATGTGGAGATCCTTGCCCATGCAGGGGAACTGCAATGCCAGGCCTCTTCATCCTTTTGTGCAAGAAGCCTGAGAGACCCCAAAATTCCCCATTACCCAGCACAAAGGACAGTGCTTATGGCACCATTTCAAGGTTCTGTACATGAAAGAACAAAATCTGTTCCTCATGCAAATGTGATAATAAAAAAAGTATATCCAGGATGACTGGTAAAAGATGGAAATGAGCTTCCATAACCCCTTATTCATGTTGTAACTGGCTTTCCTTTACTATTGGTCTCTCTTTCTATAATAGAAAATCTCACTCTGAATTTTAGTTATCCCACTATCACCAGTAGCAACAGGAGCGTATTTGGTCTGATAATCCATTTCTGAAGCTGCTGTGGGGTAGCCATGGGAGGGATTTGTGAGCACATCACTACTGGTTTGCCTGACCATGTTATAACAGAAATCAATTGTTCCTTACAGAAGAGGTCTCACAGGACAAAACAATGCAAGATCTAAAATGCAATCTAGTTAGTTTATCTGTCTCTCTATCTGACAGATGACAGGGAAAATGAAAATTCAGTTTAAAGAAAGGAGAGGCCCACTTGAGTCATCCACAGGTGATTATGTTTTTACCCTATCCACCTCACAGGAATGAGGATACCATTGAAAGATTCTTTAACGGATCCTGACAGTATGGCAGACAATTCAAAGGCCTAAAATTGTCCTTTGTCCAAAATGTTGTGAGCACAAGGAGGGTTTATAATGATTTTTGTCACCCATTTTCATTACATCGAAGTCCCCTTCAGCTTCTGGACAGTTGGAGCTTGCGAGAAAGCGTGAATGACAAGACAAGAATGAAAGATGTTGGAAGGGGGCAGGGGCAACAAGGGGGAGTGAGGTGGAGCTTTCTGAGTAAGGAGAGAGGGTGGACTTGAGGATCATCTTAGATGAATTAAATCACATCAGCAGATGTACTCATACCTGCTGCCAGCTCCACTGAGAAGATGCAGATGTAAAAGATAAACTCAAATTACCTTTTATCAGGTTATGTTGCAAAGTTGAGAGGTGGCATTAGGATGATTGGAGGCTTCTCAGAGTACCGCAAGCCAGTGATAAAGTAGAACATTGCAAATGCAGCAAGCAGAATAGTTCTCTCATCTGAATCTAATGAATTCACTAATCACATTGCTGTAATTTTCTTTCAAGATATTGGTAGAATAAGTGGGTACCTAGGGAGCCAGTACTGCTTGTGGAATCCAGAACTTCTGATGTTTGTTTATTGGTATGGGTGGGAAAGTGTTTTTCCTGGATGTATTTATATGCTGGCTTTAAATACTTATATTTACTTGGGGACTGTAAATACTGTTATAAATGGTAAATTGTCATTAGGTCATCTTCCTGATGCATCCCAGATTAAAACTAATGCCCTTCAGGTGGAGGCTATTAAATTAGCGTACCACCACCTGACAGGTATCCTCTAATCAAAAACGTCTTGTCTTCTCTGCTTAGATCAACTTCAGTTCCTTCTGGGTAGAAAGATAATCCCATGAGTAGTCCAAATGTTTTCAGATGTGTGGGGTTGTGCAGACCAGAAACAAGCAGGAAATTACTTGTCCCCCTTAATTATTACTACCATCTGTATTTGGGTAGGACTTTTACTAGGTGGTGAAACCTTGTACTTTGCACTTTATCTTTGCATACATAAAATTTAAATTGCCAATTTTGATGCTGCAACAGAGCAAGTGGTGTCAATTTTCTAGGTCTTTTGGGAGTTAAAAGCCTTCTTCAGGGACATCTACAACTGGGTTTGTAAAATAGCTATATTTCCTCCAATGCCCAAATAACTGTCTGCTCAAGAACACCGGGTTGATTCAGGACTGAAACAGGAACTCAGACCCACCGACATTGCACTTAGAGTTTACCACCGTGAAAACTGAATTGGTTAGAAAAATAGAAGCTGGGCATTGGTTAATTTTTAATTTCTTTCAACTGGGACTATGATAGTTCTTTGCATTAGAAGAGACAGAAATATCAAAGTGCACTATCTTTGCATGTGATGGGGCCCATGAGTTTGTACAGAATAAAGGAGTGTCTGTACTTCCATTTCTATTTGTGGCTAACAACTGTTCTTCTTCTGTATTTAAGACTTTCCAAAGAACAATTACATTTTGTAGTATGAGATATTCCCTTATCTGTAGTAAGCAGACAAATATTCCGATTTATTTGGACTAGAATTGTCTAACCTAGTCAAATCAGAGTATTTTAGTATAGGACACTCTTCAGACAAAAGAAATAAACATCTTAGAATGAGTTAGTTGCCAGTTGTGGATTTTAAACAAGATTATCACACATTATCCCAAGAGACTGAAATTATTACAGAGATAATGTTTGGAACATGGGTCAGTTTTCTAAAGAAAAAGGAGTTACAAGCAGCTGAAATGGACATGGAGGATCCATACTGGCGATATAATCAGTCCTCCATGTTTTGAAACAGATCTGACATACTACTCCAGAACATTAATAAAACCATATCATAAGTCTTCTTTGGTCAAATCTTTTCCTCTTAAAGAACACATGAAAAGAAAAAAAATTTCATAATTCTTTGAGCTGACACCAAGATTTTCACAGGAACCATGCACAAGTGAAGCAGTGGCCATGTAGAAAAAATGGTATTTTAATTTTTTTAATATATAAATACTTACACACAAGCATCCTTACAACTCTGGACAATCCAAGTGTATGCATGGATGTGTGTAAAGCAGATTGATGATAATTTTTACCTGTCAAGTGTGTGAAGGATATCAACCCAAGTTCAATACAAAGTGCTCATTTGCTAGACAGTATTACTGCCAATTTGTTTTTACTCATATAAATTTTTTTCACTGAAAGTGGGGGTTATATTCATATATTTTATTAGCATCTATTCCATTACCAAGTTCTGCTTCATGCAGCCCACCAAAATTTGCTGTCTTGCATCTTTGGTAACCCATACCACTAATCTGCTTTGGTTGTTGTTTTGTTATAGCGATTAATAATAAAGTAAGATGGAGACAACTGGTGATTTATAAAACACCAGAAAATTATCTTCAAAAAACCTGAAAATGAAGCATAATTCCTCTACATCATTCCCAAACATGTGAACAAGTAAAGAAAACAATTAATAATGGAAGTAGTAAACATTTAAAATAGCTCTTTCAACTCAAATGAAAATGAAACATATTGCAGGAATACTACACAAGATCATCCAATTTTCCCTATTCCTAGACAATACAGCCCTGGAATAAAAACACTGAGCAGCTGGATTAAGTTAGCCCTCTTAAGGGCCGCAGTAGGATTTTGTGTTGGGTTTTCTGAAATTAGATCAGTGGCACACAGTTACTATACAGCAGAGATTTTGCAATGTGAGGCAGCCAAGCTCCTTCCAAGCAGCATCCCAGCACTGTCCAGACTGCTGGCCTTCTCCTTCTCTGAATGTCTAGAATCCAGCACAGAGGCATGACAGGCTGCTGATGGTATATTTGGAAATCTCTTTGTCTGAAAGTATGGATTTTCCCCATTTCCTACTCCCCATTCAGATGGGTAGTAACAGGGAAATAGCTGTCTCATTTCATGACGGTCCCTCAGAAACTGGTCCAGCATGAAACAAAAGTGAATGGCCCCATTATGCTAAGGGAGCATAATTTTAAAAATACCGGGGATGCTTTTCTTAGCCAGTAATTGCAAATTCAATTTTAGTACACTGAATGTCAACAGGCTTCGAGGAGCAAGCATATTGCAAACTGGAGTTTGCCAAGTTCAAGACAATCACAGTGCTCTTTATTTCTCTGGTCACTCAATAATGTTAGACTTCATTAAAGAGAAGAGATTGCATTGCAGAAACTGAGCCCCAGAGATAGCATCCACTTACAAATAAACAGAAAAACTAAACTTGCAATGCACTATGTCAGAGTTTGAACTTCCACCAAACACAGAAAACGTGATATTCCCATTTAATATGGCTTTTCTACTCTGTTGTTTACAGGATATCAAACACAGAGAAAAAGAGTAAATTAGCAATCAAAAGAAGGATTGTCGAATTAGATTTTGTAATAATACTATGATTATACAATCTAATCCATAGATCACAGAATGATTTGGGTTGAAGGGACCTTAAAGACCATTTAGTTCCAACTCCCCTGCCATGGTCAGGGACACCTTCCACTAGACCAGGTTGCTAAAAGCCCCATCCAACCTGGTCTTGAACATCCACAATTTCTCTGGGCAACCTGCTCCTGTGCCTCACCACCCTCACAGTAAAGAATTTCTTCCTAATATCTAATCCAAAACTACCCTCTGTCAGTTTAAGGACATTTTTCTCTGTCCTGTCACCACATGCCCTTGTAAAAAGTCTCCAGCTCTCTTGTAGCCCCCTCTAGGTATTGAAAGCTGCTCTGAGGCCTCTCCAGAGCCTTTTGTTCTCCAGGTTGAACAACCCCAACCCTGTTTGGCAGTCTGCACAGGAGAGCTCCTCCAGCCCTGGGATCATCTTCTGGACTCAGCAGGCCTGTGTCCTTCTTATCTTGGGGGCCCCAGTGCTGAATGCCTGTATCTTACTGTTAATAGTACTAACTTTTATTTAGTTTTGTATAGGATTGGACATTTCACCTTAGCATCCCANGAACAACCTCAACCCTGTTTGCCAGTCTTCACAGGAGAGCTCCTCAAGCCCTGGGATCATCTTCTGGACTCAGCAGGCCTGTGTCCTTCTTATCTTGGGGGCCCCAGTGCTGAATGTCTGTATCTTACTGTTAATAGTACTAACTTTTATTTAGTTTTGTATAGGATTGGACATTTCACCTTAGCATCCCACGGTGCTTTATATGAAACTCCACCCCCCAGCAGCTGAAATGCTGCTATAAACTGCCAGTGGTATCAGGCACACCAGCACTCTCTGCTACAACTAAAATAAAAAAAAATGTGCAAAGGAAGCTCACAGCCTGTGCAGCATCCAAGTTATGATGCCACCTTCACTGCTTGCAACAGAGGGATGTTTGCCACACCAGAGACATAAATACACTCACTGATGTCCTGTTTCTAAACATGCATATTAATTAATGTGTAAAGCCTCCAGTTACTTGGAACTCATTTCCCCTTTTTGCTATCTTTAATTCCAAACAAGAAGTAGTTTTTCATGACTTTTTCTTTAAATGAAAAACTTGCCATTAATTTATAAAGAAATTATGGGTCCACTGATTTTAGCGAAAGCAAAATGGTGTACCTGGAATGGAGAAAACATCCAGACTAAAGATGATTAACTATTCATATTTGTCTCTGCCTTTTGAACAGACATTCTCCCTCCCAAGAGATCAGGGATCAACTGCTACTTAGATATTTCATCCTTGCCTTTGGCATTAAAACCTTACTCCCTTCTAGCACTGTCTTAGTAATGGTCTTTCTATTGTAAGGAATAAAAATAACAGTGAAATGAATTATTAGACACGTTATGTATGGCACTCAGTAATGGGAAAGAATGAGATGGTAAAAAAGCTGCATTATATTTATACTACTTCCTTATGCTTCCTTTTTTGTTCCAAGAATAAGATGCTTTCTCTTTTACATTCTGATTGTGCTTTGTGGCAATCATTATTCCGGGAATGAAGCATTTTAATGACTTTAAAACTAATTTAGTAGTCTCAGCCTAGCTCCCAGTAAACACGTGTCTACATCAAAAAAAAAAAAAAAAACCAAAAAAAACCCGACAAAAAAACCCCCACTAATTGGCAGTCTCATTGGCATTCACAGCACAGAAGCCAGGAACTCCACAGACTTTAAAGCCAGAAGTGACCATTGTGATCATCTAGTCTGACAGGTCATGGGACTTCCCTGAATTAATTATTGCTTCAAATCTCAATAGCTGTGATATACCTCAAGCCTGTTTTTCAGCAAAACATCCATTGTCAATTTTCAGGTTTCAACTAATGGAAAATTCACTACAATTCTCATTGAGTTATTCTGCAGGCTGATTGTGCTCCCTGTTAAAAAAGGGAAAAAATATAATTATAAAAAAAAACCACAGCAAATCTCAATTTTCCTTTGAATTTTTGTATCATAACCTTTAAACTTTGTTAACATCTTACACCTTTGTTTGTTAAAATGAAGTGTCCCACTTGAAAATTATTAATTTGATAAGAATGTCAGGACTGAAGGATGCTTTGTTTTTAATATTGTAGTCTAGTTGTTGGGTCATTTGTCCAGAAATTTGGAAATCTGTAATCAGTGAATTTCCTAAATCTCAGGGATATGGAAGCCACAGTACCCATTACCCACAGGAATGTCCCAATTGCTAGATTAACCACTGCTGGAAACTGAGATTGGACTCGGGAATATCAGTCACTCTTCTTCTTGAAGATGGGTCATCCTCTTTGTCAAGAACACAGTGTTTCTGAGAGCAAGGAGAGAACACTGGGAAGTTTGGT
The DNA here is from genome assembly GCA_013398175.1 of Climacteris rufus. NCBI lineage: Eukaryota > Metazoa > Chordata > Aves > Passeriformes > Climacteridae > Climacteris > Climacteris rufus. The sequence continues at coordinate 64,114 of VZRZ01007232.1, forward strand.
ATTTAGTCTGAACTGTGAGGCCCATAGCTCAGAGAGAGTATGTTATACCACAATTTGTAGTATATGTATTGTATAATACTAAACAAAATAGATGAATAGTGGAAAAATTCAAAGACGAGAATAAAACTCGGGGCACATCTTTCTGTACCCATCCTCTCCCTGAAGAATGCCATGGTATTTTTTGGTTATAATTCAGTTTTCAAACTGTTTTACCATTTCACCCTTATATTTTCTGTGCCGTACCTATTTACTCGGTACTGAGTTCTGGATTTTACCTTACAGGTCTGGTAGTCCAATATATTTCATTGTTAATTATTTTTTTTTAAATTGTTGATGTTAGATTGCTAATTGTTCAAAGTTAGAATATGACCAACTAACTACTGGCACTGTAATTTTGAAAAGCAACTCCATCTTTTCAAGGAACGTAATTAGAGGGAGCTAGCATTGCATATGTCACCAGTAGAATAATGGGTTTTTCAAAAAGATTGAGTTAATAGGGATTCACCCTAATTAAAATCTTGAAGTTTTAATGAAAATATAAAGCCTTTCTTGGGAAAGATCTCAGCTTTGATTCACATTGAAGTCACAGTGGCAGCGTGGTTTGTAAGAGATCACCAGCAGAAATGAGGCTGTTGAACACTCCAGGAGCCCTCAGGAGGACCAAGGTATGAAACTTATAATGAGGCAGTATAGTAGTGGGTCAAGGTCTCTTAGTGAATAAATGCTGCATTTGTGCTCTAATTAAAGCACTGCCATTTCTTTCTTTTTTGGTTATTAGAGTTTATGTGTACCTGCAATATATTGAGGTAGAAACCCTGACCTCCAATTCTGTTTAGAGACAGTTTAGTCCTAGTAGACTAAACAATATTTTAGTCTATTTGCTCAACTGAAATTTGGGAGATTTTTTTATGTGGTTTGTTTGGAGTTTTTTTGGTTTTTTTTTTTGTACATAAGATCCTCTTCCCTATAAGCTCAAAGAGAAGAAAAAGGACATTGAACAGCTGGGTACTAATACACACACTTCTTTAGTGTTAAGAAACTCTTCTTAATAGGTGCTTTAATTACTTAATAGCTGGAATAAATTCATAACATTTTGGTTGTGGTTATGATTACTGACAACTAAAATGTACAGCTCTGTCAACTCCCTCTCCAGAAAAGAAAGCTTCTGCCTCTGATTCTACTCAACACTCCACTTCATTATGTTATCCTTCATTTAGATGGTGTTTCTATTGCAACATCTAACAAGGAGAAGATATTGCACAGTAATGGTGAGTGGCTAGGACAGCTTCTTGATCAAGGCATTTATTGAATTACACATCCTGAGGATGCAGCTGGACAGTGAAAACTGGTGCTTTCACTAGGTGACAAAATTCTCCTATGTAGTCTTTTAATACAGACTGTGTCCAAGTAAAGATAAAAAGAAGGAATAAGGAGCATAACAGATTACATGCACTGTGACATTTCTACCCTGATATTTTTATTCATACCAATATTATCTCCCTTATTATGTTCATGGCACTTTATGACCACTTCGTTGGCTGGGCTACAGACCTACCAGTTGTCCCAATTAGGTGAAATCTTCAGTACAACAGATATTAACTGCAGCTATTCAAAGCCATTACAAAATCATAAGCCACACTGGGGCATCTATAAATGCTAACCTTTTAAAGGCAAGCCCATCTTTCTCTCTAGCAAGAGAGCTATAAAGCAGGATTTCATAAGGAATATGGCTCTCTGGCAGTGCCTCTGCAGGGCAGGGCAGGGAGCTGGTTGGCTGTGCTGGCAGCAGAGCTGGCAGTGAGGGGCTGGCAGCCCCTGCTCTGGGGTGATGCCAGGGGCACAGCACGGCTCCCGTGGCTGTCCTGGCAGCAGAGCTGGCAGTGAGGGGCTGGCAGCCCCTGCCCTGGAGTGATGCCATGGGCACAGCACGGCTCCTGTGGCTGTCCTGGCAGCAGAGCTGGCAGTGAGGGGCTGGCAGCCCCTGCCCTGGGGTGATGCCAGGGGCTCCAGGGACAGCAGCCTGGCACCATGCCGCTCCTGGCATATGGACTGCCCACAAAGGAGCACCCCTGGGCCCTGCCCACACAGCGTGGCGTGCGGATGGTCTTTGGGGTCCAACAGCAATTTCAGAAGGCCTTTGGGAAGTCTCTATTTTAATTACAACATTAAGCTTGAATGGCCACTGAAGCCAAGGGATAAGCCTGGACCAAAGCCAGGAAAGACAAACTGAATCAACCCCAATACAGGCAATCGACACAATCAGCATTGCAATTATTTTAGAATAACATGGCTCAGCAAATAGAGGTGGCTTTCAGTTCAGGGAGCTATATGCTCAGCCTCTGGGTAGTAGCTATGCAAAAAACCTTTTCTGCAGAAGAGACTATGCTGTCCCACCACTGGATCTTCTCTCCCTCACCAGCCAAGACAGCATTTCCATCTCCCAATGCACTTTACCATCAGATAAAGCCTCAAACATCCTGATCTCAGCTGGAAAAAGAAAGGTAATTCATTCTGAAGCAACCAGAAAAGACCATTCAAAAATTATGGCAAGGAAGAAGGGAAAGCAAGAAGGAAAGAACATCGCATTTTATGATCAAATAGGAGAAGATAATAAAGAGAAATAAACTCATGAGAGAGCAGCTGGGACTTCCTACCAAAACGCTTCTCAATATTTGGGTTTGGTATCAGTGATGTAACTTTTAAACATTTGAAGGAAACAGTGTAAAAGCTTTAGATTAATGCAAGTTAGGATGAGCTGTTCTACAGGTTAAAGACATTTCCTTTGCCTTAATTATTCTTGATTCAAGAAAGGTAGAAAAATATTTCATGTGCATTTGGTACCTTTATTCAGTTACAGATTCACACACACACACACACACACGACCACCTCCCAAAGCTTTAAAATAACCACTGTGCAGCCTTCTGGAAACTCCACCTGGCTGCACAGGGACAGACACATGGTGGGGTTTGTATCAGCTCTCTTAGGACAAGCATTCTGATGTGGCCTCTGAATCTCATTCAGACAACAGTTTATGTATATACTCCAGGGACCTGTGAGTTGATCAAATGAAGCACTAAAGACTAATTCCGTAATTTTGCAGGACATTAGAATATATGGAAGTCTAACTACAATTGCCAAAATCTTGCTTTGAGAGACATACAGCAATCTAGCTCAATTGCATGGTAACTGCCAGAAAAATTGTGTTTCTACTGTAAGCTCAGTTCCTGCTTCATCATTGTCTTTGTCCCCATGTAGTCATTTACACCTGTGCAAAGTGAATGGAAAACACTACCAAGTGAGAATGAGAACAATTTATCATTCCTTTCTACAGCAACAGCAAAGAGAGAGAAATAGGCACTGAATTTATCAGATTCAAAAGAGATTGAAAATTCAAACAAATATATTTGTACTATTCTTTTTCAAAGGAAATTAAACTCAAAATTGTAGCCTAATACAAAATGATCACTTCGAATATACTTTCAACCAGGAAATACATCATTATGTGCCCTTAATATCCACTGCATGGCTACGTTTAGGGCATTCAGGGCATTTGTAATGCTATGAACTCCACTGAAGTTCAATAAAGTAATGCATAAACAAGATTGGTTTAAATAGCAAGAAAATGCATTTGTTTGAATTTATGTATTTATGCACATGGATATACATACTGTATATATACATTCCTCACTAAAGTTAGCACAAAATATTCATTGCAAAAGAATGGTGTTAGAATTAGTTTCATAAACTTCAGAGCTTCAGCATATTAGAGCAACAATATCAGAAAGCTCTGACTTGCACGTAAATTCTCACATATTATTCTATATTCTATAGTTGCAGCAAGATTTATTTTCAAACTCTTTCCATGACCACCAGGTTGACCTAAAGCTCAATTATATTCTTGAATACAGTGATATAGAGCCTTGGCTTTTAAAAAATAATATAAATCATCAGAACTCTGAAATCACATACATTATTTCACGAAAACAAAATCACATTTACATGAACAGGTAATATTTCAAATAGCAATGTTTCATATCAAGTATTTAAATCTCTGTTTAAAAACATAAAGAAATGTGAATTTGCAAGCTGCTAAGCACATTCACACTGGATCTGCAGACTGTTTCATAAATGCTCATCTACATTAGGTATAGGATAACTGAAAAAAACACATCATAATAATAGCATAATGCAACTATTTAGTTCACATATTAAATGTGCTTAGATTTGTTTGCAGTTTCAATTAAGTTTCCACTTTCTGTGGAGCACTTTATAAACATCAGAGAACGTATAATGACAGACCTTGACTATTTTTTTTCTACTAAAGACACACCATTATTTGAGAACCAAAAAGAATGGCAATAATACAGCAGGATTTAAATCTGCCGTCCAGCTTTCTTTAAAAACAAAAGGAAAAACAATAGCCTTGTGCAAAACACTTTTTATAGATGACAGCCAATTTTTTCTAATTAATTCAAACAGCCATCTCCCAGGGAGAAACATGTTTGGTAGAATTTAATGTAAAGGATCAGCTCAACAGCTTTAATAAAATAAGATGTTTACTAACATAAAATTTTCTTCACTTGTACATTATTCTGTTAGGCAGATTTTTAAAATGTTGTTGTCTTGTTCTGTCAAATATTGTGCATAAGTAATAAAAAGTTTGTGTTTTAAATGAGGAATAAATCTATGAAAACAAGAGTGCTAAGCAGCTCTTAAACTGTGAGAAATTACTGTGGAGTTTTTCCACTTAAATATCTTTAACTAGTGTTCGAACTGAGTCAACACCGACAAGAAAAGAACTTTACTTCACATTTATGTTATAGAAATTATTCAGCTCCAAGAAATAATTTCCAAAAATGGAGTTTATTTTATATTAAATACATAGTCCACTTACAGACTTGATCAACAGTGCCAGGAAATGTGTTACTAAGAAATAAAGCCAGTATCCACTCTGTCTCTGCATGAAGAGGTTTGTTTGACTCCCCTCAGTTTTACTTTCAGAAGAACATCTGCCTGTCCCCTCAAAAGTTCTAGTAGAGATAGATCATGAAAGCAGGTCTTAGGGAAATAAAATTAGAAAGACATCTGATTTACTCTTCAAAGAGAAAAGGGAGAAGAGGGGAAGGTGGCAGCCTGACATCCTAAAATTGCTGGAAGGATGAAGAAATGTATATATATTCCCCATTTCTCTCTCAGAAGGTGGTAAGATCTGTTTAGGAGGAAGAGGGATGGACAGCTGTGGATGGACAGCTGGCTTCAGCCATCCTGAGATGATTTTTTCCAAAGTTAAATTTCTAAGTGCTGGGGCTGACTGGCACCATGTGGCTGTATGCCCAAGGAAAGGCTAACAGGACTAAAGATACAGAGCTCTCTCCAAGACAGGTAGACATTGCAATAAGTGAGAGTGGGAATGAATTATTTAGGAATGGATCATCAGTGTGAACAATGGTAATGGAGCAGAATTGAAGGGAAGCTACAAGGAGGCAGAGCATGACGTATTTATTGGAAACTCCAGGCCTCATCAGACACTATAGCAGAAATGAAGAAGGACTCATAAAGCTGAACTTTAACTAGTATTTTCACATGATTTTCAATCTTCACAAACTAACATTTTACAATTACAATTTTAATTTTGACTGAGCAATTATGGGTGCTCAACTACGTTTAAAGCATATGCAGGAGGAAACAACCATGTAACAGTCATTAGACTCTTAGCATCCTCTTAACTTGTAATCAACCTTATTCCTAAAGTATGCAAAAACTGTCTAAACTAGGTGCTTTCTAAACAAAAATCTAAAGGATAACTACTGAAGAAAACATTTTCAATATGATTATCAGGCATGAGACACCACAAAAACTTGCTGTACAAATCAAAGTGGCACAATAATTCATGAACAATATGAAAAATAAGCCTTTTCTTAGCCTTGGATATTTGTGTTAGATTGTCTAAGCCTTTTCTTAGCAAAAATGCTATATGACATGAAAACAGAGCTTAGCAGGCATCAAAGGGGAGCAAGTTCATTGAGAAGAGCTTACAAGGTTTTTATGCACATGTGAAAGCGTATATGAACATGCTTTAAATTTTTAGATTTAAAAACCAGCAGAGTTTATCTGGATTCTTCTTCACCCACCTACATTGCAATACCTGTCTATCAAATATAGAGAGAATGTGTGTATGCATGGGGGTACAATTTGATCTCACAATTGTTCTATGAAGTAGGAAGCATAATCCAGTATTACAGATCTCTGAGGTGCAAGATACTGAAGGTCACAAAGGTTATATGCCAGGAAGTTAGGATATCAACCAAAATCCAGTATTAGCAATCTCAATATTCACAGAGTAGGGAAACAAAACTCAATTTAATAATTTAACAGTGTTCCAAGCACTTCAAATTTTTATAGTATATGGCTATCTGTCTTCTGCTTTTGAAATTGCAAGGTGCTTCTGAATTGCACTTTTCATCCTCAAGGGCAGAGTTCAGAAACAATTTCTTTTTTTCAACCTGAGTATACACTTTTTACTAAATATATGAATATTTGCTATTTTAATTAAAATTTCAGCAGGTAAAGCATTAAAAAATAGACCAGCCATTATGATAAAGTCATAATGTCAAGGATAATGGTGGTACTGCATCTCATACTTTTCCTTTATTTTATATCTTAAGAATGTTTTCTCAGTTCTGAACTATTTAAAAGCCCACTTTTACTAACTGGTTTTGACACAATCCTTTATAGAGCAACACTGCTTTATTTCAAAGTGTTGTACATACTGCCAGGAAATCCCCAGGATTAAATCTTTATTAGAGATAAAAACAATAATCATCCTTTTCCTCCTGAAGCCTATAAAATGAAAAAATCTGAGGCATAATAACCAGTTACAGAGAGGAAATTACTTCTTTAGATCTGTGCCAGTCACTAATAGGTGCTGCTCCATCAGAAGTTAGCATATTCAGACTACTTTTCTCAGGTGAAATTTAGCACTTGGCAAACACAAAGATGTGTAGTCCTGAGAATCACCAGTCCAACACCACTGTAGTCCACGGCAGGAGAAGCTTAGCTTCAAGAGGCTTTAAGAGGGGCCTGCAGAAACAGCCTCACCTCACACCAGGAGGTGATTCTGAACTGCTGAAATACCTCTTTTGTTAGAATAAAAAGAACTTTTGTTCCTGAAGGTGGGGAGCCCAGGCAGCTGCAGGAGCAGGTATGCCTGTGCATGAGCAGTTGTGCATGAATCTGCCATGGCTGCTCCACCTCTTGCACATAGTTATCTTGTCCCTCCATGGCATTTTGTCTAGATCTAATGCTTAAATCACTAGAAATTGCATGTTTTTCTATTTCAGTAGAAAGAGAATTGCTGTGGGATTTCAAACTCTTACACATACTACCTATGCAAACTCCTCACCTGAAACAAAGACAGGTTACTTTGCTTTAAGCGCGTTTTGATGTGTGCAAGGGAGAAAGTTTAGGTCTCTTCCTTATTTCTAAACACTCATTTGTTCTCTGGGCAATTCAACACATGTTGCAAGTTTCCTGTTCCACTGAAAAACAAAATACTGTTTAGCTTTTCCTCCATACAGCAGAATAGACGTGTCAGCTACAAGTCAAGCAGTAGATTATAAAGCTTATGTTTCCTTAGCAGAAGAGACATTTACCCTGATAAAGAGTATTCTTATGCAATCTCATTCTTTGGATATAAATGATCTGTGGTCCTCTGCTCTGCATGTGCATACAGTGGGGTGGGTTGATCAGTGCATAAAGAGGCCCATAGAGAGAACAGGAATAGTAGAGACTAAGAAAACAGAGTCAGAAAGATAAATATGATGTGGGGACATCAATAATAGTTTTCCAAGGTTTTTAGTCCCATTCCATTTTTTTTTCTCCAATATTTTGATCAATTGTGAAGAACATACAAGCAAAGTGCGACAAGAACCATTGAAATGACTGATTGAGATGAGCTGTTTCTACAGTACTTCAAAATTCTTCAGGAGCCTCATGGGCCTGAAGAAGGACTAAATCCCAAACCTTTGCCAGCCTTGTCTAGTCATGCTATAATGAAAATATAAAGACATATGCTCTTTTCTTCTCTATGCAAATTAGTTGAAGACTTGTTTGTTTGCAAAAAATAATGCAACTTTGGACTAGAGAAATTAATGCTGGTTTTCCAATTTCTTCAGGTGAAAAATTCATTTTTTTTACTGTGTACTCCCAATTACCTGAATATTTCTGCTTAGAAATCAGAGACATTACAGAGTGGGTTCCCAGGTTGTCACTGAGCTGATAAAGGCTGTGAGCAGAGAGTTGACTGGTGTTACAACTCTGTAGCAAGGGCATAGAGTAAACCTGCTTTCCAGGCATCCAAATACGCATGTTAGTATCAAACAAAGAGCAAGAAGCCGAGAAATATGAAGAGCTCCTCATTTTAGAGTCCTAGTTCTGGCAAAGGGAACCATTGACTCCAACAGAGAATAATTCTCTATCAAGGACATAGAAGGATGTGGCTGTAAGATGTGTCTTCAGATGCTCTACTTTGTAAGCAGAAGTAATAACGAATAAATCGCTATGCATATTTTATACTACATTCCCCTTAATGACATTCTCATTACACTGTTTACCTTTTATTTTTATGGATGCCGGTCGGTCACCACTGAACCGACAGAACAGCATCTCTGGGAGAATGGAAATAGTGTATTTTTCGATGAAAATGGAATAAATTGCTCAATTTCCTCTTCCTTGTCATCTGGCACTTCTGTAGCAAGCAATGCTGTGCCCATTCCCTCCATGAGTTAGAGAGGCACTCAGGTTGCTGGAGTAGGGGCTGAAAAGGGAACGACACCTTGCAAAGAGCTGACAAATGTTGATTTCTGACTCAAATTACATTTTTCATACACAGGCCATGTATAGCACCCTGACAGTCTGGCAAAGAGAAAGGAAATAGTTGCCCTGGCTGAAATGGTTCAGTTTGTTACTACAGAGAGTGAAGGGAAGGGGGAGTGCTGAATAATGCACTTCTTTAAAACCCATTAATAAGCTTCCCTCTAAAAGCATAGGAAGGAGAGAGCCACATCCCTGCCTAACCCACACAGGGCAATATGTAATGTCTTCTAGGCATAACTCTTAGGAATTTTGCACAATCTTGACAAGGTCAGAAATTATTCAAATTTCCTTTTTAACATAATCCACACTGCTATGATTCTGCAAGAGCCTCTTTTCCTCATTGTTATAAATTACTGCCAGTGCTGCTATTACCACCATTACTGCTACATTATACTGTATTACTACTAAAAGTAGTAGTGCTTTATTATTGCTGTCTTTATTAATTTGAAGAGATTCTTCTGGCCCAGACTCTTCAGATCTGGCTCCAGAGAAGAGTTTTCTGCCAATGAGAAAAGGACACATGCTGGTGTTTGCTAGCAAACCAGTAAGCAACCCGAAGCAGGTGCCTACCAAGATAGATTTTGAGAGGTCTCTCTGAAACAAAGCATGTTCTATTGTACTGAACCTGCATCCCGGAGAATCTGACAGGCTGATGATGCTTGTTACATCATAGTTAGTCAGCAACAACACATCTGCTTTGGACTGAGGTAAGTGTGGGACTTGACCTGAGTGACTTGACCTGGGTGAATTTTTTGCAGTCCCAGTTTCAGTCCATAGCATCTGCTAAACACTGTGAGGGAAAACAAAAGCCAGCAGTTTGCTTGTTCTCCAGCTTCTAGGTATGATCCTTCAAAACATTTGTTTACTTTTCTTTTGACAAATGGCCTGGCAACAAGAGAGAAATACAATAATCAAAAGGGCAGGATTTAAAGGGATGTCATGTGCTTAGTTCTGAAAGTCATGCGTAATGTTTGCACTCATAGATTGCCTCACAACTTACGAGATGTGAAATAAAATACCATGCATTTCCCCCATAAAGAAGGCAAATTCAAACAGTCCTATGATTTTTGCCATTAAATGTTTGGAAAAACCAAAAATTTTCTTCTGATTTTTTCATCTTTCTCTGTTTTTTTTTCCTCAATAAACAAACAAAGAGGAATATATGACAAACTTGAAGGTCCCTGTTTTGCTGGTTTCTTTTTTGCATGTTGCATAATCTTTCCATGTGGATCCAGCTATAGTTTGATTAGAGGGAACAGTTTTCTCTAATTTAGAGATTTAAGGGCCTGTGGATCAACTCCTGAGGTAAAGAAAAGACTGATAATGTCCTTTACCTACTACAGAATAAAAATGTCCCTTCATCTTTTTCTCCTTTTATCTTCCTCTATCCTACACCTTTCAAAATTCATAACCCTGCATAGGTTTAACTCTTTTGTTAGGGGTTTTATAGTGTCAGTCTTTCAGTTTTCTTGTTCTGCAGCTAGTGAGAATTAGTTGTAGGCATGCACAGGAAAGGCTGGATGACCACTCATCAGAATTCAGGCAACTTTGGTCTGCTGTGAAAGGAGTGGATTTCAGAAACACATTAAAGAAGAGCTCTTACATAAAAGTACATTTTACCAGACATGTAAAATGGGTCAAAATATGAATTTAAACTGCCTTTTTCCTTCCTATGGAGATGACATCCCCTCATTTGACTTACAATTTTTTGTTTAAAGGAAACATTGGAAATTTCCATTATTGGTTTGTCTTTACTGATAAATGGGCACACAGAGTGCTATACTACTGAACTCACTCTTTTCATGGCACAAATAAAAAGTAACACTTTGCTTAAAAAGATTTAGAGACATTATTTGGTCAGCTCTCTATTACCATTTAGGACAAACAGATTGTACACAAAGCCAGTTTTTACCTTCCTCTCACACCCTTCAACTCTGTTCCTGACATCATACAGAGTAAAGGAAGCTGTTTATAGCCCAAACTGACGTAACAAAAAGCAGACACGGAGTATCTGGGATGCAATCTGCATGTGAGGGCGTAAGATCCAAGCTAAATTTAAGCAGAGAAACCACGGCAGTGGCTGATCAGGTACTTCCAGTGCATTGCTCAGCAAGAAACCCAGTATTAGCAAAGCATGTAACTGCAAAAGTGCAAGCAAATCATCAGACACTCGTGATTAAACCCAAATAGGGAGTAATACCTGAGACCAACCACTCCATCCACAACTGCAGTCTCACGGTATTGCCACATCCACAAACCAGACATGTGCACGATGGAGACTCAGAGAGCTCCATGTATGCCCTAGAGACACAAATAGGTGCATTTAAATATCTCATGTCGACTGCTTTTAAAGTAATTACTTGCTCCATAGAGACTTCTGTGTTTTTACTAATAGGAAAATGAGTGACCATATTACAAACAGGTTGTACAAAGACCATATTTTACTAGTTTCCTAAGTAGATCCTAAAATAACTTGGACACCTCAAATGTAACCCTTTCTTGAAAGGGAAGTGGCCTTTGATGTGAAGCTTTAATCATGAACAGAGTATAAACAACTCTGGGATCTACCAGGATGTGGTCATTCAAAGTGTCAGAGCACTAACTTAACTAATATTCTTTAAATTCCAACTGCAAATAATTTCTGGAGAAAACTCAAGGGAAAACTAACATCTGTCAGGTGATGTACAAGCTCTGTTGACTCACACGCCATGTAGAATTTAATAACTTTCATCCATCAGGACACTTATATGTATTTCTCCTCAGTGACTCCATGAATAACCTATCATTAAGCATATGATTTTTCAGTTTTTCAGGCACATGCAGAACAAATTTAGTTTTCTTTGAAGAGAGAGACCATTTCGTCTTCCTTATGTCATGCTTACTTACGTCCGCCAACACAGGATATTGTTTTTCTTCCATTGGTAGTCATTAAAATGCTTCCATTCACAAATATATGCAGATAAAGTAGTAATGACTTTTGCTATAGATTACATTGCTAGTAATCCTCCTGGGATCTTATCTCTGACCAGAAAGTACAAACTATAAAGATCCTGGCTGGAGGCTCCTCTTTTCACTGGCTCTATACCTTGTCTCACACTGTACACTGAAAATAGGCACATTCCTTCAGATTATGAAAGAGAAGGTTGACAAATAGACAAAAATGCAGGCACCCAATTTAACATGTTTTCTTGGAAACAATGGGAGGAATTTTAAGTGAAGTAAGGATTATTGAAGAATCAATTATACTAACTGACATTTTATTATTTTTGATCAGTGGTTATCCTTTAGTTAGTATCTCTGTGCTTACTTTAATCCCTTCTCTGTGGGTTTTGAGATGTAAGTCGGTATTCTTCAAAGGAAACTGGTCTCTAAAGGAAAATTCTGGAACATCTAAGAACACGCTTCTCAGACCAGGCTGATCTGCTAGAGATCTGCAGAGAAGTCATACTCATGTCATAAAACTGCTGTGTACTACCACAAATCCAAACAAAAGCATCTTGTGGTGGATGGGTGGACACGTATACTTCAAACAAGCAAAACATTGTGTGAAAATGGGTTGGTTGTGGAAAAATTCCCTGTTCAGAGTTTTCAGCATTTAGAAATTGTCAGAATATTGGACTCTGTGGTTTAATGGAAAGAAAATCTTTTTTTTTTTTTTTTTTTTTTTTTTTTTTTTTTTTTTTTTTGAGGCAGTTATAGTTAATTTTGGTATTTATTTTGAGTTTTTGAGGACTTTGCGTTTTCTCCCAGCATCAGATCTCCAGCTCTCATGACCAAACTGAATGAAATTGAAACCCATCCTCTAAGTAAAGTTCCCCTGGCATTTGTCATGTTGGACTAGATATCTACAATTTTTCACCTAAAAATAGAAAGCAGAGCTCTGAAACATTTGCTGTGGTGTAGGCATATGTCCAAAGAGCAAGGAGCTGCATTGATTAAAAATACTGCAAATAGAAGTGTGCCCTTTGAGCCACCAGCATGCATAGCTGTTCCAGCTGGGCATTTAGACACCATGACTGCACCAGACAATTAATTATCAATCATCCGAGACCTCAGCAGCACCTTTCCATCACTGAATGAGGTGGAGAGTGGGTTTATGGGTGGTCCTGTCCACCAAACATCTTCTCCCAGGTGACACTGTCTTCAAAATTTCTATCACCATGCAGAAGGGACTTCAGAGTTAGACCCTCACTCGTAAATGGGAAGGCAGACAGTGGAACACGAGCTTGAAATAAATGCAGGTGAAAGAGAAACACTCAAACAGAGTTTCAGCCATTTTTAGCAAGTCTATTTATACCTCACCATATCCTTTGAAAACATAAAATTCTAGTCCTAATTTATTAATGGAATGTGCCAGCACCAAGTTATTTTTAAATTTAGAATATAAATGGCCTTCATGAACTAGAGCGAGCAGGCAGCATCTGACATGAGTCTCAGAGCTAGTGTGAAATTTACTTTTAAATTGCTGCTGTCTTTCCAAAAATTATGCACCGTGAGCATGTGGCTTCACTCGTGTTAGCTTTTTCTTTAATTAGAAGACAGAACCGCAGGAAGTGGCACATAGAAAGAATCTTGCCCTTGCTTGGATGTAAATAACCCTCTCAGTTTATTTCAGCTGTTTCTTCCCAGTTAAATTCAAGTTGTCAGAGGAATGTGATCCTGAAAAAAAAAATCAGAAATTTCAAGGTATTTGTAAACATAAGAGGCAAAGGTTATTTGTATTTTATTTTATTTCCCACCCTTTTTCTTCCTTTATGGCAAACAGAAAGTGGGGACTGAAGGGAACAGAAATAAACAAAGTACAGAGGGGGTTTTTAGCTCCTGGGGACTCTTATTCCCAATATTAAGAGCAATGAAAAAGGATATTCTTCTGCAGAAGTGTTCCTCAAAAGAACCTTTCAACTCAATCTTCAGCTAGCTCAAAGTATCTGCCCTTTTAGTTACACACTGTTGACTTTTTCCAGTGCCTGTCCTCATCACAACTTTATAAGCCCATTAGAGGCATGCATTTGAGTGTTTTAGGGAATGACTAGACACAGCAAATGATTTCCCATAAATAATTTATTCAATGATTTCAAAATTCTCAGCATTCCTGTAAGGAGTGCCTGTCACAGAGCAATGCTGGTAAGAGACAGCAGATTTCTTCCCCAGTTTTACCACCTGACCCAAGGCCCTTCTACACCCCATGGAAAAGCTGATGAAATTTCTCCTAGGTTTTGTTCCTCTGCTGTCTGAGTTAGTGGGAATTTTTCTAATAACTTAAGCAGAAACTGAACAAGATCCAGGGCCTTCCTGATCTTCTTTGCCCTCTGAGAATAAAAAAGAAAACTGAATTGCTTTGCAAGAAAAAGTCCTTGAGCATGAGTCAACTTTGGGACAAAAAAATGTGGCAGCCAAGAGTCTGATCTCACAATCTCCTTGAAAAAGCAGAGCTATTATAAAGAATAAGGTTTTACAAGACTAAAGCATTGAAGGTTTTCTAAAGGTTTGGTAAATGCTTTATATACTGAGCTTAGTTCTGTCTTCACATTTCCAGAATTTTGTACACGTAAAAATGGTTTTGGAATTGATTTAGAACAGGTGAAAGGAATTTTATCAGTTTTCATTAGTCTTGAGTTAAAAGCATGCTGAATTTAAATGCTTGTTAATGTGAAAAATCACAGCTCCTCCAACAGGACAAGATAAATGGCCTCAACTTGCACCATAGAAAGTTTAAATTAGATATTAGGAAAAATTTATTCATGTAAAGCATTGTAAATCTTTGGAACAGACTGCCATCCCTGGAAGCACTCAAAACAAGTGTGGATGTGGCTGAGGACATGGTTTAGTGGTGAACATGGCAGTGGTGTTACATTGAAGGTTGGACTTGATGATCTGAAAGGTCTTTTCCAACTGTAACAATTCTATGATTCAAAGAGAAGTTTTGACCAGGGAAAAAGTATATGTATTTTGATACATTAAACTTGCATTTGAAACATTTCTGCATATGAGGATTTTACATAGAAAGTTCTTCTTATATCAAACACATTAGGTTCCCATACAGTAACCTCCAAAAGAACAAACTCCTACTCTATTAGCACTCCTGTGTCTGTCAGTCAAACTTACGCAAGGCCCTTGAGTTATTTTTGAGGTAAAAATCTCAGGTAAGTCTTTTCCTTTGTCACTGAAATTTAAAAATGTGCTTAATTACTAATTAAGATTAAATGTAGTAGCTGCATGCTAATATGCTAGCAATTTGTCTATCAGTTTTAGCAATGAGCATGTTTAAATTATCTCACCTCAGTGTCTGATAAACAATCAATGGATTTTATTTAATAGTTTCATCTCCACTGCTAATTGTATCCATTTAAATTAAATTATTCTGATTGTTATTCCATGTAGTTATTTGGTGATATGAGACTTCTGAATAGATATTATTGATTTGAGGCAACCAGGCACCATCCATTACAGCTGTGAAGACAGGAATTAAATTTAAATAGTGGGCTATTATTTTGTGAATGTCTTTGTGGACAAATAGGATAGCGGAAGCAGGATAATTAGAAACTTACACTAATTTATCTTCTTGATTTATAGATACATGATTCCTGAAAATAAAATGACATCTACAAAATAATCAAGAGAAGCTGGCAATAGGTAAAACCTTCTGAGTCTTTTAGCAGAATGAACAAACAATTCATGTGCTATCAGTATTTAAAAGGTGTTTAGACAGCTAAAGGGACCACTTTGGCATGTGATGAGATTTACAGCAGTGCCTAAAATGCTTTTTGGACCGTTAAATAGAAGCAGAGTAAACAAAAACAAAAACAAAACAAAACAAAACAAACCACAAACAAAAACAAAAAAAAACCAAAACAAAGACAAAAACAGAAACAAAAAACAAAAACCAAAAACAGAAACAAAAGCAAAAGCAAAAACAAAAACAAGAGCAACAGCAAAAACAGAAACAAGAGCAAAAGCAAAAACAAAAGCAAAAATAACAACTACAACAACTCCACACACACACACACAAAAAAACCAAAACCAAAAGACAAAGAGAGAAAGATCTTTCATTGCCCCAGCTTATAAACACCATGCTGAAAAGAACCATACCCCTAAAAAAATTTCAAAGATGTGGGGCAAAGATAACTTTTATGCAATGTTCCTGAGGTGGTGGAGGTATAGCAACAACGATGGTTTTACAGAACATCTGAAGTTACAAGTGAACTGAATAAAATCAGTGAACCCCTAAATCACTTTGGGCTGGATTGTAACTAACAGTTCTCATTTTCTGGAGGCTCCCAAGGTATTTGACATATGAGTGCAACCTCATTTTGATCCCAATGGGAAAAAATGGGATAACAGTGAGATTTAGATCTCACCCCTCCAAGGAGAATGCCTGTTACAATCATGACTTGTGGTTCATGCCAAATATATCCCTACACAGGCATTTATGCATTTTTCAAAGTGCCCCGTGGGCTGCTGAGCAGAGCAGTCACTGATACAGATGCAAAGGTGATTTCTGAGCAGTAATACAAAGCGTTTCAATGAACTGTGTGATGGACTCTGGGAGATGAGTCTGAAACCTGACCAAGTCAAGCATAAGGAGTGGCTGGGTTCTGTCCTACAATGCCAAAATAACAGGCTTTGTGCAGCCAGAGGCAAAGCCCACGTTATCCACAGAAATCAAACATTTAAACAGCACAATGAGCTCTGATAACATCTCGGATAGGTGACAGTTGATAAGAGTTTTGAGAAGATATATTTCAGACTGCGATGCTTTTGTGCATTTGCCATCACACAAATCATCAAGGCTTTGTTTCTGTCACTGGAACTCCATCTTCGGGGCTCATGGACCCTGAAGATAGTGAGCCTACAACCCCAGCTCAGGGATAACTGTGGCTTTACAAGGGTGTACAAGTATCCAAGGCTGGATATACACAGTCAGGCAATACATCAGAAGGTTAATCCAGGCTGGATGCTCATGCTTAGCATGCAAGCTGCCTATGAAGAAAACAAATGGTAGAAAAGCAGCAGGAAGGCAGAACATGCTGAGTGCTTACAGACACATGCTACATCTCTTAGAGTTTCACAAAAATCAACCCTTTGCAAAGTTGTGGCAATCAAAGAATAAGCTAAAACCTTCCCTGTTGGTGCAAACCCCCATGCAACTTCCTATATTTACAGTAATTAATCTCACATGAATTATCTTTGATTGGTTTTAATTGCACAGTCAGACTGTCAACAAAAACACAAACATCTTGTGAAATTCACTCGAGGTTTTGAAATGGAATTGATAAGGAGTTTGATATTAATCTATGGTTTATCTCATAAAAATGGAGATATTCCCAGTGGTAAAAACAATGCCTATTAATTAGGATCACTTTAGTAGAAACCAGATGACAAAGTTGTAAGTCTTAGTATCACAGGCAACCGAAAAGCAGAGGTGGTGGTACACCACTGCAACACAAAATTAATCCAAGAATGAAGAGAACATTTCAATATTGTCTTTAGTTTAAATATAGCGTTATTCCATTCTTGGATGCCTTTCAAACCTATTCTGAAAAGAAAGAAGCTGTTCTAATGTGGCTTTCCTGACTGCAAATATTTCAATTTTTAGCAATAAAAATGCCTGGCTAAGATCAGTGAATGTTTATATAGAATCTGAAGGAGTACAAACAGAAGGCACAGTCGAATTATTCTTTTGAAGGCAAAATTTTGTTCTTTATTTTGCATCTTGAAGCACAGGAAAACCTTCAGTAGAATAAAATGACAAAGTAACCATTATACAGCAGCTACTCATTGCATAAAACTTGCTCTGTCCATGTCCAGTTCTGTTTCCCCTTGATGCTGATGTCGTATTTTGGCACCAAATTACAAGAATCAAGATCAGCTTGGTCTTGACAGTTTGCAAGGAAGTCAGGAAAACTGCTACACACTATTTGAGCAGTAGAGAATGACAACAGTGGAAGGAAAGGAACTGAAGTTTTATATTTAGGGGTACTTACTGCAAATCAAGCAGTAAAAATTAATTTCTGATCTGTCTAATGACTAGATGCAGTTCTTACCCGGTGAAGCCAATATCATTCCACTAAGAGAGGGAGCAGGGGGCACGAACACAGTGATTTTCAGAGCAGAAAGGCTAACTGCATGGTGGGATCTTGCACAGGGAAGATTGCAGGGGGGGCTTTGGGTGAGGAGTGCTGAAATTAGCCTATGGAATTCAGCTGTTATTCTATAAATGATGGATTCAGTGGAAAGCAGGATTCCTGGGTCATAAGGGGCAAGCAGTGAGACAGTTGTGGGATGTTGCTTGCTGGAAGAGGAGCAGAAAACATCTCTGTCACTCCAGAGGCAGAGATCTGCAGTCATTTAACACAATGGCCCTTCTGCTGAAGCTGGGAGACAAGACAGCAACACAGAAAGTGTGCACACATGAAAGGTGTACCTGCTAATAACACTGACTTCATTATGTATGTGACTTCATCACAGCCTCTGAACTGCTCCTGAAGGGCCTGGGGGTGAAGGATCTGTCACAGAGCTCCTCAGTGCACAGCTGCTGCTGCACTGCCAGAACTTCCACCAAAGTTTTCACACAGAAGCTTGAGCATCAACTGGAACCAGCACAGATGTGCAATTGTTGCAGCCAAACTTTGTTTTTGATATAGAAATTAAATACTAACCACTCTTCTCCTGGGCTGAGAGCTCTGCCAAGCATCACCCTAGTGAGGACTTCTGTAGCAAAAATGTATTCATTTCTGTGAGCTGAAGTTTTATAATGTGTAGAGTGAGTCACTCTTTACTAGTGCAGTAATACAGATCTGCACTCTAATCACAGATTCCCATCTGGACCATTTATTTGTGAATTTATCTTAAAATATTAAGCCATTTCAACCACAATTTGGGTTTTCTCCTGCCCTGTCAAATTTTATCCTTGTTCGCTTCCTTTCCTTTTTCCAATAAGTTTCTTTCCCCCCTTTCTGTAGCCCACTTGGACAACCTCTGTGTTTTTCTTCTATTCTGATGTTTTCCAGCAGCAAACAGAAAATTAAGTGAGTTTATGAATCATTGGAAAACCCAGATATATCTGCTTCCTTTAGCACTTAGTGTTGTCTATCCTAAATTTACTTTGTATTAACAAATTAAACCTAGAATATAATGTCATTGCTTCAAGATGATCAGAATAGATTTGAATTACCAAGAAGTTACAAGAAAAATAAGGAAAAAAAACCCCATAAATTAGAAAACAAAGTTCTATTTTTTCTCTAGTGTAAAATTGGTTGGCAGATTTGACTGCTGGAACTTGTTTAGTTAGATTCTAATAGGGACATTAATTTTATTCAAATTTTAATTTAAAGAAATGAATATATAATCACAAGGATAAAATTTAAAGCTAAACTAACCCCATGCTTACTCACTAATGATTCATTATAAAAGTGACAACAGTATTATGGCAACTCAAACACCAATGCTAGCAGGCACTTAGACTACAAATAAAGTGCCATTTAGCCAAAGGTGCCATTTAGCCACTTGTCTATATAGTGTTGAGTTAGATCAGATTAATCCAGAAAAAAAAAGTTTTAGCAATACCAGTATTCATGTGTTTAAAGGTTTTTTTATTATTTTTAGAGTTTGAATGAGAACAAATGCAGCAGATGGATAAACAAACTCAAATGGTGGTGATCTATGAATTATGAACCTCAGCCAGACACAATGTCAGAATTCACCTGGCATTAAGTATCTTGTGCTACCAATGTTACTGTCACTAGCTTCATGACCAGACAAGCTAGTTCTGTGACAAGGCAAAACAATTAATGAGAAGCTAAAAAGAAGACATTGCTGTAATTAAATCGCTCAATTAGTAAGCAGCCAGGACACTGAGCAGTTACATCACACAAGGAAAAAGCAGTCAGTTTTACAGAAAAAGATGTAAATCTGAGCTGTCCTTTTTTTCTGTTGTTGAGGCTGTTTACTTGCATGGGCTCACCAACAGCCCCATGAACACTGTGCACCCGGTAGCTGATACTCACAGCAGTGGGTTAGCACACTGCTCATTCATTTCTGTGCAGGTAAGAAAGATTTAGGAAGGAAAACAATTGATTATTCACTTGCACGATTACTTGGTGTTTCACCATTGCACAAAAAGTGTATAAGGGGACAGCTCCCTGGTGACAGGAAAGGACAACAGCCCCTCCAGCAAGGCTGCAGCCCCATAGTGCCAAAACAAGGCAAGCAGGGCACATCCAGTGGTTCAGCCCCAGCTGCCATCAGGCACCTTCCCCGAGAGAAGAGCATGTCTAAAGGCAAGCAAGAAATCAAGTCAACAAGGCCAGGCACCATAATCACAATGCAGCTCGTGCAAGGGTCATTTTGTCCCTTTCTGCTGATGGAGAAAAAGGGCACACGTCCTTGAGGGACCATAGCCTGGGCATCTGTGCACTCGTGGAGCTTATTAGGGAATAGGCTGGTTTTAGCTACCTCTGTAAATGGATCAGCAAAATGGAATGCACAACTTTACATCCCAAACTTGTGTTAATATAGTGACTAAATGATTTGTGATTCATTCTTGTCCTGTGCGATGTGAGCAAAGGATAAAAATAAGCTGCCACTCTTTGGCCTTCATTGCCAAACTAACATCAATATTTTTAACTAAGAAAATACTAATGAGACCAAATGAAAAATAAAATGTTAAAATGTAAATAGGGAATTCTGATAGCTCACTTCCTTAAAAAATAAAAAAAAAAGAAAAATTCATACAGATTTACCTTATAACCAAGTTCGCCTTTAGTTCTGTGAAACCACAGCAGTTGGTAAATGCATTCCCCCTTCTGTCTACATTGACATTGGTCAGACCTCTTACTTACAATGAGTAAAAAAATGCTAGATTTGAGAATACAACTGCTATTGCTTTCAAATTTATAGACATACCTAGAGGTGACTGTAAACTATTTGAGTGACTGCCATAAGCTACCCTGAAATGACTGGCAGCCCTTCACAGCAGTTACTCAAAAGGAAATTATAACCCCAATACAAGCAGATGAACAATTATGGCAATACCAGAGATGTCTGGAACCGATTTTTGTTTGAAATTTTTCTAGCAGATTTCATCTGAAATGTAGCACTGGAAGGGACCTCCTGAGTTACTGAATCCAATTTCCTATTATCACCACTAACAGAGTATGAAACACCATGAATCTGGCAAGAGCTCAGTAATGGTAAACTGCCAGTCTCCCTGGCTTGGCATTCAGAGGGAAAAGAATAAGCAGGTAGCCAGCAGTGGCTGAATTTACTGAAAATTGCTACTGAAAGAAGTTTCTCAGGGACTGGCAGTTGTAGGGTGGAGCACCAAGACAACAATGAAGGAGCCCTCCCAGCAGCAGAGAGCTGAGAGTGGCTGGGTGCCCAGGGCCTGGGAGTTAGAATGTAAGAAGAAACTAAAGAGCTTCAGAAGAGGGGCCCAGGGGATAAAAAATATTATTATTAATTAATATTTATATTAATTAATATAAATTAATAAAAATTAATAAGTCATGTTCCTCCTTAAAACAAATTAACTGATGAAAACAGCTCCTGAAAAGCCTCAGTGGTGTAACTTCCAAATTTTGAGGACAGTTTCTGTCAACAGTCTGGTCCCACGAGCCAGCCTCACAGACTTCAACACAGAATTTTAGCCTCTTAGACATCAGAGCAAGACTGAGTTTAGCTGAATCCTGAATGAAAGACACAGTATAGTCTCTGGGTAAAAATCCAGTAAAAGAGGCTTAGAGGATGGTAACCTATCCTTGCAAATATAAATCAATATCTGGAAGTCTATAGTGAGAAGGAGTTCTTTATGAACTGTTGGACCATAAGGACTTGTTTCAGAGCTCTGGGGCAATGAAAAGTCTCTCATCCTTAAGTGGGGTTCCCCAAAAGCATTTGGGTTTCCTGAAGCTCTCCAGGTGCCAGGCAATGGGAGGGAGGGACAGTTGTGTGTGTGTGTGTGTCCCTGAGAAGTCCAACTGGTGAGTGCATCTAAACAGAGGAAACACCGCATTTTCTAGGCACCAGTATGCTTGAAAAACTTCTGAACATGCTGGTAATGCTTTCTCCAACACCTCTTGGCAAGTCAAGTTTCCTTCCTGAGGATGGACACAATGATTTTATAACTCTGCCCCTCAGGGCATAAAGAGAATATCCTGGAAGAAACATCCCCTGACTCCATCCCTCAGGACAATCTGGATCCAGATCCTGGCCTTGGTGCTTCAGAGCCATAGTGATGCTGTGGAGAAGAGAGGAAGTTATTGAAACTGGATGAATGGCCTTCTAGAATGACTTTCTAGAACGACCTTTGAGCACAGGGCAAACTGGACAGAGTTACGAATTGCTGGCCGCAGATCTGCATACTAGCAGGCATTCAGGCAAGAGGTTGAGTGTCACTCTTGTATCCTGTGTCTCATAGAAAGAAAAAAATATTATTATACTTTATAAAACCCTTAAAAATGAAAAAGTTTTGATCTTCTTTTGACACTGTCTGTCACTTTTCCCTTCTGAACCATCAGAGGAATCAAAATTTGATCTCCATGGTAAACCAAAAGGCCATCCCAAGGTAATTGACAGATTTAATTTGTTTGAGGATAGGTCGTCTCAGTTGTGTTTTAATTAGCATTATATTTTCTTCTAAAGAAAAGAAAAAGGAAACTGTATGTGACCTGGAACACAGAAAAGAAGTGTGCATAACATCTTGAGACCCTCTTTGTTCGGTCTGTTTTGCTCAAGTGGTGCCAGATTTCTCTGTTTTCATATGGGAAAATACAAAAGTGTAAGCATAAATGGAAGTATGTCTCATGAACTGAGGAGGAAAAGGATAACAACAAAAAAATGCAGACCAAGCATTTAAGGAGATTATTTTTTTCTGCAACGCTGGTGTGCAAAGCAGTCTTGAAATCACAACGTAATCACTGAAAAATCATTTAGCGTAAATTGTCCTGTGACTTCACTAGAAAATGTATTTGCTAAAAGTTATGGCTAAATAATGCAAAAAAGTCCCATCTTGTAAATAATGTATTGATCCGCTGATGGACAACAGTCATCTAATACGTCATTAGATAATGTGTCAGCCAACCACATAATTGGTAAACTAATGAATACGATAGTTCATATATAATTTACTCGAAGAAATATGCCTTATTTCCCAGATTTAAATAAATGATTCATCTAGATGTATTTGTTAGCAGGGAACCATTTTTCAGCTAATACAAACATCTTCATAAGGTAGGTAAGCTTACTCGTAGGTAAGCTCAGGAAATGTGTGTTAGACGAATGGACAGTAAGGTGGATCAAGAACTGGCTGAATGGCAGAGCTCAGAGGGTTGTGATCAGCAGAGTAGAATCCAGTTGGAGGCCTGAAGTCAGTGTAGTGTCCCAGGGATCAATACTGGGTCCAATCTTATTCAACTTGTTTGTCAATGACCTGGATGAAGGGATCAAATGCACCCTCAGCAAGTTTGCTGGTGATACAACACAGGGGGGTGGCTGATAGACCTGAAGGCTGTGCTGCCATTCAGTGGGACCTTGATAGGCTGGAGAACTGGGCAGAGAGAAACTTCATGAGGATCAACAAGGGCACATGCAGGGTCCTGCACCTGGGAAGGAATAACCCCAAGTACCAGCACAGGCTGGGGGCTGACCCACTGGAGAGCAGTGCTGTGGAGAAGGACCTGGGAGTCTTGAGGAATCAGTAGTCAAAGACGAGCCAGCAGTGCTCTTGTGGTCAGGAGAGCCAATGGTATCCCAAGGTACATCAAGAAGAGTGTTGCCAGCAGGTTGAGAGAGTTGATCCTGCCCCTCTACCGGCCCTAGTGAGGCCATGTCTGGAGTGCTGTGTTCAGTTCTGCTGTCCACAGTTCAAGAAAGACAAGGAATTACTGGAGAGGTTCCAACAGAGACCACAAAAATGATGAAGTGTCTGGAGCAAATCCCTTTTATGAGGAGAGACTGAGGGAGCTGGACCTGCTTAGTCTAGAGAAGAGAAGACAGAGAGGGGATCTCATTAATGCATATAAATATCTCAAAGGCAGATGCCAAGAAGTTGTTGCCAGACTTTTTTAAGTGGTGCCCAACAACAGGACAAGGAGTAATGACTGTAAAAAAATCCACAAGACATGAGGAAGGACTCCTTTATGTGGTGTCAGAGCACAGGAACAGGCTGCCCAGAGAGACCATGGAGTCTCTCTGGAGACATCCAAAACTCAACAGGGCATCTTCCTGTGTCATCTGTTCTAAATGATCCTGCCTTGTCAGAGATGTTGGACTAGATGGTCACCAGAGGTCCCTTCCAACCCTAACAATTCTGTGATTCTGTGACATTGCAGTTACAGCAGGAAGATCTGACAGGACTTGGAGAAGTGCAAGATCTTCTCAAGGCAAGGCCTCCTAAATTGTCTGGAAGGAGTGTCTGACTTGGTAAACTACAGGTTCACACGTGTAGGTGGTAAGACCAGGTCCAGAGCCCTTGCACTTTTATTACTTTCTCCTGCAGCTGCTCTTTTACTTCTTGAGAACTTGCTCAGGAGACCCCAGACATTTAAATGCAAGGGACTCTTTTGGTACTGTGGAGTCATGGGCTGCTTCAGGACTTATCTGTGCAGAGGTGCACAGTGCTTTCTGCTTCATTTGCCTAAAGATGAGCTTACTGTGAAATACACAAATCTCATCAAGCCTTCCCTACCAAACCTTCAAACTTCATTTGTGGACAATTATTTTATATGCTAAGAAGCTTCAGCACGTAGAAGAGAATTTATCATACACATTTCCTACTCCAAGAAAAAAGAATAGCTCCTAAAAGTGCAATATGTTACTTGCAGTGTTGATGGAATATTAGTCACGATACATTGTGCTGTCTTTTTAAAACTGGTTGAACTCAAATGGGCTCAAACATGTTCCTGCTGAAAGTTTTATCAAGCTAGACAGGTGAATTCATCCCTCTGATTGCTTACATATATCACACAAAATCCCATCCACATTACAGTTTCAAAAAAATGTTATAATAAGGAGAATTAGGGATCCTCAAGCAGTCAAAGGCCTGGGAATCAGCATTATCTTTAAAACAACACCTTTAAAATTAAATCTGCTCTCTTCTATCTAAGGATCTTATTTCCTTCATTGCAGAGTGGGTATTCATGGGAATAGTAAAAGTCACTTGACCGTAGGTGTATTACTTTGCACAAATCCACTTCTGTTTCACACCATAAAGAATCAAATCTTTAAAAAATTAATTAAATTAAATCAGTTATTGTCCTTCTCTGAATATCTAAACCCTTTCCAATAACATTGTAAGAATTCAATCTGAAGCTATTATCTACCATAGAAAATTTCTATGTGGCTTGGTAATGTGTGGTAAGGTTATTAGTAAGTGAAATATACTATGAATAGAAGAGCAGATTAGACATTTGTAAAGTGAAATATTTCACTTTTCATTACACTTTGACTAAAACAAAACGTGCTACAATCCCAAAGCAGTGGTCATTGCAAATTGATGCACATTTTAACTAGAACAAGGCACTGGGTACCCATTAACTCCTTTTATTTTAATTTAGCAGTAAAAGCTTTCATTATAGGCATTAGACAAGAGAAAAACCTTTGGCATTAAAGTAAGAGAGAAAGCATATATAGAAAAAAGATAAAAATTTAATTTACAGCACGGGGACTGATAAATTTCTATTAACAAAACTTAAAGACTTAGTTCTCAATAATTGAATCTGATTAATACAAATGGGGTATATATTAAAAAAAATAAAAAAATCTGGAGGGAATTAATTTAGAACTCTGCAGATGGAGACTAACCCATGTTTAAATATATATTTTTCCAGTTATGGCTTGAGGAAATAAACCCAAGTTGCTTTCACAGCTCTTTGTAGTGTATTGGTAGCAATTACAATTTTCCACAATTTCTTTCAATAATTGGTCCACATAAAGGGCAGAGAAATGTAAAGGTTTGGAGGCACAATAACCTGTTCTTTTCCTAAGTCCTTAGAACACTTCTTTTCTTGTGTTTTCTCAAATCTTAGCTTTCAAAAAAAATCTTTTGGAGAAAACCTGGCCATCACCTTCAACTCACTATTTTCAGTGTCTATTTAGCAGAATCATGAGTTTGTTACACTAGACTGGAGGGGGAAAGGAAAACAATTAAGCATCCAATCCATATTTGAATGGAAAAAATCCCTCTGAAGCCTGGGCTAGAGCAATTTGGGGTTGGTTCTGTTAATGTGATTCTTGTCCTGGATGCTCCACACAACTTTAACAGAAGCAGAGTCAGGGCTTGGTAAGAGTGTTGGGTGATGCATTTTATTTCCTCCTTGCAGGGTTTCTGCCTGGCCCTGGGAGGCAGAAGAGAGACAGGTCAAGAGACAGAGGTGACTGTGTCTCTAACCCCCTGCTACTCAGCCAGCCCAAACACCATCCCATGCAAAGTGGGGTACCAGGGCTCCTCAGCATCCCCAGAGCCTTCAGACCACCTGTGAGCCTGTGAGGCTGTCCAAAGCCTGGGGGTGCCAGTGCTTGCCCAGACTCCAGCAGCACCCAGCCATCAAAATGTACCCAAATACCAGATGACAGAGTCAAACTTAGTCTCTCTCTTTCTCAGAATTGTTAGTTTTAACAAACCAAAAGTCAGCCTCAATACTGTTCTTCATTCTTCTTTCTGTGTCCACATGGTGCCATGTAGCATACAGGGCTCCTGACCTGTGGTCCAGGCTCCTCAGACACACAGACAATTTACTCTGCTCATAAAAATAACACCTGTACAGACTGAGCTCTGCTCACCTTGCCACTTTAAGCTTGTCCTATCAAGTAGGACACACCTATTGTGTGATTTTGACATGGCAGAATCTGCTAAGAAATTCATCTTTCCATCACATCTCTCTTCGCATTTCAGCTTACAATGTAATTATAAAACATATTCTAGCTCCACAGAGATGCCATTTTTAAAAGAGTATCAAATCCAATTCTGGTAGCAAGAAGTCTGTTTACATACAAGTGGGCTGAGCTGTCCTTCAGATGGGTCTCAAGGCCATATTCCAAGCAACCAGGGATTTATAGTGATCCCACTGTTAAATTCTCCATTTTGCTGTAGTCAACAAAGTCAACAGGACTCTGTGAAGCACTGAGGTCCACCCGCACAGAACAGCTTGCATGACTGAGGCCTGGGCACAAACAACAGCAGTTCTTTTGGCAAGCTTGAAAGACCTTCTTGTTGGCAGATTGAGGAAGCCCACGCTTCTCCTACTGCACTGTCATTGATCAGTATCAGGGAGGAACAATAATCAAACATGCAATACCATTATTTTTCTAAATTGAGGTCTCAGGTCTGTGATAAGCTCTGCTCTTAACACAACATTACATAAATATTATGCAACCACACTTCAAAACTGCTGTTGAGAAATTTGAATTATAATGAGTACTTTTTGGAAATATTGCTCCGGTCTTGCCCCTGTCTAGGCAGGAAAGGCTGATCATGGGCACGGTGCTACAAACTGTATGAGTTAATTTATCTTTTTATCTGCTTTTGGCTCATAGCTCACCTACAACTTTGTGAAAAATGACAGTGTCAACATCTTGCCATTAATGGACCATGTGACAGACGCCCAGCACAGCAGGCCGATGAGAAGCATCTGAATCTTGTAAACTCTCCTCACTGCTAGGTCTACTGATGAATGACAGAGCTCCATGGTGCTGACAAAGATCCTGCTGACCTCACTTCCAAACATGCTAGATGGTTTGCAGCTTACAGCAGTCTGCCCAGGACACAAGAGACAAGAGACAAGACGTGTTTTTAGCAGGAGATGGGTTGATTTTTAAATATGGAAAGCAGCAGTGAAATCTCTATAGAGAAATGTTGTTTTGGAAATGTTTGTGATATACAGGAACAGCAGATCTTCTTTCTAAAATGTGAATCCATGGAATAGTAGATAATCCCCAGCTTTTTCCCCACATACTACCTGTCTTCTGCTAGAAAATGTATTATTAACCTGTTACAATACTTAATCTGGCGAGTTCATAATAAATATTTGGAAAGAGGATGCTGTTGTAAAGCGGACTTTGCCAGGGCAACAAAGCACTTCTCATGAAATTTCTAGTTATCTTCTGTTTGTTTGTGAAACAGTCTGTTTTCCTCCAAAAAAAAAAAAAAAAAAAAAAAAAAAAAAAAAAAAAAAAAAGCACACAATTCTTTTCAGGCTTTAAAAAGAGAAAAAAAAAAGGTAATGTGCTTTACAGTCTGCATTGTTTCTGGAAGCAAATAAATAGTCTTCTTGCCTGTGAGGATGAATACCAGCAAAGTAGGACACACAAAGTAAAAGCATCTCTGAGTCATACCTACATACACAGCAAACCCAGAAGTTCATTACAACAACTTAGAGAAGTTGTTCATGTACAGCCTGTGGTACATTTGCATCAGCATTTTAGTTCAAGCTAAGAATTGCTCAAAGATCACTGCTCTCCCCACAGTGACGCAGCAACAGAGCACATGAACCAGATTCCTTTGAGGTGAAGAATCCCCAGAGACACCCTCCAGAAGAACATCTAATGTGTCCCAACCACAAATGAGCTTTCAGTTCTAAGGACCGAGCTAGAGCCAGCCAGAAGGAAAACCCTTGAAAAGCCATCCTGTGGACATCGTGCGGACAAGGGGCTCTCGGCACCATTCCTGGCCACAGATTCACTTCCGTTGCTCCCTGTTGAATTAAACACAACCAGTGAGTGCTGACCAGGTGAAGGTGAGGTCAGATGAGGTACAGCTTGCTCCCGTTCTGCCCCACAATGAGGTACGGTGATGGCCCATCAGGGTGTATGGTTGTTTCAGCCAAGGAACTAAGGCAAAGATAAATCTTAAATCTCAAGACTGAGGGGCAGAATTTGGAAACAAATTAAAGCAGCTGTGGTCTTGATATTAGCTCATACCATAATGTCTAGGGGGAGCCAATGAGACTCCAAGAGTTATATGTACAAAATTAAGCATTTTGTAGTAAGAGGGATCCTGTGTGAGTACTGCAGCTGGCTCTCTGACCTGAAAAGCAGACAAAGAGCAAACTTCTTCAGCTTGGAAAGAAGCTGGGAGAGCTGCAGGAGACAGATCTGTAGACACTGAGAACACAGAAATGTGGACTTACTGCCTCATGCAGATATTGATGTAATACTGAAAAAAGAATGACTTTCTGGCCCCATAAACATGAGCTTCAGTAAAGAGCAATGTCTCCGCTCTGCTCAAGTCTGGGAAACACAAATTCCCACAGATGTGCTGGAGGCTCCATGGTGCTCACATGATGAGTGTCCAGTCAGGGACTGACTGCAAGGTTTGGCCGTCCACAACACCAACCCATTCTGCCACTGAGGAGTGGGTGCAGGGTCCTTCTGCAGCTGAGTACTTGGGACAGGGGGCTTCCCTCATTAAATTTCACACTCCTCAGATATGCCAATTTGACCTGTCTCTCATTAATTATTGTCTTTACAGTGACATCATTGTTGCAGTAAATATAGAGTGGGTTTCTATGCCACACAGGAGAGATTTAGTCCTAGACAAGCTTGGAAATATGCATCTCCCAGTCTGGAGACAAGACTTTTCTTTTTCAGTGTTCCTCCTCTTTTTTATTCCTGAGTGTACTTAAATGGTAAGTACGTCTCTGAATGATAGCTAGACATAGAGAAGAAGAAACATCTATAGATTCAGCTTTGCCAGAAAATAATGATTCAAACTTTAAAATGGAATGGGGGAAAAAAGAATGAATGAAGACCAGTTCAAATAAAATCTGGGTTTCACATGTCCAGATGTGGTGGGGTAGGCTGGCCAGCAGCCAAATGCCTGCTCAGCCACTCGCTCATTCTTTCTTCTCAACAGAACATCAGAAGAAATGAGATTAAAAAGCTCATGGGTCAAGAAAAAGACAGGGAGATAATGTAACTGTTGCCATCGTGAGCAAAGGAGTCTTAGCTCAGGGAGAATTAATTTCATTTAATGCTGATTAAACTAACAGTGATAAAAAAATGGGCCCAAAGTACCATCATTTTGGTTGAGGGGCTCAGTTGTGCCCTGCAGTAAAAGGGTAGGAGCCATCTGGAACTGTTTGTGTACGGCACAGGGCAGCCCCATCCTTTCATCCCAAAGGCCACCCCTCCAGCACCTACACCAAACACTCCACGTAAAACACTGCAGAGCACAAAGACCCTGTTCCAGCTGGTTGTAAACAGCACAGGGATAACAGGCAGGAGTTGGAAAACGAAAAGTTAGTGCTACAGCTTTCATTCCAGAATATGCAATTACTTCTGTCATTTCTTAATAACCAGAAACCCCACACAAATTATCACAGGCACCTCTTTTATCCATATTCAAGAGTAGATCCTTCAAATGTGATGTTTCCAGATAAAGCTCTATTTTCATATAGCTGTGTTGTTGGTTTTGCAGATTTCATTCTTGCATATTAAATCCAAGTATCTTTATATTTTCCACCTGGATGCCAGAGCATTTCCATATTTCATAACACAAGATTTAGGAGTTTCATCAAAGCAAATGCACCAGCTCAGTGGTTGTGAGACTTGAGCTGTACATAAAGTGTTAGGATCAAAACACTTCTGAAAAAGTCAGGAGAATCCACAAGACATTTTCATTCAGTGCAAGCAGGAAAAAACCTACTTTATTCTTCAAATAACTCATTCACAGCAGGAGAAGTAAACCTAAAAAAAAAAAAATAAAGGAAGTCAGACACTTAAAACAGAATCTTATTCTGCCTCAGAGAAAGAAAAGACCACTGAGGTCTGACTCAAGCAAAATCAAACTTCACATTAAGCAAATTGTACCATTGATTTAGCCCAAAGTCTTGACTTTTCCTGGTAAAAGAGCATGACAATGAAGTGATCTCGTACATCTGTTAGACTAAGTCTTTCATGTAATGCATCAGAAGGTGTTTTTCAGCACATCCCATTCTGACAACATTCATCAGCAAAGCCCCTATCAAGCCAGAAAATTTACAGAAAATATTTGCAAGACTATTATTTGGCCAGAGGCCCTGACACGGAGAGAGCCTAGCTACACAAACTAAGTGCATGACAAGCTGTGTAAGGTGTTTTTCTGTGAGATTCTGATTTTTTCCACTACAAATGAAACAAAGAAATGAGTTCTCAAGCATGGAGGAGTGAATCTCAGCTAAAATTAGGCTACTTCAAGACAGAATTGGAGGCCCTCAAAATAGTATTTCACTATCATGGATTGTCAATAACTCATTCTGTCAGTTTAAGGTATATTTGCTATATTAGAATCCAATACTGTTACAAATTATATGTTGAGCAGAAACAAAAAAATTAAGACAGAGAAATTATATAAAGTTTGAGATGGTCTAAGTATATCCCTCTTCACTGTTAGGGACTTTTTAATGATGAACCTCTTCTCCGCAAGTGTGACTTGATGTCGGTGAACTGTTATTTCCTTGTATTTCCTTCTTTTAGGTAAATTAATTTAAGAATTTTGATGACCCCTGCTACCATAGGAAACTCTTTTCTTGTTTAGAGTCAGACATCAGTTCTTGCCTGGTCAAAGATGTCAATTTATCCAAATTGAAGCCAGTTCCTGCATATTGATTGTTCCTCCTAGCTGTAAATTATCACTATTCTTTTGAGGGCAGAAGTGTTGATAGCTTCCTGCCATTGCTGACTTAACTGAAATTAAGTCTATAGTACAATTTCCTATTTATGGCAACTAAAATATATCTGGAGTGCTTCAGCGTTTAAAATCTCACAAAATAATAAATTCCAGTGTCAAATACTATTTTGGTTAGTGGTGCTTTACTGAAGTCAATAGATTTGTGAAAAAAAGTAACTTCTGGAGGACCGATAATCCTTCAAAATATACATATAATTTATGTGAGTGATCTTAATTCAAAATGCTTAAGAATTCTGTGTTCCTCCATATGTGAGTCTTAAGTACCTTCACAGGGCATGGTGTGATGAGGGTGGGGAGGAGGAGGAGCATTTTGAAAAGATTCAGTGATGGTAGCTCGGTATCCCTACAAACTCCCAGCCCCTGCTAGTCCAGAAAAGATCAGTCCATGCAGTAACACCAAATCCATATCCTGCCTAGTCAAACATTCTCCGATTATTTCCTTTTCTCACACACAAGATACAGGTCCCCTGTTGGACTGCTCCTCAGAGAAGCAAAGCACTGACCTGGCACAAATCCTAACCAGTAGAGACTTCTCTAATAAATAACTGGAGCATCTTAATGGGGAAAAGAGAGGGACAATTGCACAGTTATAGCTCGTGTTCAGTTGACTGAATGAGTACAAGCTTTAAGTTCCCAGAGCTGTCAATCTCAACTTTTTCACAGATAACTTTTTTCTATCTCAAGAATTCACATCCTTGCTAGACCAAATTGTAGTGTCTCTTCTCAAGTAAAATGGGATCAAATGCATAAGTAGAGTCAACCAGAAATAGACTTTGTTACCCTTTTCCTTTGCTTTCAAATTGTGAAAAACAGAAATAGAGGCAAGAACAAATAGCTGAAAATTCGAACTCTCTCTTTCGGGATCTTCTGTCAGCAACACCAGGAAGGCTTTAGTCATATCACATCTGTAGCCTTTGGGAATGTGCTGAGCTTAAGCTGTAATCATAAACTGGCTTAACTGATTTGAATGAGTAGTGCTCAGTACAGTCAGTACAGCAGTGTTGCTGGAGCTTTATACGTCATGGAGGTCTGGACCATTACTGCTTTGTCAGTGAAATAGGTTTGCACTCTAAAATAGGAACTGTTGAGTAGAAAAAGATTACAGATAAGTACTCAGAGCAATGCTCATGGCCTAGAGCAGGAAAAACAGTAAGGTGCAACAGAAAACATTTGTCTGATCAGAATAAGCATTCAGCAAGACACACTACTAGCAATATCCATTTATTCTTGATACCGTTTCAAGATAAAATGACTCTTCAAAGTATAAAGACCAGAAATATGCACTAGAAATTCTGCTATTAGGAAAGCATTTTTTTCCTTTGTTAGGTTTCTTACATTCAAGAGGATGAATAACTTGTGCCTGTGCCTGTTCCAGCCCCTAAAAGTCTAAGTAACACACCTTTTTTTTACAGAAGAAAAACAGAGTATTCTAAGTCAGCACTTGCTTCTTAGACACGAACAATTCAGCCTAAATCTGTAGAAAATAAATGCCAATCATAATATGCTGCTGAGGAAAAACAACGAAAAATGTCCATGAAATTTGGAGTCAACATCATTGTGCACCCTTCTGGAATTCCCACCTCTGATGAGACAGTTAGAAGTATACAATATGATGTAGGAAAAAATGGTCTAATCAGACCAGCATTAATTTTAAATAATGGAAAGCGTTTTTTTCTCCTTATTGTCTAACCAGTCTGAGCGTATGTATAAAATCACACCACCAGAAACTTCTATTTCTGCTCTTTTAGTGGCTGAGTATGAGCATTTTTACCTTCTATCCCAAGTGAGAATTACAGCTTAGATTTTCCCCAAGAGGTTTAAAGGAATTAAGGTCTACATTCCTGTTAGACAGCAGCATGATGTGGACCTCTACATTCTCTAGATAACTCCAAAAGTCTCATTAGCTTCTGTTGACTATACCATAGTAATTCTGGAGCCACAGAAGAGGACATCTCTTGATGGTCACCCATCATTTAGCACAGAGGCTGAACATATGCCGCCATTGTCTGTACTTGTCCCAATTGCTCTTATAATATTCCTTTTTAGGGCTAATCTTCTGCAGTAAAGGGGGAAAATGCCTGTAGTGAGACCAGATTTATGAGGATGAATGGCATCTACATTACACAGACAGCAGATTCCCTTGGAGACCTTCACATGAATTCTTGTCACAGACAAGACAGGAAACTTGTCACATGCTCCAGGACTGCTTTACTGTGCACCTGGCATTTCAAAACAATTTCAGTGCTCAGGTTCAGCAGACTGGATCCTACACACTGTTTCTTTGGTTTAGTTGTTTTCTTTTCCCCCTATTTTGGGCAGTGTTGCAGAGAACCCTCTTTGGAGGGTTTCCAAAGTTAGGCATAATTTCAGTCGTGAGACTTCCCATGCTCAATGAAACAAAACAAACAGATGTTTCAAGTTTTGGAAAAAATGTACCAGTGTAAATAAGAGAGTGATAATACTGACAAGACCTAGCTTAATCTAAACATTACTAACCAGCTTTTTCTACTACGTATTACCAGCTCATTTTTCTCAAAATCTAGTTGAAAAATCTAATTCTCAAATTTATCTCTTTTATTTTTTAGGTCCCAAAATTATACAGGGTGAAAAAATGTCTTTATGGCATGTCTTATGCTTTTGCTCAAAACTGACCCTTTGCCTAGCACAGTGTACATGCCAGTTTAGATCGCAAAGCTTAAAGGTAAGATCCTTCTTTTTGCTTTTCCTCTGCTCAGTGTCCAAAAAATTAAGTCAATTTTTTGTAGGTGTTTCCTAAGAGCCAGTAAGTAGGTAAAAAAAAAACAAAAAACAGGGAGTTTAAAGATACCAGCTAACCTAATGTTGCCCTGAGTTTTGCAGTTCTGATGTTTTCATTCTTCCGCAACTGTTTCTCATACATTCTCTGTAAACATAGCCATGTTTTTGTAATGGTAGTTTATTATTTACATTCCTTTCTCCTGTGCAGAGAGACTTGATGGATATTTCCTTTGACCAGTGTGATTGAGGAGAGGTGAGGTTGTCCCTCCAATCCACTGTGGTTTCTAAGACCCAGATAAAATAAAGTCGGGCCGCTTCGGCCCCGGTTGTTTCTTTGCTCTGTTAGCAGGTGTCCGCGTCCTTCTTTTCGTGTCCTTATTGCAACAAACCTAAACTTCACTTTGCCATTTAATCTAGTTATATTTTTGACCTTGGAAGCCATACATTTTGGTGTTTAAACACCTTTAACACCTCTAACATCTCCAAGGCTTCTGTGAAGGAAGCCCTTGGAGCACATCAGTGACCAAGGACTCTGTCCTTGTCAGTCCAACCAGGTACAAGACATAATACTAGTGAACATTATTAGGCATGTGTTTACTATTACAAAAAGACCTTAAAAGTTGGAAAAGAAAATAATATATACTTGAGAAAACCACTCATTTGCATATGTTTTCAAATGTTCAGTGGAGCTTGCAAAGTCTCCATTTTGAGTGATGGACCCTTGAAATAGCACTAATGAAAACACTTCTGTTCTGTATTTGCTGTGTGTACTTTAATTTCATTTATTAAAATGAAGACTTGATTGTGTATTTTCCTCTGCCATTTGGTAGCCTGCCATCAAAACTCTAAGTGACATGACACACAATAGATTCATGCACCATGGAGCAGACACAGTGGGGGTCTGGGGTATTTGTGTTTTATTTCCAGTTAAACAATACACAGGGGGCTGTCACACTAACAAGGTATATAATGATTGACTTGCTCAGCCACTCTGAGACCTTTACTCTGATACAACCGAAATCTCAATAAAGGAAATTTATATTTGAACAGCTGTTTATTTTGAAATGCTGTTCTCTATCCGCTTCCGTTTCCGAACAGTACATGTGGTTCATCCCTATTTAAATGAAAAAAATAAAATCGTTTGTTCAAGTTGAGTCATAGTTGTACAAATTAAAGCTTTGGAAGGGAGGTTTTCCTTTGTTCTTTTCATGCTTCTCTTTATTTATCATGTCATTTGGCCTTTTGATATACACAGTTTGCAGAAAATCCTTAGCAGTGTAACTCTGAACTCTGTAATGCTGCAACTGTCTTTTATTGAAGGCATCAAAATACAAAAACATGAATATGGCCATCCTGTTGTCGAAAATCCACAGAATAATTTAACAATCATGTTACTTAGGAGCACATTAAACATCAGATTCACAGCCTTGTAATGATATCTGTGGTCCTCTATCTCTACAAGAACCATGAGAGAAAGTCTCTGCAAAGCAATGTCATTCCTGAAGCATGGTTGTATGAGTTCCAGGTGCAGTGTTGCTGCCTGGAGCCCTCTCCAAACTGCTGTAGAACAGGCTCAGGGACATGTAAGCCAGGGCTCTCCCACTCCTATATACTGCATAAACAACCATCTGTAAAAATTAGCATTAAGCAATTATACATCTAAAGTAAAGCAACAATATAATCTTTTAGCTGTGAGAAAGGTTTGATCCAGCTGATTAATTTTGACACTCAAATTCTGAGGCATAAAGTCCTGCTTTGTAAGTATTAGTTTTTGTGCAGTACAATTTTAAGTCCTTAGGTGGTAGGGATGGACTTCTTGCTGTTGGATCACACAACAGTTCAGCTGAGTTTGGAAGGCACCAAAGGTGCTATTTGTTCTATACTGAGGGCTTTGATCCATCTTAAAGCTGATCTCCTGGTCTAGAAATGATGAAAGACATCCATTGTGACAGCTTCCATGATCTTTTTGGAACAGAAAGCTAACACAACTTCAGCACATGGAACAGGAGCCAGTGTCCACACAACAGAAGGTTTAACTCAATCTATATGTGCTTTCTTTGCAGTTTCATTACATATAGTGGGTTTTAAAACTTAAAATTCGGTCATTTTAGTGTGCCCCCACACTTTAACCAAGCAATGGGACTCTGTGAAAAATGACCACTCAACTACAGAGCATTTGGCAAGTGAGGAGGCACAGGGCAAAATCCTCAGCCATGACAAACCAGTACTCCTCGATTTATATCAGCTGAAGCTCTTGGCAGCACAAATCTCTGAGAGAAGCTGCCGCACTAGAGAAAGTGGAGAGACATTTGCCATTCTTGCACCATAAAATGAAGCCCAGCAAACAGCTTCTCATGTTCTAAAATTCTTTGAATCAAACAGGCTCCTGCACAAAGAGTTCGGGTTTGTTTGCCCCTGAGCAATGATCTCTCTCTTGTATCTTTGAACTTACATTAGAATACGTGGGTAATAAATCATTTCTGTTATGTGAGATGCACGACATTCATTCAAATTCACTGGCAGCAAGTGAAAAAACATACCTGCAAGAAGCAACTAGACTAAATCTTGTGGGTGAGCTATCCTGGGTGTAGACATGCAGGTCTGTGTCACCCAACACTCAGCTGGAGAAGATTGACCACTGTCTGGTTTTATACCAACTAAAGAGAGAGGGAGGCATGAAGAAAACTGGAAAAGGTAAAACTGAGTACACAAACTGTTTTCTTTAGAACCTGTGGTGCTTTAACCCATTGATCTTTGTACCAATACTGGATGATTCTCATAAAGGAAGGACTCAGCACGGAGTATAAAACTCCATTAACAGCAGGAAATTTTACATTGGATGGCACTGACTATGCCTGTGAGTTGGTTTTTGCTTACTTAACTATTTATCTTACCATAATGTTGCTTATATTTTACTTTGATAACAAAATGTAAGTTGTAGTTTAAACTCAGTGCTTAATATCTTGGCTATGCCAGCCATATAACACATCCTGTTCTTCTTTAGACAGGCTGAAGATAAACACAGTGCTTTTCCTCAAACACAGTTTGCTTCACATGAGCAATATACAGGCAACCTATGACTGTTGTGAATTAGCAGCAGAAATCCCCTCACATTTTGCCAGGAGGGCAACCTTCTCATGTTCTGTAACTTTCATGTTTTTGTTTTAATATTTCTCTATCCTTCAAGATGGCCAGTGGAGGGAGTTGGCAGTACATTCCTCCTTTCCATGATCCAGCTGCCCTTTCAATGCTCCCAGTCCATAGCAGGTTGCAATATTCAGCAACGTTCTGCACTGGCAGCTTTGCTGCCTGAGGCACAAAATTAGGTTTGTTTTGTCTCATAGTCAAGCATATATTTTTGATCCACAATTCACCTCAAAGGACACAGCCAAACTAGCAGCAGCAGATTCAGGATCTGTGGTGATTAAATCAGGCAGAAATACTAAAGAAACCAGAAACAAGCTTATTGCTTGCCAAACAAGAAATAAGTAGCTGTAGATTGGGATGTCCCAGGGTCTTTGTATCTATATCAATACTGGTAAACAAAACTGTGACCAGGTGCTTGCCCCCTTGGCCTACATTTCATTTCCCTCAAGAGAGGCAGCCTTAGAGAGGTGCATCCTCCTCCTGTGCTCTGGCCCATCCCTCCCTCAGCACCTGAGACCGCCCTGCTCCCAGCTCTGCAGCCCTTCTGAGGCTGTGCCCATCACACCTGGAACATGGACCAGCTCCTGTGGGGCTGGGAGGTGCTGGGGAGCCCTGCCCTGGAGAGACAGAGGGCTGCAGATGGCTCAACACACACTCCCTGCATCCCTGCAGCATCAGGAGGGGAGCACCTTGCTAAGGCAGGTGTGGACTGGGGTACAGAACGATGCTGGTCCGTGTTTTCAGGCGCTGCATCCACACTCACAGGAACAGCTGTGCTGTGTTTCACAGGTATGCTGAAAGCTTTAGCCCACTGAGAGAGACCCCTAAGGCTTCTCCTTTGCTTTTCCTGTTATCTACACAAAAAGCAAAAAAAGAGCTATTTTATTTTGTTTATCTCATGAATATCAGGGGATAAAAATTAGCCTGGAAACCTGTACTCAGGTTTGTCAGATGAAGTATTTGCTTTCCTCAGGAGTCAGGAATACTCATCCTGACCTTTCTGTGAGCCCCTAGTTTAAAACGAAGAAAAAAGCCTTCCAGACTTCTCCTGAGAACTGTGGGGAAGGAGGGATTTTCTCTTATTTTCTGTACTTGCATTGCCAAAGTTAACGTCAAGGAAAATCATTTTGTGTGTTTGCAATTTCTTTGGACAGATATATGAAGTCTGACTTGCCTGTGAGTTCTGAACAAATTGTTCCCTATGTCACTTTCCATTATGAATATCTTGGGATGTTTGTTTGGTTTCTCCCTGGCTCGAAAATTAAAAAAAAAATAATATAAAAGGAAAAGCATACTTGTCCAAGCCATCTTTTAATCAACACCACACAAAAATTGCTTCCCTGGGTAATTTAGATAGCAGCACTGCAATTCTTATATACCTTTAGATACTGAATTTAATCTAATGAAATCTAATTAGTGTGGAAAATACTTCCAAAATAGTCTTTAATGACTGCAGACTTACCAGAAAATCTTTGGGAATACACAAATGCAACAAAGCACATTATTTCAACACAGTCTTAGGAGAGTCACACAAACTGAGAGCTTGTTCTTATACCAACAAATGCTATACAATCTTGTTATCTTCAGGGAAAATCAGCCTTCAGGTCCTGCTCTGAGTAAAACCCCTGTTTCAGTAGGATGCAGCCACAAACACTCAGACCCCATTGAAGTCAAAGCACCCAAATGATATTGGCCTGTGGGCAATATGACTCAGTGCTTTCCTGAACAGGTGTGAGTTTCATTTGGGCTTAAAAGCATTGCCTGACTGAAGGTTGAAATGAACACTGTCAGTTCAGCCAGCAGCCACCACAAACCAAAATGTAGCAGCAGTTATTAAGAATTCTCTGTTCTTCTCTTCTTCTCATAAAGGCTAAAGAAATAAAGAAGTGGTGCTTAACTCTGCTGATAGGAAGCCTTCACCTTTATGTTACACTCTGGGAAAGTATAAAGCATATCTCTCATCCAAGGCATCCAAGATTCCCCTTTAAAAATTCTTCATTTCATAACTATTCATTTTCCTTGTTCCTTTGATATCTGTGTGCTGTTGAATTCCAAAAGTCTGAATCGATAGATTTTATATCTTTTAAGCACAGCAGACATGTATTGGAGCAAAGGTCATGGCACTAATATTTTTCTCTGCATGCCAAGGTAACTGCTGGACTCTTGCGTTACTGGTACAGTGGCTAAAATATTTTTAGCTATCAAACACATTCAGACATCTTTGAACTGTCCCTATTCAGTAATTAAGTCTTATTGTGCTACTTTAGAAATGGGAAGTGAAGGCCAAGAGTACCATTCAAGGAGCTGAATGATTTACCCCAGCCTTCACAGAAAAACAGTGCAGAGCAGGGACTTAGGGTCCTATTTCTGGCAGGAGTGTAACCCCTTCATATCAACTGCTCAGGAAAGTGAGCAGTATATTTATATTTAGTCAACTCTAATCTAAATTTACCTCACAGCCTCCTAACACTGTGAGCCTGCATATAGTTCAAGGGTCTGTCACTAAGGTTATCTGGAACCTCATTCACTATTTCGTAGATAAAGCTCTCCTAGCGGATGCAGCTTTGACATAAAGCAGGCAAGAATTTCAGATATGCTTCCCTGAGTGTTAGTAAAAGACACTTGAAACTTTGCTACCAGAAGGAAGACAGGCTTACAATGGCTTCAGAGTCGCAAATCAGGAGCAATCTGAAGAGTCCTGCTGTCATTGTTCTCATTCCTATTGGTGGAGTGCCAAAGGTGAAAATCAAGGTGAGTCCAGACACAGATCCATGCCTTTGCCCAGTAAACCTCAGCAATGGATTACAATGCAGTTGCAGCTGAACTCTCCTGTGATGCAATACATACAGAAGTATAAAGCCAACAAGCTTTGTAGGCTGGAAAAATTACAAGAAGGCTGAGGTTCTCAAATTATAACATTTTCTCCAGATTGAGACATGTCCAGAGCACCAGGGAATTATGAGTTCCCGTCTTATGAATAAAAACATCTACATCAAAATTCGCAGATGGAAGCTTCCAAAGTCAAAGTCATTTTCAAATGTCTTGGACACAATATAATTTTTTTGCTCTGTTCTTTTCTTAAGCCTGAAAACTGTATCTATTTTTGTGTGTATGCGTGGACAGATTTGTGTTTGGATATAATGCCCAGTTCTGTTCACCCTAGTCAGCATTTATCAAGTAATAATTGCATTGGAACAGTTAGAACAGCCTTTCCCTTTGTATTTTAGAAATGCTTTTTTCTCATCTACTTAGAGAGTTGGCCACTTTGCTTCAAGTCATTGCTTCAGGGTCTTTTTTGAACCATGAGGCTATTGATCAATGCAGTGATGGTATTGGCCATGCTAAAGCACTTAGCAGGGAGGATCATGTAAAAGTTCCTTTCTTCCAACCTATTCAAACAGCAGAAAAATTAAATATAAACTGAACTTTTTAAGGTGCCATTGAATGTTTGTCCAAATGTGAGGAGAAAATTCAGGTCAATTCACCTATCCCTCAAGCACACCTTAGGGTTCATTAAAAGTGAAAAAAAATAACCTTTTAATAAATATAACCATCTCTTAGAAAGGACAAAAACGTCCTTATAAGCTAATAAGTCTGTAAAACATCACATAAGGAATCACAGACTCTCTGTTTCGCTTAGCTTTTTTCCTAGAGATGGCTAGCCATAGGAAATAAATAGAAAAAATGGCATTAATCTGGTGTTACATTTTGCCCACAAATCTATTTACTCCAATATTTTCTTACTGCAGGACCTGTAAAATGAAGAAGTTTATGGTTTGTATGAAGTTCAATAAGGATGATGATTCATCTCTAGAACAAATATTTGGACATTAGGAAAAAAAAAAAAGAAAAGGAAGAGTCAAGAAATGACGCCTGCCTTAATATAGATCCTTTTGTGAAGAGTACAGTCCCTGTGTCCATCACCAAATGACTCGGATCACCTTTTCACTCCGAGCAATCAACAGACTCCTTACCGCTTTTCCAGATTTTCCTGACACATGTAATATACAGTGTTGTAAGGCTTCTTCACATTGGTTAATTAAATTTTCCTTGGTCTGCAGTCTGGCACTGAGACCTACAGTCATGGACTAGTCCTGTCCATACTTTTTAACTCTCCTAGTCTCCGAGAGGCCAAGTTGCCTTTGGGGAGTTACTGGCTCCTGAATCGCTCTGAGTTGGCTGCCAGCTGATATTTTCTGTGGGTCACAAGTGTGCCATTCGTGGGCTGTTGCAGCAATAACAGCACAGACCATCAGGTGCCTGTGCCCTGGAGCCTTCCCTGTCACCACTTCATTTCTGTGCATAGATGTAGCCATTTGCTCGGTCCAGCGTTGCACAAGTTCATCATCTTTTCATACCTTTGAAAATCAAAAGAGTTTTCCAACAGCTAACTCTGTACTCTACAGTAGCTCTATCTCCTCGTGTTTCTGCTGACATTCCCGAAGTTTAAAAGTTATTAAAGTTCTTTTGTGTAAGGTCAACACTGAAAAGCAGAAAAAGAGACGTCACAGCTCACAGATTTGATACCATGGTTCAAGTTTACGCAGCTTTCTGCCAATGAAGAAGGGGCTAGCAGTGCTATGCATGTGAGTTCTCAGTTGCAGTAATATTGCATTATCAAACAATCCTTCCAGAAATAAGGATCACACCCACAAGAAATCTTAACAACTGTCGTGAGAAATCTAGAGGAGTAAACATCAAAGTAAGGCACCATATTTAAATCTCTAATACAGCTGAAAAAGAGTTTTGGAAAGAATTGGCTAGATTATGAGAAAGCATTAGATGACTAAGGACATCCTTTCCAATGGAAGTGAAATCTTGTGCTTTTAATGGAGCAAAATAACTTCTTTTAATTAGAAAATGACAATGACACTCGTCATCAATAGAGTGCCTGGCTTAGCAAGTAATTTGTTACTGCTGCATCATCAGATCAATAAAGATTCAAAATCAAAAACTGCTTCAGAATTTTCCAGAATCACAGCAAATATCTCTAACCTGTTGAGAAATCATGTAACTCCTACTTCTAACCAAGTATATTTGAGATGATGACATATAGATAGATATAGAAAAATATAGCTGTAGCCATAGATATAGATGATATAGATTATACCACTACGGCTATGGATAAGGATAAGGATAGAAATAGAGATGATACAGATATAGATGTGTATGTATCTGAGGTGCTACACAATTATTCTGTTTTATCTTCTACATGCAGCTCTATGAATAAAAATAAAAGAAAATAAAAAATGTGCATGGTTCAGTGTTGACCATCATTATTACTCTGCCATTCATAAGATCTCTATTCAGCGTTTCCTTCAGTACACATTTTCCTATTAATTCACAGTACCTATTGATACAGAAACCACTTCATTATTTCTTAGTCATTGACTCATTAAGTTAATACATTGTTTAATAAGCTTAATATTTTTAAGTTCTAAGGAGCTTCTTGATATAAATGAGTACATTATAGACTCTGCACTAATGAGATGGCATTCTGAGGAGAATATTAATCATACTCACAAAAAAAGCTTTAATGTATTGTGTGTGAACAATTTGAATTTTGAAAGGAAAGATCAAAAACTAATGAGCAACATTAAGCCTAACACTAAAAAGCAAGCTACTGTCATCAAGCAGTATAATGGCAACAGCATTATCAGAAGTATCAGAAGTTACAACTTTATTCCAAATTCTATCCCAGTTACAGGTGTTTCAAATTACAAGCTTTTCCACTCTTTCTAAGAATTTTGAACTCATATCTCTGTCTTCCCAGCTTTCATAGAATCATAGAATATCTTTTCTCACCTTTGCTCCATACCTTGGAGTACCATCTTCATAGAACACCTATTTCTTTTTGCCATAAATCAGTTTTGCATTTCCATTTGATCTGCTGGCCTGCCTTGAAGATTCACCTTTGTCCTGACAAATGAACATCAATCATCTGTCTCCGCAGTTCATTGCTCCCATGTCCAGATCACAAACATACAAAGACACCCCCTCTTCTGCTCTTCAGTGTCTCCTGCTCCCTCTTTCTCTCTCCTCTCTTATCATATGCTCATTAAGTTCTCCAGACCTCACCTCTCCCCACTCACACCTAATTTTTCCCCCACCTTCCCAGTGTAAGATACGTCCCTCCTGTTTCCTCTCTTCCTCTTCTCTCCAGCCTGGACAACACCCTCGGATCTGAATTCCTTCACTTCTCCTCCCTTTCTCCTTCAGTTCTTCAGTTCTGCTACATCCCTATTCAAAAAACCCTCTATACTTCTATACTTTAGCGGAATCTCATGTTTCCTGAGCCAACAGCTTACCATCACCCTTGAT
Source organism: Climacteris rufus (assembly GCA_013398175.1). Taxonomy (NCBI): domain Eukaryota; kingdom Metazoa; phylum Chordata; class Aves; order Passeriformes; family Climacteridae; genus Climacteris; species Climacteris rufus. The sequence goes on from VZRZ01007232.1 coordinate 107,877, forward strand.
TAGTCTTTCAGTCTTTTCCTTTTCCCCTTCCCCTTCCCAACCACAGACTTCTACTTGTCAAGAGAATTGTCATATTTTCCAAAACTCCTTCCCTTCTGCAGGACATGCAGGACATATATTCTGCAATATTCATTCTAAGCAGACAAGTCTCATCATCTTCTTTCAAGCTTGTCTTTTAATCTCACTAGCACTCTTTTACTCCCTCTTTAGTAACTCCATTTCCCAATTTCCTCAAGATGCTCCACCTCAGAATATAAATGTCTTTTTAAAAATATACTGTCTTTGATTCTACTCTCCTCTGTACCAACCATCCCGCCCACCCTTTTTGTCTGCAAATGTATTCTGGAGCTCTTCCAATTAAGCTCAGTCTTAAGCCTTCTTTTTTTTTCTGACTTATTCCCTTTGCCCTCCAGTGAAGAAGACACATTTACACCAAAGTCCATTACAAACCATTCCTTCCAAAACCCAGAACTGACACCCCTTGCCACCCTCACCACTCCGCCTGCAAGTCTCTTCTCATGAAGCTGCTCTACATGGACTTTGATTCATCTGTGGCTTGATTCTCCTCTTTTCCCTCTAATCACACTCCAGTGTACATTTCAAAGAATTTTTCTCATTGTTCCCTCCACTTTTCCACAGGAGCCTTCTACACCTGGGCTCTGTCTCTGTTTCTTTTCATGTTGTCTCCAGATAATTCATTTACAGATAATTGTGCAAATAATCAAATTCCAGATAATCTCATCCACAAAATAAATAAATAAAGTACCTGCTCCATGTTTTAGCCATCTGCTTAAGAGTGGCATGGTCAGAGTAGGGCTCTTCATCTTTCCCTCTGACATCCATCCCTCCCTTTTTCTGTCAGTCTGGAAATACAACTGTCTTGCCTCTTCTCCAGCTCCTCAGGTTCATGGTCTTGACACACCCTGTACTGAATTCCCAATTGATTCTTACCCCCTCTTTTTACTTTACAGGTGTAAGTTATACACTTTTATTCTCATTCCTAGCATAAAACACTCCTCCAGGCTCTCACCATCTCCTGTCTCAACTAACATCCTCTTCTACAAATTTGTCAAATATAACATTGCTACCTATTTCCATTCATAACATTACAGTGAAGAAAACTTTCCTATCCTTTTGCTCTGAGCATGTGATTTCACTTTTCACAGTCTTCCTCCTCTTCATTCACACCAAACATCAGCTTCTTGTCTTCATTCTTCACAGCTTGTCTCCACAGTATTTATCATCTTTCATATACTGAAAGTGACAGTAACATTTAACACACATTCCCACAGAATACTTGGCAGGAACAGGCATTCAGAGCCAAAAGCAGAGGAGAGGTGAATTAACATCCTTTGTATGAAGCCAGAGGGATGTGCCCAAGTGCCAATAGAGCCACTTATTCTGTCTTTGCTGGTAAGGAAGGGAATTTACTCATCTGTAGCCTGGGGAGCAAAAGAAAGTTTAATTCATGCAAGATAAAGCAGGAAGAGGCAACACTTTTGAATCAATTCCTCAGAAGGCAGTAGTGAGTCGTGAAGACTGAATTCAGGAGCCAGAGGTAAAGAGCCGCTGGGCTGACTTTGGCAGCCTTCTTCTGTGCCCAGTCATAAAATATCCATCAGAAGAATCCCTAAAAAGCTAAAGATGGATATGACTGAAACTCAAAGATGTGTTGGCAGCAGAGAGCTCAGATGCAGGGCTCTGTAAGGGACTATGCCAAACAATCTCCAAATATTTGAGGGCATCACCTCTGTACAGCTAGCAGGTAATTGTTTTCCAGAGTCAAAGCTGAGTCAATGCCTACAACAGAAAAGGTCTTGCAAAAAATATGCTCCAAAGCAGTTAGTATGTCAGCCTTCTAGTCTTTCTTTCAAAATGTCCTCCTAAAAGTATTCACAAAAGACAGTCACCATGAGTGAGGTAGCTGAAAGAAAAAGGCTCTTTACATCCCAACCCATTAGAGCCAAACTGTGCTGTGCACACAGCCAGTCCTTTCATTCATCTCTCCTTTCTCAGATCAGTGCTGTTCACCTGCCTGGACTTCAATCTCTGCTGCACATCTGGGGAGACTTTAGGGTCCAGTTTTGAGAGCACCTTTCCCTCATCCAGTAGGCTGAATGTGAATCTTTTATATTGAAAAATGACAGCATTGGAGACTTCAGCTACTTCATGTGTAGATGCATGCAGATAAAAAAATTATGAGAGCTAAACACTGTCATTCAACCTTGAAAGTTTTCTAGTGTCAAATCTGAATTGGTTTCCCATTCATTTGCTCATTAGTAACAAATTGTCTGGGCATTTGGTTTAAAAACCTCATACTCAGAAACAGGCATTTTGTCCGAAAAGGGACTGAGCAAACCTCAAAGGTTTGCTCTGCTTCAGTTGTGACAATACCATTTTTCATTAAATTTATTTATTTCTGCTATACATGATTTTGCCGTCTAGCAGAACAGACAAAAAATAGGATTGTCCTTATGTATCCAAATGTCCCTGCTTTTCAAGCAAAGGAGCCCACTCTGCTCCTGTAAGTCCTATGTCCAATCAGATAGTCAAATCAAGATGCTTATAAATTCATAACAAATTCTCCCTGACTATGCCTTCATAGAAACCTTAGGCCCCTTTCCAGCTTCAAAAAGGGTCTTTACCCTGTAGAGACAGCTCCCAGAAACTGGGGTTCATCCTGCAGCTCTGGCCAGCTGTGCCCTTGAACAAAGGCAGGCTCCAGGCAGCTCGGCTCCCGCAGGGTGGGTGAGAGCAGACCCTGCCTCCCCTTTCTGCCGGGTGATAACTGAGGCTGCCTGCAAACAGCGGGGCTTCACACCGCCTGAACCCCCTTCTGCAGCAATATCACACGCACCCGCGTTGTCTAAGGTCTTGCTGGTTTGAAACATTGTGGTTTTAGTTCTGTCTTCTACTTTTCAGGACGACCAGGTAGATTTATCAGCAGTTTAATTTAGAGAGAAAAAGGGCAAGGGCAGTGGGCTGTCAACACTAGACAAGAACACATCCCCCACCAGCAAAGTGCCTTCAGCAATAAAATGGAGAGCCTCCCTACAAAGATCCCTACAGCAATTTAGTTTGAAGAAATATGCCTCCCTCAGGACTCTTCTTATGGCTGCCAGAGTTATGAGTGGCCACACGCTGCCACATCATTAGTATGGTGTGTTTAATTAGCACATACATGTTGTCTTGTCTTTCTTTTGAAATAATGCAAAGCTACATGCATTGTGCAATCTCCCTGCATTAAAAAGACAAAATAAATCATGTCTTTTCTCAAACAGCAATTTGTGGTGGTAACGTTGCAGAGAAAAAGAGAGAAAAATAAATAAGTGGGAAACTGAGATAAAGAAATACTTAAGGAAGGGAAGGAGTTAATCAGAGTCTTCATAGGGCACACACGATTAAAGGAAGATTTCAAGGCATTAGCAGAGCTAGCATTTCTGGAATGTAAAATAGCATTTGTATTGCACAGCTCAATACCATGCTAGAAATCAATATTCCCTGAAATGTAGTAGAATTTGAGAAGGTTGTTGTTTCATGTAACCATGGCCCTTTTGGTAGTGCCCCCAAAGGGATTCACAGACTTATAGTTTCTTATGGAAAGTTGACAACTTTTCTGCTTAATGAGTAAGTAGGTTCCCTCAGGTCAATGGCAAGATAATGGGGAAAGAAATATTTCCAGGTCCCAGGTTCATCAAAGCCTGAAATCTGTACCAAAGACTTTTGCATAGCTTTCCTCACTTGAGGAGATTGTGCTCAGATGGATCAGCAGAGATGTTCCCACTAGCCATCCACACGGTAAATGTGGAGATGCTGCAGCATGAGGTCCTTAGTTGGCCCTTCCTTCTTGGCTTGATAGAGCCTGAATATATTTCCTTAAGGGCATGGTTCAAGGTCTGCTGATATTGCCAGCATTTCTCTGAGGAATTTCAGCAGGCAACCAAGTTATCACTGAGGGCCTGATTGTGGTTTTATTTATCCTTTATAGTGGAACTTGCTTTACATCTATTCTCTGCAGCTGCATACGTGACCTCAGAGACCCTTTAAAATTAAGAACACCTTATTAATGCGAATGTGAGCTCCTCATCTGTTTTTCCTGTTTGTGCAGTTCCTAACAGAGTGGAGGTTTTGACTGTGGCTCAGCTCCTCGTTGCTATGGCAATACAAGTAATAAATAAATAGTAAAAATAATACATTGGAATAAAATATTCTGATTTTGTAAGCATGATCTCTAGAATTGTTACAACTGCACTTGCTACAGTTTAGTATTTCTGAGCAATGTTTCTGAGTGACCGGGGTGCCCCCAAACCCTTGTTAGCTGCATCATGCCTTGTAGACACCAGAAAATGGTAACATGGCTCTACCATGTAATGCTGCAACATTTTGGCACAGCTGGTCATGAATTTGATTCCATGTCACCAGAGGTGTGCCTGGGAAAACATATTTTGGGGTGGGGGGCATGTGAGAGCACATGCCAGAGCCAGGCATGTCTAAACCATTGAGTTTGTGCATATGAAGGACAAGCAGCAACTTCATGGATTTCTCTTTCTCTACAATATCATAAAATGCCCGCTTTCATTCAGATGAAAAACCTTTTACACTTCTCCATCTGTGCAAAAAAAAAAAAAAAAAGCCACAAAGTAGCTCTTACTTACAATTATACTCCCTTTAAAGAATATTTTTATTTATCATATAACAAGAATTGAGGTCATGTAGCCAGGATGAAATTTTGCAATACAAAGCTGTAGATCAAGAGTTATATTTGAATGAACTGCAGAAATTATGCTTCCTGAATAATCTCAAAATCATGAGATTTTTCACTGTCTTTTTCTCTGAATGTGTACTAGCATGCATGTCCATTAGAGATGGATATGAATTCCAGAAATCAAAACCATGCAGAAAAATATCTGGTTTTCCTCCTGTTTTGCAGGGGGAAATAACGAATATTGGTGAAATCTGGAGTACCTACAGATTAGTTTCTTTATTGAAATAAAATTATATTTAACCCTCTAAAAATGATACATTAAGTGCATACAGAGATAAATAGCTACGTGCATATGCATGTGTACTGACCATAGAGAAACTACTGCTAGGGATGTTTAGAAAATAAGAAAGTATAAACCTTCATTCTTGAGCACTGACAGATATACCATATAACACCTAGTAGCTCCACTGGTCATTGAAATGTTTAAGTACATTTTTGCCTGTTGACACATCTCTAAAATAGATGAAAAATCAAATGTGAAAAATAGAAAGCATAAACATTGCTGGCTTGCAAAAAGAGAGTAAAGTTAAATCTCCAGTGCTCAGAGATAGTAAAAAGACCTGATGATACTGTGCAGATATGAAAGAAGCTCACATTTCTAAAGACAAACATTGAAAAATTAAGTTGATAGTGCATTGCATCTTCATTGCAATATATTTCACTGCATAGGACTAAGGACCAGCAGTAACACAGACACATGGTAATTGCAGTTGCTTACTACTGCAAGATTAAAAAAAATGTGATTTATTCTGAAATAGTTATTAGTTACAGATAGCATTTCAAAATTAAAGTACATCAGTAAAAAGTCTTTATTTTTTTGTAGCAGGCCTCAACAAGGAAAAATGGGAAATTAAAAAAAATCCTACCTTTTTCCAAATCCTCTGGTTAAAGAAGACACTCCTCCAATTCACGTCTTTTTAACAGTAGAGACTAATATGACTTTATATCATAACAAACCTTCTTTGAAAGAAGACATGACATGGGAGAAAAGTTAAATTGTAGTTCAACGATGGCCAAAACACATCCTGCTCTTTTGAAGACAGCAGGTTATGAAAGACCTCTCTGACTTTATCATGGGAAAACAAGTGGCCAAAGCTGCAGTGGGGGAGAGCAGTAGGATGCGACCCCCATTTCTCCAGCTCACTGCTTAATCACTGGTTTCTGCCTCATTCTGTACCCTACAGGGATGACAATCCCTCACAAGGACACCTCACAGACAACACTGGGAAAAGTAAGTGGGTGAGATAACATCTGGTTTATGGATCCAGCCAAACATTTGTTCATGTCAAGACTTTAGGCGATCAAGTGGATGCCTGCCCACAGAAAATGTCTGCCCATAAAAAACTGATGTATGTTACCAGGACAAAGAGATACAGCAGTGAACTTCAAACATCTGTACAGCTGGGTGGGAGGTATGTGAACACAGTGCTCCCTCAGGCACCAGGCCATCTCTTTCTCCTGATGGTTCCAGCCCTCAATGTCAAACCCCAGGGTACATCTACCACCAACCTACAAAGCAAATTTATCATGGCAAGCACAATGATCCAGGAGCATCCAGTCCCTGATTTACCTCAGATCAAAGAGACAAGCTGCTTGTTAACAGCAGTAATCTGATGCACACTTTTAATGCCAGCTTTTGCCCAAAATAGAGAGACTTTTTGTATATTGAAAATCCAAAATCGAGGGGGTAAAACGAAGGAATACAGTGTGGTAAAAGAGAAGCTTAATACATCTTTTCCATATCTTTGTCCTCCTAAAGGTGAAAAGACATTCAGCACTATTGGTTAGGGAGTCAAATTTTGAGACAGTAAGTAGTGGCAAACTTGTGTCATTTATATCTATTATGGCCAAAAAAATCAAGATCTGATAATAGGATCTGTACAGTCTATTCAGAGTTGCAGTAATCAATACAAGTGCTTTCCTGAGTTAGCTTTACATAGAGCATAACCTGAACTGTAGGGCTAAGCTGGGTTACTCTGCATCTTTCTGGTTGAGCAGAGCACAGTTTACCAAAGGGCCATCCACCCTCCATCTACATCTTTGGCAAAGGCATTGGGCCAAACCTGCAGCACTGTTCCACTGAGAACATTTCCAGGTTTCTGTGCTGAGACTTCATTAAAGACAATAGCATTTGAGTTCCGCATCATTCTACATCAATGTCCACATTAAAGCACTGCCTGCAAGTGCTCATCAGCTGCATTTGCAAGTGGCTTCCAGTCGCCTCCAGGCAGCAGCACAAGAGGGAAACCCCACTGAGCTCCACCCTCTCTTCTACTGAACATGAACATTAAGCTGTGCAAAAATGAGGGTTTGTGAAAAGATTTGTTGAAATTTTACTGCAATTGGAAAGACAGATTTCTTTCACAGGCTGTTCCATGTGCAGACTGAGGAAAGCAGAGGGCCTAGCTGGTGCAAGACTGATGAAGGCATGCAGGTAACTGTGGGAAAGGTATCTCATTTGGACTTCACAGTCATTACTACAATTAACTTCCAGCAGAACTGGAACTCATAACTCTCTCTTCTCTCTGCTTAAATGCTTGAGAAAAATGCTCCTTAAAAACGATCTTTCAGCTGGCTTGGAAATGTAACAAAACCCCAATTTAACCTTGGTGCATATGTCACTTTTGATTCATCTGATATGAATTCCACTCTCTTTTCCACCCAAGATGAACCACTCATTTTAGAATGACATCCCCTCTGTGGTGAGCTTGGCTTTACCCATGTGCTTGGTATAAGGTACTCAGTAAAGTGATGATCTGTCAACACAAGACAATTTGATATGTGTGTATCCCTATCAGAATGGAACCCAGTGCTGAAACTCAGCTCCTTGCCAATCCCAACCATTACCTGAAGTTTTCCCTGACCTTGGTGTCTGTGTGCTGGCACCAATGAATTCTTCTGGTAGAGTCAAGTCCTCTTTCCTGGAGGTATCTTCTTATTCGATAGCACTATTTCCCTTTTTGAGCTGCACACAGATCTCCTGCTGAATTCAGGGAGTCCCACTTGCCCTCACCCATGATCATGAGAGACTCTTTGCTGTGCAATGTGCCCTGGTGGCAACAGAGGTGGTATGTTGTGACAGCATCACCAATGTGGAGTTATTTCTTGTCATGAGGGGAAGAACACAGTCTGCTGTTTTCATCTTTATAAACCCGTCTGGACATCTTCAGTTCACCAGATTTTTTTTCTGATTAAGGCAGCCAGACTCTAACAAACTCCTGCTGGCTTATGTCTTTCACTGTGATGAGAAGTATCTGAATTCCAAATGGTCAGAGAAAGGCATCAGCATCTCCTGCCCCTTTCCTATTCCTACAGTAGTGAGCCTGAGCTGATTTCTCTGCATGCAGAAAGTCATTGAAAGCCAGAGGGAATTCTGCATTTGAAAGCCATGAAATGCAGCAAGCATCAGCAGCAGCTTTCAGTGCTATTCAAAGGAATCTGTCATTCTTTGGGTGTTCTAAATCTTGGCAGCTACTTTAGTGGTATCTCTCTTTGCCTATGTGGCTATGCTACAGTCTCTGTACAATTGGGTGTGTATATATATGTAAAAGAGAACATTTCAAAACAAAAACAATCCCAGTTTTTGACCAAGCCGGTGGAAGTCTCAGACTGGATGAAAACTTTGTGATTTCTTTAATGTTTTGGTATAATCACTACAAGTTCTTACACAAGGTGTAGAAGCAGACGAAGCAGGTATTCAAATATATGGTTTTCTCTTACAAAAGTATAGTGAACACTGGTGGATTTACTCGTGATTTAGTTGCAGAAATTCCCACCTGGAATTCAAACTCAGGCTTTGGAGCTATAGGGAAAGCATAACAAAGCTATCATACAGTGTTTTCTCGTGGTGCTCCTTCTAAAGGCATTGTTAGAGAAACAGAAGTCAGAATGCTCCTGATACATAAAAAGCTGTACTGGGTATAAACACAAAGTTTATATATAGCTTGAAAGTTCTTAGCAAGAATTTTTTTAAATCCTCAAGTTGTAAACAAGGCAAGAAGAATGGACAGAAAACTATAATTCGGACAAGATTTGTGGATTTTCATGAACTGTGACTTTTTCGTAATCTCCAACAGCCAATGTGTATCCTGTCTTAGAATATAGAAGTAATGATACTTTGACTATAGATATTCAGAGGTGTTTTCAGGGGGTGGTCATGCATGTAACAACCTAATTTATCAAGTCACAAGAATATACAGTGCATAATTAAAATGGGACATTCATTGCCAAAATAAAGTTTAAAATAACAATTTACTTTAAAAGGGAGCCTCTAAATCAATGGATACCCACCTGGTCTGTTAAACACTCATATAAAGGCAGCTTATGAGTAGTAAGAATTTCATTTACTGATGGCCAGAAGCTCATTTTGGCAAAGATGGTCCTTCCACATGCCCAAATTTGGAGACATTTCTTAAACTGCTGATGACCATCAGAAACAGGCTGCTGGGCTAGCCTTTGGCTTGGTCCCTATGGTAGTTCATAAGGTCTTGTCATTAGAGCTGACCAGGAAAGCAGTCGGTCTTGCCTCTCACAACTCAAAGGAGGAGGAACAAAGTTCTTCCCCTTTGATGCCTTCTCAAGGTCTCTGCCCATGGATGCAGAGCCTTTCCCCACCCTCTGCTCCTGGCTCATATTCCCAGCTTGTGCCTGCCTGTTCTCAGTCAGGAGCACAGGCCAAGGTACTCATTGCCATTTAAAAATTATTTTTCCCCCTGTCATCTACCTATAGCAGGGGAATCTAACAAATTCCTGCTGGTTTTTGTCTTCACTGTGTATGCATCCTAATTCCAGGCAGAAGTATTTCACTGAAGAGTCAGAGGACACATTATCCCTCTTTTATCAGTACACAACCCCAGTCATAATGTATGCCCACAGGAAGAAATGTTTCCCATGCAGGGAATGACTCAGACTAGGTCAAAGCAGTGATATAACGAGTGTGTAGAAAAGTGAACAGTAACTGCAGCTCATAAAAGGTGGCATTTATCTTAACAGAGTGATGGCTGCTCACTGCGAAGTTACAAGGGAGTATTGTGATTTTCTGACTCTGAAGTCCACCCTTTAGGAACCACTGATCTGGAATATGAAAAGACTGCACATGCTGAAAAACTCTTTTTTAATGAGACAGGGTCAGATTGTGATGAAACTCACTCAGGTTGAGTGGCATTTTCCTTCTTTTGGCCCCATTGACATTAACACTATCATTATTAGTAAAATAAAGCTCAATATAAATGCAAAGACATTGAAGTCCTATCACATACTGATTATTGATAATTAACAGATTTCAATAGATTCCAATATTTTTATTTTTTCTGAGTGACCATCCCTACTGGGAAGTAACAACGGTATGGGTTTGCCCTGGTAGGACTCTTATAATGACCAGGTTCTCTAATTAATTTTACTTCCCCACCCCATGGTATCTCCAGCTGTGTTAGGTCCTAATAGCATGAGGTGCAGCAACTATCAGGCATGAAGTTGATTCTCTGTTTATAAGATTAAACAATGACTAAGCTTTAAAAAAAAATAAACAGTGGTGTAATAAGGCTGGTATTGAAGTGTAACTAGAATAAAATGAAACTGTTATAAAGCATAACTACTTTTTATTACAGCAAAGTGAAGCACAACCAGAAAACTGCTTCCTTTCAGTATAAATGTTCCAGCTGCCCACATAGGGCATGCTATGCAAAAAGTCCTGGGCTTAATCACCTCTTAGCTGTGTCATGACTCTTCCCTGATGCAAAACACAACAATGCACCAAATCAACTAGAGACACCAGAAATCATTAAATATGCATAACCTTAAAGAGTCTGGCCAGTCTCACTTAGTTTTTGTGTATTTTTTGGTCCAGGGAAATAATAGATTAAATCTACAGAAATTGTGCAAAAACAGATTAACCATTTGATTTGTATCAGAGGTGGGTTCTGCCTTGTAATAGCTACCAGTTGGAGTGTGCTGGGGAAAGATGCCAGAGGAGTGGAGAGGAACTCATGAAGCTCTAACCCATGTGGCACAAGAAGTGCATCCTGGCTCTGCCACAGAGGAGACAGACTCATAACCTGCTGGGAACATCCTGGCTGCAGCTCATTTCTGGAGAAAGTGCACTGCTCTGTCCTGATGTTCTAGCTGTGAGTTTGTTTTCAGAGGTGTCTCTCAAAGAAGGAATGAGCTGGATTCCTCACAGGCTGTGGTGTGCCATGACCTGCATGGTACCCTTGGGCTGGCAGGAAACTCCTTGCCCCACAGAACCTCTTGGGAGGAAAGAGGCTTGAAGAGAATGACTGTGTGTAGTTTTTTATCAGGCACATAGCAACAGAGGCTGTGTTGGGTGTGCTGGGTTGGGCTGGCTTTGCTTGGCTTCATCTGGTTTATTTTGCTTGCAACTGGGGAACAGTGCTTTGCTCAGGTACCACTTCAACAGACCTCACGTTTTTCATTTATGCTTTTTAATCTCAGCAATCTCGAAACAGAGATCTCTCAAGGTATTATTTGCAAGGTCATCAGCTAATCTGACTTTAAAAACTCAGATAGCTCATTAAATTAAACTTTCTGACTTATTATAAAAGACCAGAGAATCAAGGATACATACAAAAAAATCAAGTAAGAAAAGAATAGAAATTGGGAAGAAAGATTTTTGGGGTTTTTTTAAGCACTGAGAATGACAAAAGCAGAGATGTAAAGGGAAAAACTTGGAACCAGAAGATCCAAACTTCCCTTGATTCTAAACTTAGCTCAGCCACTGGCCCACTGTGCAGATGACTCAGTGCACTTCCTTGAACTTAAATCATTCCTCTTACAAAACTTGTTAAAGAAAGACGTCAGTGTAAATTAGATGTTGTGCCTAAGTTTAGCTATGGCCAATACATAAATATCGGAACTTTAATGTGTTCTCATTTTTGTCTGCTTCAGAAACATGTGTATATACATGCACATATGCATATATATATATATATATATATACATAGCAAGGGAGAGAAAGGCTTCTTTGTGCTATTTTTACCCTTCCATTTACATATATTGTTATTTTGCTGGTGACATAAGAGCTCACAGCTGATTAAAAGTTTAACCATTTTCAGAGCTGCCTGATTGCCATAACGCCCAAGCATTCTTCATTCTCTCAAACTGTCAGGGAAGTTTCAATCCCATCCAAGCTGTGGGAGCTGAGAGAGTACACATTCGGCATATAACATACATGATGGCTGATTTCTTGTGACACTGATCTTCACTCCTGGGGGAATGGCAGTCATTTATTCATAACTCTACCACTCAAAAGTAACCATTCTTCTCACCATGGAGATAAATGTCAAAACAGAGACCATCCATAGGCTGAGTCTAATCTAATCTGTCCAAAATGAATATATATTTAGATCTGTTGTCAAATCTTGAATAGTAAACCCTTTAGCCTGGGCATCTATTTCCTTGGTCTGCCCGCTCCATCAATAAATATGCATATCATAATGGATATATGCTATCAGAGAAGCATACTAATCCTGCTAACATGGACAGGATATGACGCTGACCAACTTTTCCGATATGAGCAGAGTCAGACAACAAAGCACAAGACTTTCAGAAATGTGTAACAAAGGGGAAGAAAACATAATTTTTGTTAAAATGTCTCTATCATTCAATACCCACCTGAAATCAGTAGGCCATCCACTCCCAAGTGGCTGATCCAGCAGATGAGAAAAACAGGGTCCTACCTGGATATCTGTGGAAGATGGCAGTGGAAATTCCCTTTCCCATAAAACTTTTAATTTTCATTGTGCCTCTCCTTTCTCCAGTTCACATTTCCATTTTGAGGATGTTAGCTGCAAGCTCTTTATTTATTCTACATCCTTTCCCATCCAATTATACCTATGGAGCTCCTCATAGCGTCTTGAAAATTGTCACAAATTTCAAGAACAACAAGGAGGACCCCAGAAATTACAGGTCCATTGGTCTCACTTAAGTGCCTAGTAAAATCATGGAAAAGATTATTCTGGAAGGTGTTTCAAACCACCTGCAGGACAACACACTCATCGGTCACAGCCAGCATGGGTACATGAGGGGAAAGTCCTGCTTGTCAAATCTGATTTCCTTCTACGACAGGGTAAGCCACCTAGCTGATCTAGGAAAGCCAGTAGATGTAATTTTTTGGACCTCAGCAAAGCTTTTCTATTGTCTCACACAGTATCCTTGTGGATAGAATGTGGAGCACACAACTGGATAACTGTGTTACATACTGGGTGAGTAACTGGCTCATGGATCAGACACAAAGAGTTACAGTGAATGGGGTCACTCGAGGCAGGTGACCTATCACCAGTGGGGTTCTGCAGGGTTTCATCCCTGGCCCTGCATTCATCAACATCTCCATAACCAACTTGGAAGCAGGACTGGAAGGAATACTAAGTAAATTTGCCAACTCCACTAAACTGGGAGGAGCTGTTGACTCTGTCGAAGGCAGGGAGACGCTGCAGAGAGACATCAACAAATTAGAGACATGAGCAATCACCAACCATGTGAAGTTTAACAAGGGAAAGTGCCAGATTCTGCACCTGGGATGGGGCAACCCTGGCTATGTGAATAGACTGGGGAATGAGAGGCTGGAAAGCAGTGCTGTAGAAAGGGAGCTGGTCAATGGCAGTGAGCATTGAGTCAGCAGTGCCCTGGCAGCCAGCAGGGCCAGCCCTGTCCTGGGGGCAGCAGGCACAGCATGGCCAGCCGGGCAAGGGAGGGGATTGTCCCGCTCTGCTCTGCACTGGGGCGGCCTCACCTTGAATATTGTGTGCAGTTTTGGGCACTACAAAATAAAAATAACATTAATCTATTAGAGACCATCCAGAGGACAGCCACGAGGATGGTGAAGGGTCTGGAGGAAAAGCCATGAGAGGAGTAGCTTAGGTCACTTGGCTTGTTCAGCCTGGAGGAGACTGAGAAGAGACCTCGTTGCAGTCTTCCACATCCTCACAAAGGGAAGTGGTGGAGCATGTACTGATTTCTTCTCTCCAGTCACCAGTTTCAGGACTCAGGGAAATGGCATGAAGATGAGTCAGAGGAGATTTAGGTTAGACGTGAAGAAAAGGTTCTTTACCTAGAGAGTGGTCAGGCACTACAACAGGCTCCTCAGGGAAGTTGTCCCAGCACCAAGTCTGCCAGATTTCAAGAAGTGTTTGGACAATGCTCTCAGGCACATGGTGTGATTTTTGGGGTGTCCTGTGTGGGGCCAGGAGCTGGACTTGATGATCCTGATGGGTCCCTTCCCACTCAGTATATTCTATGATTCTATGTTATCCTGAAACTGAGCCACTGGAGGACACCACAAAAGAACCAGAAATTATCATCGTTTTTCTGTCCCACTCCTCTATTTCATACTACCATAAATGTCCATGAGGTTCTTTTGGAAGTGGGATGTCTGAAACTCATCTCAGAGCCTGAAGATAAAGAAGTCTTCTCGTTGTGATTGTCATAAAGAAATTACATTGTTTCAGAGATCAGTACCTCTATCTCTTGTAGATATTTCATTATTGAAGTTGCAAAACAAACACTATTGCATAAATTACAAACATGGCTTACCTACACTGCTTGTAAACTGGTATATTTTTGGTGCTCAAATATCCTTGTTCAAAACTAAATTCCATTTTTACATTTGGAGAAATCTTATCAACAGCCAATTAACCAATTATTTCAAAAGATTAATTAAGTTTTATACTTATTCTGCGTTAGGAGTTCAACCACATTATCTCTAACGCATCACGAACTACTGTTCTTCTCTATGTATTCCGGGTAAGTAAGTGAGCCATGGCTTCAGAAAAAAAAAAGCTCTTCCATATGTCCCACACAGGTTTGGAGTGAATGGGACCTCAGCTATGCCAGTATGGAATCACCTGTAGGAACCCAAGTGCAAAAGGAGGAGGTCTGGCCAGCAACCTGCTGTGAGTCACCCTGACTTGCTCTATCCCAGGATTTACACTTAGAGGTGGGTCAAATCCCTCTCTGGAATAACTATACAAATCTGCATTGCAGCTGGATTTGGCCCGTGTATCACAATGCCCAAGCAGCATTGCTGGAATGGATCTACCTTCTAATGGTGGCAGGAATGGGTGCCAGGTGACAGATGAGATGACACAGAATGGTCATTGTGCCGAAAAAAAATTAATGTTTCCCAGAGGAATAGCTCAGTAAGGTACAATATAAAAAAAAAGGGCTTTAACACAACATAAAACAAAACAGTACAAAACAGGAACCAAGAATAATGGTGTCACCTCCAGGCCATAGCTTCTGTGAGTGTGGAGTAATCACCTGGAAAAGAAGCTGTCTGTGGGAGAGGAGTATAAACAGGTCATGATCTCACAGCATGGCAGAATGGCCAGGAGAGCAAATGAGACCCTTGTCAGCAGTGAGCAGCACCCGAAGAAGGAGGATGTTCCTGCTTTTTGTGACATCCTCAAGGTGGTCATTGCTAGGCATTGTAACCATTTCTAGTCTCAACACTTTAGCAAGGATGTTAACAAATACAAACGGTTCAGAAATAGTGCCACCTGAGGAAAATCTCCCTCATGCTGAGGACTTAAAGATCAACCTCACTACCTCAAAGAAAGGGCACAGAGAGTAAATTGCTGCCTAAGACTACCTATATGGAGAGGGAAATCTACAGGCACCAGAGATTCTTCAGCAGGCTACAAATCTCTTGGACTCAAAAATGAGACAGAGACAAGGAACAGAGTGCTAAACTGACACATTTGGAACAACTTATCCAGTAAATTTGCCATTCCTGCAAGCCTTACAATAAATACCACTATCATACAGAACAGCTCGCTCAGAAATGAAATGCTGAATGAAGGACTCCATTAAATCCTCTGCCCTGTATTATCTAAAATGTAGATGGTCATAAGAGTCGACCTGGGTGTTAAAAATCCATGAGTGTAGTTCAGAGGACCTGCATTTCTAGAAGCTAAGCATGAGGTCCTTGCATTTTTCAGGGATCTGTTTTCCCTGAATGTTTATCCTAAAGAAACACTAACTTATTTATCCTGTAACCGAAAAGTCAGCAGCAAAGCTATGAAGTAAAAAGTCCCCAAGAGATCAAATTTCCTCCTGATTTTCTATTTTCCTTAATTCTAGGTGGAAATGTATACAGACAATAGATGAACTTTGTGTTTTGAAGAAGACTGAAAGGCTCTGAAGGCACATGGAGAGGAGGTCAGCACCCTCACAAGCAAATCTTGTGAAAGGCAGATGCTGGCTACAACTGGGTTTACAACAGGGCTCTATAAAAATGGGTTTTTCTGGTTTTGAAGACCCATGTAGCTCTGTGACAGATGTGGTGTTACACCACATTTCCAAGGGATGGAATCTTAGCAGCAGTCCTGCCCTGTTCAGCCTCCTTTACTAAGTAACTGGAATTTATGTCTTTGACTGAGTGTCAGGAGGTTTTTACAATGCAAGGCTCCAAAGTCATGTCTTGCCTAGTCATTCTTGTTTCCTCAGCCAGCTTTATCCATTTCTCCTGCTAGTCCTATAGCAGCATACAGAACACCTGTAACCCCACAAAACTCATGCTGGTTTTCCAAGAGTATCTTTTAAGATAGCAGTTTAAATCACTGGGAACAGAGCTGAGATTCTTCATGAAATTGCATTTGAGTTGGTAAAGTGGAACTTCAGTAGATTGAATCTAGGACTATCTCTATGTGATTTACAGCAGAATCTCTGTCTTTTGCACAACTTCAACAAGTGCCAGGACTTGATGAAGAAAGACCTTATCTTTTAGGTGAACCAATCTTAAATTTCATCCTTTAGCTACCAAGACCAAGAAGGTCTTCAGCTTGGACCTCTTAATCACACTTTCAGTTTTGATGGGCAGGAAATGTAGTGTAGTTATATGTGTGAACACTGCACAGTTACTGAATAAACCTAAGAGCTGTTTTTTTCAGCATGCTGTCTTTGGGAAACAGCGTGTGGATTTTGTTATTCTGTAAGTCTGAGAAGTCACTGATGTTTCCCCTCCCTCCAACAGGTATGTTTCAGGGGTTTTTTTGTTTTGGTTTGTTTTGTTTTGGTTTTTTTTTGCATTTTTCTCTGAGCTGATCTGTATTTAATCAACACTTTTATCTAGCTTTGCAGTAATTCCTAACATATACTACTGACATCATCAGCTAAGCTGTCTCTGTGTTTTCCAGTTAGTCAGTAAAACACCGTTGTTGAAACCAGTCTAAAAGGTGAATTCGTGGCAGAGAGGATATGATCAGCCTGTTTCAAATCTTGGACTTAGAGTTTGCAAAATAAATTGCTAGGAAATTGTCATTTAATTCCTGTGCTTTGTTTTTTAATTGTATTACCTTAGAAAGAATTAGAGTTTCGTTTAAACTAAATTGCTGTTACTTTTCAACATGTTTGAGTAATGTCCTGCAGCTACAATAAAAATAATTAACATAGGCAGCTATTGTTAAACTAAAGTGAAGATTAAAGTTCAGGTATCCTGACCTCGACTTTGTGCTGACAGACTACCTTGTGCTTTTTCACTGTAGCCACATATTACCCTGTAAAACTTCAGGAACTCTTTGTCATGTTGCAATGTCATCTTTTTAGGACAGCTGGTACGTCTTTAATCTGAAGAAAGATGCTGCCTTTGCCCAAGCCGGGTGACACTTGGAAGCACATTACCGCATACAGAATGTTCATTAAAAGGGGATTAGGTGAAGATCTCATCAAACCTACCAATTCTGCTTAAAATAGACAGCTTCTAAGCACAGGAATTGTTAGAGAAAAGGACCATAGGCTCCGACTGGTTTGGTTTGCCTATTTTAGAGAGTATTATCGGGCTGATGTGTGTGGAACTAGGCTCTTTCCTTCAGCAGTTCTGTTTACTTTACTTGAACAGAATAGAAACCATCGGTATAAAAAACGCTGGAGGTGATAAAATGTGGAGACTTTGTAAAAAGATGTCCCAGACATGAAACACTGCAGAAGGATGCTGCTTTAAAATGAACTAATTAAAAAAAAAAAAAATGAAATGCAGCTTTCACTGTTAGGTTCTAGGTTTCTCTCCCCCAAACATTAGACGAAATTGCATTGTTTACAAAAATTTATTAATACAAACTTTACACACTTCATATAACAGTTATCAAAGACCTAGTTATAGATATCATGTGTGTAATAATACTTTGTTTAAGTTCTTTTTATATTCATTTGCACACAAAATAAGTTCTCCAAGACTAACATCTACCTACTATGACTGTATCTCAAATCTGCTCAAATTTTAGTAAGGCTGTTGGCGTTCCTAAAGAAAAAAAAGAATCGTACAAAGGATAATAACCTAGGTGATCACTTCATAATGCTTGCGACTAGCCACTGAACTCTAACTGATAAGGTCATAAACAAAACGGCAAGAGAGCCCTATGGCATTACAGCACAGCCGACACAAACACAGCGCACTCTGCCCACGGCCAAAGAACAGAAGGACGACAAAAAACGAAAGCCGATGTGTTGCAGCATCGTAGGGCCACTAAATAGCCATCCGTGAACTCGTGGCGATTTACAAGGTGAAGAGAAGGCACGAAAGCTGCACACTGCGCCCCGCGGCACGGGCGGGGCGGGCGGAGCCGCCGGGACAGCCGGACAGACCGGACAGACAGCCTGGACAGACAGCCCGGACAGTGCGGACAGACAGGACAGACCGGACAGCCCGGACAGCCTGGACAGCCCGGACAGACAGCCCGGACAGACCGGACAGCCCGGACAGTGCGGCCAGCCCGGACAGTGCGGACAGACC
>VZRZ01007232.1:136413-156799 GCA_013398175.1 Climacteris rufus
GCGGGCTGGGCAGGATCCCGGGGGCTGGGCAGGATCCCCGGGGGGCTCCGGGCCGGGCTGTGGGAGCTGCCGGCGCACCCGCTGCTCCCCTGCCCCGGGCTCCGGGGGCCGGTGGTGTTGGTGGTGGGGGGTTTGTGTTTCCTTTCACATCACACCGCGGTAGCAGGTGTAAACACGATCTTTTCTAGAAACCGGCGTGGCAAGGACTGTGGTGCTTCGGGTCAGTTTGGAGCCTTGAACGCACGCACCGCCTAAAGAACGGGAGAAAACATTCCTTCTTTCCGGAAAGACCAGACATACACAAGCAATGCGTTTGAAAGCTGTGACTGTTTTCACTTTAAAAAAGCTGCTTTCAGGTACTTTTGATTTACACAGCCGCATTTTCTCTCCTCTGTCCCCACTCCCACATATCCTTACGGAAAGTATCAGGTTGCTTGAAATAGCAGGCATTAACAGCACAGAGGTAGAGATTCCCATAAAACAAACCTGAAGCTACAGACCCCACACAGCAACCCAGTGCCACCCTGCTGGTATTGTGCGTGCAGGAGCTATGTCAGGATGGTTTGCAAAAAATGCTTCTTCTAAACTCTCATTTACAGTGAGTGAAAAACTCACACAATTCTCGCCGATAAAAGTTTCATAGCATCACAGTCTGGGTCACAGGGGTGTGTGTGCAAAGTGTATATGCATATGACACAACTGCAGTTCAGGCTGATTAAGTAAAGGTTTACATCTGGTCTCTTCATACATCTGTCACACACACACACTTTGATAACTCTGTCACTTCAAGGCTGAGAGCGATTTAAGGTGTATAATATTTGCCTCTAAGGCAAATTCCTAAGGCAACATCTGAAGAAAAGTAGGGGTTTTTACTGGCAGAATTTCTTTCATCTTTCCCCTACCAGCCTAAATTAGGCCTTTTAATTTATCTGACTACTCTATCTTAAATATCTGTTTTATTAACTAGAGCATTATAATTCTGCAGAAGTTTCTAAGGGAGCTTACATCCTCTGAACCTTGTTCAGCCTGACTGTGGCTGACTGCAGCTGACTGCTGAAAACCCTACTGCTATAATTCAAAGGAATGTACTTCATCATGTACAATGATGGGCATCATTTCCACTCCTCAGAAACCCTCTTTTGTTTATTTATGCATATTTTATAAAAAATACTATGAGTAATTTGTCAAACTGTCAGGAACTGTGTTGGTCCGTAAAGCCAGATATCTCATGCACACTAGTTGGATGTCCAGTCACTATATTCATATTTTCTCAATATGTCCCATCTTAGCTGCGTATTTTTAAAAGAACCTGGAAGATTGATGCACCTGGAACACATAATTTTATCATGAAAGAGCACATATATTTCTGCCATTATAGAAAAGGATGAATTCTTCTTTCTCAAAAGCAAGCAATCTTGCCAAACCAGCTGTCTCTCTCTCTCACACACACACACTATGGGTTTATCATCCATCTTGGTATTATCTCTGCTCAGGCCTCCTGTCTTAATGTGATGGCTTGAGGAACCTATTGCTGACCAGTATGCCAGTGAGTCCTTGTCTGCATAAGTTTCATAAACAAAACACCAGCCTTCACCTTTCCTTGGCTTTCCTGACTCCTCCTCCTCCCCACGGGCCAGCTCCTGGGTAGGATGAACCTGTCAGAGGGCAGATGAACCCATCCATGAAGTCATTCAGCTGTAGCTGTGGTCATCTGCAAAAGGCTAATTAGGGATTGCCTGGCAGCAGAACAGAAGTTCTTACAGCCCAAGCAGGGCTTGGCGGACGTTTTGGCGCTTCCAGCTGAGGCACAGCACCCGCGGCGGAGGTGGGAAAGCTCCGATTTCCTCATGGAGGCGAGATGGCAATCCACTCAGGGACAGAGAGCTCCAGTGTTTCATTCAGAGTCATTTTGCATTTATTAAACCATTCTCTCTCACGTTTTCTTTAGGTAAAAGCAGCAAAACGCTTAGGCACACTGCAGAAAGCACAGGCATCTGTGTGCTGTCTCGTGTCAGAAGGGAAGAAGCTGTAATCCAGACAAGCTCGCTTACCCAGGGATGTTCTGGGCAGGATGTACAAATCACAGAAACAGTAAAGAACAACAGCCAGGGACAGTACTGGGACTGCAACTCCCTCAAGAGATGACAGAGGCAAGCCTCACCTGGTGGCCAGGACCCTTGCCAGACTCTTTGCAGGTGACCACCAAGCGTTAGCAAAGTCTCTGTAAGAATTTCCCAGGTAATTACTTGCTACCTTTTATAACCTCATTTCCAAGAAAACAGTTTTAAAAAAAATGAACTCTGTTCTTTTTTCTTTCCTTCTCTGAAGTGAGGAGGCAGAATTCACAGTAATTCCCAGGGCAGCAGCGTAGGAGCACCAGCAGTCCAGTCACTCTGCTCTTGCTGCTGCTGCAAACTCCTGGTGAGAGACAAGGCCAGTGGGTTGCCTGTGCCTTGCATGACTGCCCACACAGAAGCCCAGTGCTCAATCTTACATCGTGGGTGTTCTCCTTCTCCTACTCAGTAAATGAAGGCAGATGACTGCAGCAATACAAAGGAAGAGCCATTCCCATCCAAACTTAAAGGCAAGACTTTCTAAATAAATGGAAGACCAAACAGTGGACTCAGTTTCACAAGGAGGTACCACCACACTATGCCTGTGGCAGAAAATTTCCTTGGATGACAAACAGATACATTTATAACCTCCCATCTTTCACCCAAATAAACTCATATGCTGCAAGAGAGGAAAAAATTGTCCTTGGTGCTTTCTGACACTGGTTCTTTGACCAATCGTTTATATATGAAAACTAGAGAAAAAATTATGAAAGGCAAACAACAGCAACAACAACAACAAAGACTTATTTCAAGACTTAATATTCCAAAGGCCTATTCTACACTAAAGCCAGCAACCTACAAAATGCCACTAAAGGCCTTGCTAACCCACAGGGCAGAATAAAAGGCTCTAGCACTGGCAGCAGATCTATTCCCACTCTCATTTCCATTTGGTTCAGTATTCAGGGGGAGGGTAAATCCTTAAGCAGATTTAATATACAGAGTTTCACGAATACTGCCAAATTACAATAATTTATACTGGACAAATAACAGCCACAATATGTTTTTGTTCCACGTTGCTTTAGATGCACCTGTAGTCCAAGGTGAACGACAAGTACTGGTTTTGTACCCAAATGTGACAGAATTTTGGGTACACCTTTAGAAACAGTAGGACTGCCATGTGCCTGTGTCCAGAAACAAAAATCCATCTGTAGTTCTGAGGTATTGCTAATGGCATAGCTAAAGTTATTCATAGTTTAGATTTACCAGAAATAGTTGGAGCAAATTAATAATGAATTAGAACATTTCTTATCATCGCAGGGAGTGAGAGGGAATAAATAGAACCATCCATATTTTCTTATTACAAAACAGTGTGCAGCCTATTACCAAACACTAATTTAGTGTTGCTTGTGCTGGAAAACTGTCGAAGGGTCCCTGGTTCCTGACAGAGCAGCTTAATTCAGTCTGACAGGATCCAGGCTGCAGAGAAGCAGGGCAGGTGAGCACCATCCCAACAGGGGTGAATCCCAGCCCGCCGGAGCCAGGCACAGCTCAATAATTCCAATTAACCACGCTAAACACCACAGAGATGGGTCACACAGAGCCCAGCAAATATCAGACAGAACCTTGTATTTTGATGAGAGAATAACTAAGTCTTTCTCATTAAGGAAGAGAGAAAAGACATTTGGTTGTGCAGAGAAGCCTGTACGTGGTGGCTTGTGCACCCTGCAGTGCAGCCTCTGCCCTGTGGAGCTGCAGCCCGTGCTGGCCAGAGCCAAAATTGCCCTGAGCACGGGAGCCCTTCAAGTGGCTTAGCTGCCCATTTTGTGAGTACAGAGCAACAGGGAGAGCTTCTGCATCCCTTGGCAGTGCAGGAAGGCCTTGCTCCGCCAGATGCACAGCACCAGGAATACGAAGGGTGTGGGGTGAAACTGAGAAGCGGAGTTTGCTGGCCTCTGTGTCTTGAGGTGACTAGACAGCAGACATGGGGGCCAGGAACCAGCACACAATCTTTGGCTGCTGTCAAAACATAAATAAAGTACTTGGGTCTACTTAGCCTAAAGGAAAATGTGTGGTTCTTAGTTTTTATAATTAAAGATAGCACAAAGAATTCCTTGTGTGTGGCCTTATGGTCCGATCCATCTCTATCTTCTAATAAAATGTACTTCTGTAACAGCCAAGGCAATTAATCACTTAAACAGAATTGGATTACAATCTCCATTACTAGAAAATCTTTAAAGTCAGGGTTGCTATCTTTCTAAAAGATCTCAAGCTATTGAGCCATTCTTTGCCCTGCTTTATGCAAAGGTCAGACTGGATGTTCATAATGGCCTCTTCTAATGTCAAAAATCAGCCTCTGACCCTTGTAATGCCACTCACTGATTTCACACAGAACTGTGCTGGATGTATTGACCCTTCTCAGTAGGAAAGAAGATTGTCTGCAGAAACTCCTGTGTGATTACACAACTCCAGGTACATGTCTGCTGAGCTCATCATGTAAATACTGATGTCTTTGGTAGGTTTTGAATTTCACAGGAGTTTGCAGAGCACACCACCAACAGAAGTTGCTAGGACGTTGCAAGCCTGAACCCTCTCTTTTGACCCCCAAATCTGTGTTCAGTCTCCAGATTGTGTATGTCAATGGCAACAACAAAATTATAAACTATGATACTCTGTAGATGTGTTTAAAATCTTGAAACATATTTATGATCATTTTCACTCTAGTGAAAATTCCTTTCCTGGAGATTTCTTACTACCAAGTGCAAGTGACTTTGATATGTGTCTTCAGAAAAAAAAAAAAAAAAAGAAATTATTTGCATATAATTTGGGGTGCTTCTCTCACATTTTAGCCCATAGCAAACCCAAATTTCTTCTAAATCTCAGTAACAATTGAGATTGTTCTAAAATGTATATATCAGTTTTAACTGTCTGAAAATAATATTTTACCATTGCATAAATAACTTAAGCTAGTTTTCCTGATGAAATATCTGAGCTCAACACGAATTTGCTCTGAAACACAATAGACAACAAGTATGAGCAAGGAATTGCAGAAATAACATCATCTAATGATAACTCCTGAAGGTGTTTTGGATTTTGGGTTTGGTTCTGGCTTGATTTTTTTAGTAAGGACTCCGCAAGGAGATACTTTTATATGTTTTACCTCCCTCTCTGGGAAAAAAAAATTATTACATTCAAAAGAAAGCCATTGTCAAGAGCATTATTTATTCTAGCCTCTGCTCTATGGAAAGTAGATAACTCTGTTTTAAATGCATCTCCTGACCCTTGTCTTCTCAGATCAGTTCTCCTAGTTCTGTTCTGAGACAGGGATTTCTCCTGATGTACTGTTCATTTCCACAAAGCTTCTCCTTCTTTCCCCCCATTCCTAATGTAGAATACTTTTATGTAATTATCTCAGAGGCACAACAAGGTAAACCTTGTTTGCTACAAGATAAATACTGGAACAGGAGCAAAAAGTTCTGTTTATGAAAGGGGGAAATATTTGTTCAGTGTTGAGAAAATTATGCAAAACCCCCCATGTCATAGATTTAGAAAAAAAGCTTGTCTTTTTTTTATATGAAAGATGAGTGGCATGTGTTCTGGTGACCATATGCCCGTAGTTAATGTGGGTTCTTCATATTTATAAATTATGCTACAACTACACAATGTTTCATCTGAATGCATTACTACTAATCTCACAATATCCCTATATTACATATATTTATTAGTACATTACATTTATTTTATACAGTAAAGTATGAAACTCAGTGACTTCCTTGGGAGCACATGGCTAAGAAAACATGAATAGTTCTAAAACAAATACCTGACCCCGCTGATGTCAAAGGCAAAGATCCTGATGACTTGAGTGGTGCCAGATGTTCACTTTTGGCAATCTGACTCCAATTTTTTGCTGGTGGTGAAGGTTTAGCACGCAGGAGTAATACCTCTTGTGCCTCCAAACACTCAGTGCCATTCATCTATAAAGTTAATCTATAAATCTATCTGCCAGTGAGTTCTGTCATGGATTCAGGGGAGACTAGTATTTAGCCCCTACAAAGAGTGATTTTAGCTGAAGAAATTCGTGTCCCAACCCCCCCAAAAAGTAGTCACTAGGTGATGGTCTCCAGCACTGCATGTAAAAATCAGCAACACTTAAACAGTGAAAAAAATGTACAGTCAATAACACAAAACACTAGTAACT
The DNA here is from genome assembly GCA_013398175.1 of Climacteris rufus. Lineage (NCBI taxonomy): Eukaryota > Metazoa > Chordata > Aves > Passeriformes > Climacteridae > Climacteris > Climacteris rufus. The sequence goes on from VZRZ01007232.1 coordinate 142,663, forward strand.
TCATGTAGTTGTTGCTAGTTTGAAGATGATTAATAACCTTGAACTAAACTAAAAGAATTAAAACCACATTACTCATCCTATGAGAACAAGGTAATAAAAGGTGACATTGCAACTGAGTAAAAGCTGTCCTTCAAAAGAAATCTTTCCCCTTCTCCCAGTGTTGATTAGTGAATAATACTGCTAGTCATTATGCTCAATAGAGTTGGTGTCCTTCCTCGATTTTCGTGAGGGAAGAAGAGGCAGTAAGGAGAGCTGAATCACAAGTTTTCCTCATATTTTTTCTCAATGAACAATGGTGCACACAGTTGTTCTGAAACACAGCGACAGGTAAAGTCAGCACAGTCACTAGAGTGAGTTAGAAAGATGACAAAAGTTCCCAAGCATTGATCCACAGACAAAAAGCATAAACTTGGTATTAGGATGTGAAGAAAAGTGTAATGTCCAATGATCCCTCTTGTTTTCAACATCTGCATTTAGTTTAAGTAGCTAAACCTATAGTAAATATCTTTTTAGGATGATTTCTCCCCATTTCTATAGATTCCACAGGATGGGAGACAAAACACTCCAAAATGCATGGTTCATGGTTATAAACCTTAGGAACGTTTAACTGGGAATGGAGTTGCAAAATATCAAATCCTGGAGGTATTTTGTGCTGTGCTACATTAGTGCTAAGCCTAAATGAGCCTGCAGCAAAGGGGAAACTCATCTTAAAGAAGAAAACCTTCTCTCTGCACCAGTTACGTAATAGAAAACTGAAAGGTCACAGAGATTTTAAACTTCCAATTTTTTAACTAGTAAGAAATGGAGATAAGGTGAGGGAGTGGTGGGTTTCTCCTTTCAGGTGTTTTTTTGGAAGAAGCAAAGTGCATTGAAGTCAGGCACAGCTCTTTAATTCCACGGAGATCTGTGAGCAAAGCACTGAGGGTTGCTTTAGCTCACAGCTGCTGTCTTGCTGATTACTGTGTACCTGCAACTCCCAGTGAACTATTACATGTCACTAACATCCTTACATGACCTGGAGTCCTATTTAGAAAAGTATTCACTTTCAAATATGTAAATACAATAAATAGGAGTGTTGAATGTTTGCTTTCCTTGGGACTAGGCTGTTAATTACACCTGCATATTACTGGCTTGTAGGAACCATTTATTTTGCTCTATCTCGAACCTTCAGATTGTCTTCTGGGGGAAATATTAAGGCGGGGTAAAAGGAAAACTTTTTAAGGGTAACATCTTTGCATTACTTTCCCAACAGGACCAGCAAAAACTGTACCTCTGACAGAAACTCCTAAGCATTCTTTGCACGAAGCACCTGAAAGTAAGTTATATGGAAAATCATGTCTGTGGATGAAGCAGTATTGCACAGAAATCAGTAAAGTTCACATAAACATATTGCAGAAGACCTGTAATGCACTTTTTAATAATTCTATGTCAGATTCTCTCTCTATCACATCCTCTTCAGTCAGTTTTGTTTTGACAAAAGCTACAGCAGTACAAGATGCATCCATCCATCCATCCTGTCCCGTCCTGTCCACCCCCAGGAAGCCGTAAGTGCCACAGATGCATCACACACAACAGAAATATCATTAATGTACCAAGGAGATGTTGCCCTGATTTTTGCAGTTCTGGATGTTGTTCTTTTGTAGCTAGTTTCTCACACTTCTCTGTAAACATGGCCATGTTATTTAACTGTATCTTATCATTTACTTTCCTTTCTCCTGGACACAGAACTTTGATGGACATTTCCTTTGACCACTGTGATTGAGGGAGGAAGAACTGATTTCCTCCAATGAGCAGTGATTTCTAAATGTATATAAAAAAAATATAAAAAATAAAGAAGGCAGGCCTTGCCCCCTTCCTTCCTTCTCTCTCCTCCTGGTAACAGGTGCCTCTGGCTCTTCCTTTTGTGTCGTTACTGCGACAAGGAGGGGTTTATCTGTGAGAGAAACCCCCAATTTTTTCCCCACCATAGCATCAGCAAGGTGTCAGTGCAGAAGATTGTGTTCGACTCCTGTGCGATTTTCTCATTTTCCTGGCTGTTAGGTCTGTTACAGGTGAGGCTGAGAGCAGCAAGTCTGGAGAGTGGAATTGGGAATATCTGCTGCTCGTTTGATCTCTCACGGCCCCGTTGTGTAAGCGTGAGTGCTGTGGGCACAGGGTACACTGGTCCCTGCTGACACCGGAGCTCTGGCCAGCTTAGCCAGGGGTTTGACATTTTACATGTTTGGGAGGCAACTTCCAACATCACTGAGTGTATCAGGCAAGAAGTGACGGCCGTCCCGCGGGGATGTGAGACAGCGGGAAGGCAGATTTGTGCGGGAGCAGGCACACGCCAGGGCTGGTTTTCATTTAGCCAGACTGGGAAACAGCAGCCTCAAGGACACAGCAGCAATCCTGCTGGTTTTTGCACACAACAATCCTTCGAGGCTGCCCCACAGGCAGCTCTGCAGGCCGGGGGAATTCGGCTGCTCGGTGGCACCCACCGGGAGGAGGAGGCGCAAAGCCACCGTGCCACTCTGGGTCACAGCTGGCACAGGGGGTGCCACCCCTCCTGCCCACAGCCACTCTGGCACAGCAGCGACACAAAAGGACGAGCCACAGACACCTGTGTCCAGGATCAAAGAGAAGGAAGGAAGGGCCACAAGACCCACCTTCTTTATTTTTTATATCCATTTGGAAATCACTATTCATTGGAGGAAATCAGTTCTTCCTCCCTCAACCACAGTGGTCAAAGGAAATGTCTTTGAGTGGTCAAAGTTCTGTGTCCATGAGAAAGGAATGTGAATGATAAGACATAGCTGTGTTTACAGAAAAGAACTGTGTGAAAGAAAGTAAAAAACATTCAGCTACAAGAAGCAGGGCAACACCACGCTCTTACAATAAAAGCAATTTTGCCTCCTCCGAGCTGTGGGGAGCTCAATCTGTCACGTTGGGGCGGCTGTGAGCTCTCACCCCGAGTATCTCCTGCAGGCCCATCGAGGAGCCTGAGTCACCTGGAGGAGCTGTGGGAGGCAGCGATGCCCAGGGCGAGCAGGGCAGGCAGCGGTGCCCATCCCACCCGCTGGCCCCGCACGGCCCATGGAAAATCGCCTCCTTGGGTACACGATGTTCTAAGTGAGCTCTGTGAGCCGCCATGGTGAGAAAAACATTTGCTTGTTCTCTCCCAGTGCATTAAGAAAACCCACTAAAAGGTGCTTTTCGCACCACAAAACCTTTTAAAAGGATTCTGTCAACACAAAAGCAACATTGACAGCAGATGCCTATAAAATTACTTGAGTCTTTAAACTCTGAAATGTGCTTCTTAATGTTTTTAGATTGGTTTTGTTTGTTTGTTTGTTTTTGGGGTTTTTTGTTTTTTTTAAATATACATATATAATTTTCCAGACTTGGTGTACTACCAGGACTCAGAGAAATGTTTTCTGTAATTCCATGAGTAAGAAAATGCATTGTGAGATTAATGCACATAACCATTATTAAACCAGTTTGTAAACATATTCTACACAAAATGGATATTCAAACACATGGATCTTTGCCTCAGCAATAAAATAAAATTCCTGTAGGGAAAATTTGTCAGAGATATTGAGAGGAATATGAGACCCATTAGCATGTGGTGCATATGGCTCAGGTCGTGTCACCAAGTGGTCAAGGTTTTTTGCTGTAATTTTTTTCTCATCTCCTTTACCCTTCGTTCATGCGTGTCAGCATCTTGGCACTGGATGATAGGATGCACAAAACTCATTTTTCTAACACAGATTTTCCTCCTCTTTTGATGCTATTAAGAGGCAAGTTGCCACACAGAAAGCAACATGCCCATCTCCTGTATTTCAACTACAGTGCTACCATTGTGGTCTCTGGGAGAACATATGGATGAGCCACCACTTTCACCGTTTATCTCTCAGCAATTAGTAAAGCAAGTTTTCTTAAAAAGGATGTGCACTCAGAGTTCTGTCTCCTGCAACTTCTCTCTTGGCTTTCATTCTCATCATCTCATTACTGTAAAGCTTGTGTAAATGCTTCCTATAGAGCAATTTCAGCATAGGAATTTGCAAGTGTAAGCAGTTTATAAATTATGACTCTTCTGTATTTTGGAAACAACATACAGCTCTGGCCACTGCAGCACACGGTTAAGGAAGAAAAAACCAGAAACTCTTAGTGCTGGTACTGCTGAGAAGGAATTGTGTACTACAGTCCCTTTTTGTACTGAGAAAAACAAGTATTACTGTAGAAAGAGTCTACTGCTTTGGAATAGTACCAAACACCAGCTTATTTTTTGTTTAAAAAGGTTTTTATTTGTTCATTCAATAGGAAGCATCAAAGACGCTAAAAGCTAAAAATTAATCACCCCGCACCAAAATATCCTGCTTCCAGAAATAATTGTGCAAGTGATAAAACCACTGGCCATCTGTTGCTTTGCAAAGAGTTTTTAATTTCTAACAAGAAGGCAATCCACCGTTTGCATCAATGCCTTGGCCATCAGAGAGTGTCAGCCAACCTGGCTGGACAGGGAGTAAAAGTGAAATTTCAGATATTCAGAAGCAATTCAGCCCCTGAAGACTGTGGAGTTCAGGTTGACAGCCAACCCTGACACCTGCCAGTAACAGTTACATTGAAATGCTGTGCAGTGACAGATCCCAAAAGGGTTTTAATATTTTGACCTTATATCAGGAACTCAGAAGTAATCACTGGAGAATATCCTTCAGTAAGGACAGTTTATGGTTATAAAAAATGCAAAATGCATAACACAAAATTCTACTCTGGTGGTTTCTTGTTCATTTCTTTGGGTTTTTTAGGAGTAAAACAACTTGTCCAGATAATAATCAAAATTCATCTCACCTTGCAATACCAAAGAACTATACCAAGACTGCAATGTACTAAACTTTGAAGACTATAAAATCCATATGAAACATTCTGCATCTGGGGAACATTAACTCTGGATCATGTGGAAAAGTCTACAGGATGGAGATGACTAATCTGGCTTCTTTAATGACTAGAAAAAGAAACAAATTGGAAAATAACCACCTTCCAGGCCTCACCTCATGCAGTGATCTGGAAAAAAAACCCTTTTGGCACCAGCAATCAAGCTTTCCTGTATTATCTTCCCAGGGGGTTGATTACACTGTCCTAAATATTGGGTAAGTGCCTGACGTCCAAAATTCTTTCCACTGTAGTTATTCTTCAAGAATTCAAACACAATTAGAAAAGCAGAAACACACGGTGGTAGCCAGGATGCAGTATGGCATTACAGTAACAACAGCTCAGAATTGCCAGTCAGGAGGGGTAACAAAACAAGGATACCAGCATGCCAACTGTGAACTTTGTGATTTTCAAGACACCTTTTATGAAAGGAGCAGGAAAGTAGTTCAGACAACAAGAAAGTTTCTTCAAAACTGTCAAATTTTGTAGGTAAATGAAAATTATACGGGGAAAGTGGTCTCAAAGTGGGAGATAAACTCCACATCTGCTGTTCAGTCTCTTTCAGCACACTATGTAGCAGTACACAACTGGTCTTTTCTCTTCTGTTTTTTTTATAGTTTGGACATTAATAAGGCTTGGTCTCACTGGCAATCTCCAGGAAGGATCACAGGGAATGTGTTCTGTTAAATGCAAGTCTCTGGCCAAATTTGTGCCTGCCACCTAATCCTCAATATTACTGTGATGATAACTTCTTCTCTTGTGGTGTTCACAGTTGAAGCAGAGGTGAAATTGTATGGACATTTTTTTGCCCTCAATTTGATAAGCAAGCATGCCTGCTGCTTGCACTCCTGCAGGGAATTCACATCCAGCACTATAATTTCCAAATCCTTAGCCTATCAAGTACTGTTGATGTTTCATTTCATAGCAGGCAGAAGAGCATGAAGTGATTTTTTTTTACCTGTGAGCTTGTAAATACTCTCAGAGGCTTAAGGAGGAAACAATTTTAAACAATGTAAGAAAAAACCAGTAAAATTCACATTAAAATTGTATACATCTCTATTTGTGTAACTGCAGTGGAGGTCAGCTGGCATTAAAGATGACATGTTCTTATCCTTATTTGCTTTATATGTCTTATATGCTAATTGAACACACTTGCTTATTGTAAGATCTGGGAAAAATACTCTTCTGTAATAATATGCTGAACATTCATATCAATCACATAATTAACTGAAAATTTTTCTCAAGAGAGTTTGCTTAAAGTGCTTTAAAAAGAGAGGTGCATACTTACATATTTCATTGGATTCATGCTATTTTTATAAGCATAAACCTGTAGTGAACATTTCTTCTGTTGAACTGGAATCTGAATTGAGAAGCTTTTTAGAAGCAGAGGTTTTACTTCACTTTACTGAAAGCTTCAGCCCTGAGGTGATGAAATCACCCTGAATACCACATGGAGAGAATGCCATTCAGCAAGCAGTGATTTAGTTGGAAAGATCAAGAAAGTAATTTGTGGCCTTTTACATCTTTAATGCAGGACAGAGTTTAGTAATTTTGGACAGAGATGGATTAGATATGTCTCAGTGAGTAACCTGAGGGCAATTCATTAATTAAGGAAAACATACAGCTGCATATGGGTAAAATCAGGAAGGAAACATATTTGCAGATGTATGAGTGACAGCATCAACAATTCTTTCTTAGTTCTCTTGTTTATGCTGTCATAAAAGCTTGATTTTATTCTGCAAACTGATAATTTCTTTTTGGAGATTCTAGGGGTGCCTGGGTAAGTACAGGTGGATGAAGTCCATACAACTGAAATCCTATTTGAAATTGCTTTGATCCATCTCGTGGTGAATTTCAGATCTGCACTGTCTGGTATTTTGGCCAAGTCAAACACTGTGTTTAAATGACATAAGAAACTAGGTTTGGGAGCTGAATGGCTGAATGGTGATAAGCAAAATAAAAGATCAGATTCAGCAGTGAAACAGATCATTAAATGGAATCAGTTTTAGGAAACTGTAAATATCTGGTACAGATTTTCAATCTGCAAATTTCTGTTTAATTAGAATACATACCAAAATCCTATTTCACCAATACTGCCAAAATAGTAAACATCCTCATATTTGCCACCACTTCCCTGTTCTCTTGAGAAAATGATTATTTAGAGGCTACAGATTAAGGCAGTTGGAATTCAGATATCCTTAAACATGATGGAAGAGAAGGAAGGATTGGCAGTGCAGTACATTCTCATTTAAAAGAACATATTCCTCTATGCATTGTACTTCAAAAATCAGACATATCACTTCCATTTTTTGCACTTAATTTCATTACTGACAGAAGATACTGAGAGATGAAAAAACAGCTAAGCAAGCAGAATTGCAAAATTCTCTGTTTAACACAAGAAATGAGCATTCAATATTTTCCTCAACACACTTTATAAATGGAGAAGTCCCAGTTCTCACATTTAGATGACCTGGAATCTGTTTTGAGATTCTAAAATAATGAAAAGAAAACATTTTAATATGCTGAAATTTCTATTCACATTTTATTACTTTAAATTCTATCCAAAGTGTATGAATTAAAAAGAATACAACCAAGTCCTCAGACATCAGGTGCCGCATGTGAAGTAGGCAAAAAAAAAAAGAATGTAGCTTGGTTCTGTTGGACTACTGTTTTCTAAAGTGATCATGAGTACCTCCAGTTGAGATACTTCTTCAATCCCTTTCCAGTTCAAGACAATTCCCATCCCTTCCAAGCAAAAACATTTGCAATGAAGATGGGTGATGACATTTACAGGGGCAGATAGTGGGATGGGTGAGAAAAGGAGTCCCAGCTGAAAGGCTAGGTGTTTTCAAAGTCAGGTCGGGTGCATTGACAGGATTGAAGTTTACACAATAGACTCATCTGCCATGCTTGCTGAAAGGTCAGAACTACTAAATTCTGTAACAGAAATCAGCCAGATGTAATAGAGGCTTAGAATGTCAGAGCTTCATATGTGATTCCCGTGTATGGCAACAGATTTTTTTAACGGAATCCAGGTCTTCTTTTGACTACGTTTAATAACATTGTATGTCAACTTTCTTTCAGGATTATGCATTGTATTTTAGGAGCCTGATGTCAAAGAAAGGGGTGTGTGAACAGACTCTAAGAAATACCCATTTCTCACTTGGGCATGGGAAGAGTTTCCAGATGTTCCCACACTTGGAATTGGGTGCTGGGTTTATTTGAAAACCTGGACTAAAGCACTGCAAAGGTGAGTGTTTAAGGGCTTGAAAATCATTATCCTTTTGCAGGTGAGTGCTGAATCCTTTTGATAACCTGTCTTTTAGTAATATGTTGAAAATTAATATGTTCAATGGAATATAGAAGAAACAGTATGGCAGAAAAGATAAATAAAACCACATTATTAGAGAACTAATTTGACATGGCCATGCACCAAAAACCTCTGTGACTCTCTCAAGCATCTGAACTGTCAGGAGTTAACATTCCTATTTTTTTTTATGTTTTATCCAGACACTATTAACAAATGACTTCTGTATGTGTCTAATGAGAAAGGGCACAAGAGAATGAATTATGTAAGTTGTACACATACTTACAGGAAAAAAGGTGTTTTCAAACTTTAAGATAGAAAACCAAGTATAAAATCCTTCAGCTACCATAGTTACTTTGGTACAGTTTGAATGGACTTTGAGTTAGCAGTTTTGAATATGTCAGAGTGATAAATTAAATCCTTGGCAGAATGCTAAACTGTGATAGCTGAAAAGAGGAATTCCTTAAGGAAAACTATGAGAGGTGGAACAGATGTTCCACTTTCCAGATGAAATGTATTCAGCAAACCCATGTATCCACCGTTGTTTAGTTGAAGACTCATCTGTCCTACATTTTCACAAGGTGAAGGAGACGCTTGTTTACTGATGGAAGGGAGTTAACGGTTACTTCTTCTTTTTCAATAAATATTTCATTATATAACTACAAAGAGCAACTAATGAAACCTCCAAATGCCAGCTAATAGGTTAAAAGCCTAATGGTTCTTTACAAGGCAAAGGACACATGACAGTTCTTTCCCACATTTGCGTGAAATGATTAAGCACCACCATTCCGAGAAAAAAAATATTCTGGTAAATTACTTTTGCGACATCAGGAAAAAATAGACTTCTTTGCAGACATATAATAGTCTCTAATGGCAAGATATTTATTTACAAGTGAATATAAACAACCAGTTCGGAGTTTAGTCAATTCACACTTCATTTCAACTCATAAAGCCAGAGATGAGAAAAAAAAATTGTCCTTCTCTGATGACAGTATACCATGTCTCACCTCGATTTGTGACTTTGGAAATGTAAGAACCAGGTTTGAGAGAGGCTCTGCTTTCACCCAGGGGGCTGCATCGCCGTAGTCATGAGTTAAATTCTTCAGCCCACACTTTATTTGGGAATGAAGGACTGTGATTCACACCCACCCCAGTGGGCAGGAGGAACTGTGGCTCTGCTCTTGGCAGTCCTGATCCATGTTTTTTAACTTCTTTTGTTTCACACCAGTGGAGAGAATTCATTTGTTTAGTTTCATTTATTCAGTCTTATTTAACCAAATATTGAACCAAATAAGTTATGAGTTGACCAAACCTCATTTTGGTCAAAGAAACAGATGGGCTTCTGAATTTGCTTTGGAGACACTCAGGAACATACAACTTGTCCCTTTGTCACAGCTTGCGCCAAAGATTCTAGCAAAGCCTTGAAGGAAATCTGAGGCAACCTAAAACTTACCCAGGCAACAGAGAGGAATGTGGTGGGATTCATCCCTTACTACTTGAAGAACTCCTCATTTGACTTTAGTTCCAGCAGTTTTGAGTGCACAGACATGGTGAGCTGACAACACCTGGGTAGCACACAGAACTTAGAGACAAAGGCAAGTGTTGTGCCTTCAGGGGTGCACAAAACCTGTGGAGCCAAGCCTTTGCAACTGCTGCTCTGGCACTTTGCATGCTACTGCAATATGACCCATTTCAGACAAAATATGCTTAGAAAGATATCAGCACAACCTTTTTCAGCTTTACCTATCTTGTGACACTTGGAAAGAACTTTTAAGCAAGTGACTCTTGTGTTTTTCAAGGTTGGATTGTTTAATTGATAACTCTGCACTGAGAAGGATCCTATTTCTGCTCTATGGAAATCAAGAACTCTGCCTTGCAAAACATAGATAAAAAGAGTGCTCTAGTCATGGCATTCATGCCAAAGGATTGTATCAATCTAGTTAATCTCAAAAGTCTTATCATCAGCACCTTATATCCACCATATGTTAGTGCCATATGTGCAGCTAGTTAAGAAGGATGGAGAGGAGGGAATGGTTGAAAATTCAAGTAATGTTACAGCCCTGAGGCACTGCCAGCCCTGCCTGTCCCGGTCCATCCCCTCCCCTGCCCTACCCACAGCCCAGAACCCCGTGTCAGCCCCCAGGGCCATCAGCCCCCTGCCCCAGGAACACCACAGCAGGGCCAGTCTCCAGCTGCCCAGCTCTCTGCCTCCAGCCACAGATGCACCTTGGCCTGTCCCCAGCCCCAGCAAGGTGCCCAGTGCTCTGTCTGGGTGGTGGGATGAGCCCCAGCTGCCAGAACCTGCCCTGACAGAGCCAGCAGGGAGATCTCACAGTACCCAGGGAGGCCCTGGCTCCTGCAGTGCCCTGATGGGACGGAAGACAAACTGCACAGCTCAGTCAGATGAGCTGGGCTCCTTTAGCATGCACAAATCACATTGGATTTTCCAATAGTTTTCCCTGAAGAAGGCTGCAGTACACCCCCAAGTGAATGCTTTTGAAGGGTGTCTGGTCTGCTGCTTCAACTCTGTGCCACAGCAGCAGTACAACATCTGCTGCAGCTGGAGCTCCTCCAAGCCCAATTCTGCTTCTTCCACCCTTCCAGATCCTCCTGAAAAGTTTCCTTTTTAGCTTTATCAGGACTTTTTCCGCAGGTCTTCTCGAACAATCTGTTTTATTAAAACAAACACACAGAAATCTTGAGGGTGTAGCAGGAGTGAGAAGCAGCCATGGACTTCAGGGAGGTTCTCTGGTCCCCACAGCTGCTTCACCAAGGGCTGGAGCGTGCCCTGGCTGCCCTTTCCTGGTGCTGGTGCCACTGGGTCAGTGTCAGTGTGTCAGCCTTATTTCTGGCTTTATCGAGAAGGATGGAGCACATCTCCTGTGAGGAAAGGCTGAGAAAATTGGAATTGTTCCACTTGGAGAAGAGAAGGCACTGGGGAGACCTTGTGGCTTTCCAGTAGGTGCTACAAGAGAGCAGGAGGACTTTTAACAAGGTCTTGTAGTGATAGAACAAGGGGGAATGGCTTTAAATTAGAAGAGGATATGTTTAGATTAGATATTAGGAAGAAATTCTTTACTGTGTTTGTGGTGAGGCACTTGAATGTGTTGTCCAGAGAAATTGTGGATGCCCCATCCCTGGAAGTTCAAGGTCAAGTTGGAGGGGACTTAGAGCAACCTGGTCTATTGAAAAATAACCCTGGCCATTGCAGGGGGTTGGAATTAGATGATTTTTAATGTCCCTTCCAACCCAAACCATTCTATGATTTACAAGTAAAATGTGGGGCAAGGTGTGAAATGCTGTTCGGTGAAACAAGAGTGCTGTTGACCAGTTCAGTGAAGGCCAAAAGGAAATAATTTTGATTTTCAGCAAAGATTAACTATGTTAATGGAGTATTTTCTCATTGGAAAGACAATGAGTCACAGGACCAAGGGGTAGAGAAATTCTGAGTGGCCTCATTTGTTCATGGAATTTATGAATTATTTGACAAACATCTCTGCAGTGGCCTAGATATACTTGATGGCTTTCACCAAAGAATTAGATTAGAAGATTTACTGGAATCCTTAACACATTAGATTTCTATGATTTCTATTTCTACTACTGCTAGAAGCAAGGTATTTTCACACTACAGAGTTATGAAAAGTATCATATCTATGTATCTTACACAGCATCTAACTACAAGTATCTTCTGCAGCATGAGCCTCTGGTAGCCCAAAAAACAGAAAAAAAAGGAACAAAATCATATTTTGCTCCTGACACTCTAAAAGAAAGATTGTCTTCAATACCTTTTCATTTAAGCAAAATTGTGGAAAGCAGGAAGTTTTGCCAGTGGTTACCTGTAGAAAAAGAACAAAATAAAATCCAGAGTGAGAATTTGATGTATTATTCCATTTAAAAAAAAGGAAGAAAAAATCATCTCTTCTGAAAGTGCTAAACCCATGGGCATTGTAATAGCTGAAAAATATCTTCTTCACATTCTCTATGCAAATAATCTTTATCCACTTTTAGATAATGACATTTGGGTAGAGAATAATAGATTTCCTTTGGGAATGCTTTTACGTCATGTGACATTCAGTTCCTGAAAACAGCAATTGATCTGTGGGGGTCAAATATACTTAAACTGTGATTAGTATTACCAGAAATTAGTCCCTCAATAGTCTCTTTTTCAGACAAAATACCAATAATCAGCTGGCTTTTCTTCCATGCACACATAACACATACCATATCGCTGTTATTTTGCAGAGTTTGTGTTTAGCATTTATCCCATTTTTGGATTCACTGTTTTGTTGGTATTATTAGACATAAACCCATAAAACTAATTTTCACCAACATTAGTACAATCTACACGGCCCAAGGCCTACAGTTTTAGCAGTATTTTTGCTAGATTAGCAATAAGTCTCTTGTGAGAAAACTGCTGTGCAGGAATTTTGGTGTGCTCATGTGGCAGCTGTTCACCATGTGTTTGAAAGGAACTATCAGGTATGTTTCTAATTAAAGTGTTTAAGGAATCATCAACAGAAAATGGCAGCTGACAAAATCTAGGCTTTCCCCTACTGTAAGCCAAAGTTTTGGGGAGAGGAATTTATTGCAGAAACAACAGCAGACATTAATAGCAGTTTGCTGAGATGTAAGTTCGGTGCCCTGCTCTGATTTTCTAGGAGCACTGTGGCGTTTGCTTGTACAGATACTGGAGGAAATGCACAGGACCTTGTAGATGTTATAACTTTCTGCGGGTTTTTGCTTTTTTTCCTTTTATGAAAACTGTTCTGTTTAGAACACTTGTATAAAAAAGCACACAACCCCACACTTGTGGTGACTTTTGGCAAAGCAGGATACTTGGATGGAAGCCCCTGGGACTGTAAGGCTGAACAGTTGTAGTGAGCAGGGCTGGAGGTATAAAAGCATAACTATGGCTAGGTCAGGGTGCCTGCTGGAGGCCACTCAGCATTATTCTGGGAGTGACCCTGGTGTCCCAGGGGCTGCAGTGTCCCCAAACACAGGGCGTCCTCCGGCAGCTCTGTCAGTGCTGGCTCCTCTGGGGAGAGTGAGCCCCAGGGTGATGGTGCGGGCACGAGCGAGGATAAAGGCCAGAGAGAAGGGCTCTGGTGTGATTTCCAGCCTTTTATTTCCCGGGGAGAGGCAGCAGGGAAGGCAGGAGAGGGTCCGGGGTCTGGGAGAGGCGGTGTGAGGATCGGGAAGAGCTGAAGGCTTCAGGGAGCAGGCACCGGGCAGGGGGAAGGCAGGGGATTTATCGGGATACAACCAATTGGGGTACATGGATTTACATGGAACCAATGGAGAACTGAACAGCAATGAAGCTTCCAGAACATAACCTTACACAGCACATGAAGTAATGCCTTAATTAACCAATAAACTGAAACAGGTAAACAGCGTTGCAAGGGACACTGGAGGTGAGCCAAAATCTCACCCTGACCAGGGAGTGTGGCTCTGACAGGGGCAACCCCAGGCTGAGGCTCCCAGTCCTGAGCATGTGGGGCTGTGAGTTTTGCCACATACGCTGCCACACATCCCAACTGCTGTATTGTCTGAGAGCAGCGGTGCTCCAAAACTGCCTGCCTGTCTCCAGCAGCAGCTCCCAACAGATGCTTGGGAAAGACCCCAGGAACAGCACATGCCTATATTGACACTTATTCCTCACACACTTACAGCTTCTGTCTCTTTGTGGCCTAAGGAATTAGTGAGTTGTTAAGTGTACCCTCATTCTGATGTTCTGTCCCTGTTTGACTTTTCCCTATGAATGTGTCTAATTGCATTTTGAACAGTTTTATACCTTTGACTTGCATTAGCCATGCGGAACGGGTTTCTCACCTTAATGGGGAGTTGCACCTAATCAAGTCTGTCTATTCTGGACTGGACTTTGAGATTTCTGTCCTCTCCCTTCTGCCCCCTTCCCCCCCC
>VZRZ01007232.1:156868-176929 GCA_013398175.1 Climacteris rufus
CCCCGCCCCCCAATCTTACTTCAAAGGCATCTTCAGTGTGACCAGAATTTTAAAATTCAACACTTAATGAATGAGAACTTCTGCCTATTTCATCCCTTTGCTGTGTCACTCTGGTATACAGGGCAGTTCAAAATTGCACTCTGTGCATGACAGCTATGTGCTTCGTCTACATATTATTAACATTACTGACTTGTCAAATATAACCAGAGTCCATGGTGAAGTTTGGAGACTGCAAAACTGGTGACAAGCTCCCTGTAGAAGCCTGGAGACAAACATGCTCAGAACTTGCTGCCAAGCAGGTTTAACTTAAACTACAGTTTGCAGCTGAGGCAGATGTGAAATAACAGAGCATGTTATGTCCAAGCATTCCACAGTGATTGAGGCTACACTCCCCTTATCAGGCAAGAGGAAGAGATAAGCTAACTGTCTGATCAGGCTTAGCATTCTCAGATAGTAATGTTTCAGCAATGCATGTTTAGAAGCAAAATTCAGTCAATATTTTAGCTTATAATATTAGTTTTGGACTAGCCAGCTATACAAACAGCAAAGAACGACATCTCAGATTTACATCAGAGCAATATATAGTGCCTGTCTGTGCTGACAAGTCTGCCGTGCTGGAGCACATACAGGCATCTCTGAGACATAGGAATTTCCTGCTTGTAATTTATAAAGACTTCTTGGAAAGTCCAGAGCTGATGTGGATCCATCCACTGTGGTGCAGGTAAGGACAAGGTTTGAATAACATTTTTTAGATGTATTAGGCCATCCATTTCAATGCCAGTGCTGGCTAGAAAGAAAATCAAGGCCAAGAAACATATGGACTGAAACGAATGAAAAGCCTCAGGCCACATCTCGTCCTCTCCTGGAAACCCTAGCACAGGGAACATTTCAGAAGATACCGATTTGGTTTGTACAGGTCTTTCTCTTATGTCAGCTCTTCCCAGCTATTTCAGCAGAAATGCAGAGCCCAGTACAGGTGAGGATCTGTGTGGCTGGGAGCAGTTTTGCTGAAAGGTACCCGAGGGCCCTGGTACACAACAAGCTGAAGATGGGTCAGCAGAGAGAGGCTGCAACAGCACAGTCAGACTGGATCCTGGGCTGCATCCACAGGGGCATTACTGGCAGAGATGGAGATGGGATCGTTCCACTCAGCGTTGGTCAGGTTGCATCTTGAATGCTGTGTCCAGTTCTTGTTCCTACAATTCAAGAAAGACAGAAGCGGACTGGAGAAGGTCCAAATGAAGGTTGCAAAGATGATCAGAGGCTGGAGAACCTGTCCCATGAGGAAAGACTGAAGGAGTCAGATCTTTTATCCATGGAGAAGGAGAAGCCTTGCAGGGACCTCATCACAGTATTCCAGAGTGCAGCTGCAAGGAGCACAGAAGGGAGTTGTATGGAAAAGACAAGGGGCAATGGGTACAAGTTGCACCAGGAGAGGTTTCATCTTAATATAAGAAAGGAATTTTTACAGTGAGAATAATCATTCAGTGGAACAACCTTCCCAGGAAAATGGCCCCTACGACAGGAGGTTTTCAATTTGAGACTGCTCAGGTTGCTAAACAAGGCCTCTCACTGAGGCTCCCTTTCCCAGGACAGACGACCTTTTGAGGTCCCTTCCAGCCTGGACTGTTCCATGGTTCTGTGATTCCATGATTTAAATTAGGGCAGCTTTACACTGTACATAGGGCACAGCAAGCTCCAAGGAGATTTGAAAGACCAGGCTGTGTCTGTGTCATTTTCACAGTCTCGCTCCAAGAGGACATCTCGCCCAACATGCGTTGGCTCCCACATGTGTAATTTGCATTCGGTTGCAGAAGTGCTGCTCTCCTTTGAGGCCTTGTGTGCAGATCTGTTACAGCTGGCCCAAGTATTGATTGAACAAAATTTTCAAGGAAGGGGACAAAATTTAGCTCTGAAAGACAAGCGAGAACTGGTTAATTGAGCTTGTTGGGAAAACAGCATCAGAACAGAGAATTCACTTTCACTATCATTGACACATTTCCAAAATAGCATAATTTTCTCAGTAATTTCATTCAACAAAGGGGAAAGAAAAGGGAGAGAAGTTGAGAAAATTTTGCAAAATGCCATTTTGCCTTATAGAAATATTCTGAGGTGCTTTTTTCTTTTTCTTTTATTTTTCCCCAAAAAGACTGTTCAAATTAATTTTATATTTTATTATAAAAAAATAAAACTTCCACATCACAAAATGAAATATCCAGGTTGACCTGACACTAATCCTTTATGAAATATCCTTCTGCATAGAACTTGTGGAGTTACTGGTGCCATAGCTAATGAGGACGTGTGGGCAGTCGTTTGCCAAATGGAATTTCTATCTTCTACAAGTCTCTACTAATAAGCTGTGACTCCTTGAGGTCGGGAAGATCATGTTCTTTTTCATTGCACCCTTGCAAGAATCATTTCCTCACCATGGATAATAGCAGCTTGGGGACAATTGATTGCTATAAGGTTTCAATTCAAGATAGCTCGGCCTGACACAACTTCTAGTGAATGATTTCTGAGTCAGTTTTTGTTATGCATCTTCTAGGAGTTACCTTTTGCTGCTGTTGTTGTCCCCAGCTCATGTAACATGGATACTCATTATTTCTCTGCTCTCTCACACGGGCTTTAATAGCAGAGCATGGTGTGGTGGTAAGTTCAGAACTGCAGCCATCCTTTTATTACTGGTAGCTATCATGTCTTCCATCACCCTTTCACAATCTGCTTTTTTTCTCCTTCATCTGCTCTATCTTGTCTCATAGCTGATGCTCTCTTTGAGGCAAGTACTATCATTGTCCATGTGTATGGGCATGGAATCAACCACAGTGAAAGTCCAAGCCAGCTGAGAAATGCAGTTACATAATTGTCCAATAACTGTAACTATCATCAGAGACAGATGCCTATTACTAATCATGAAAACATCCAGTCTTCTCTTTCTGCTTCCCTGTTGTGTTCTTATTTTTCTTCCTGCTTTTCTTAATGCTTTTTTTAATCCACTTTTTTTTCTAAACAGGCATCTTCAAATAGCAGGCTCCCTCAATGGAACTCTCCCTCTGCACTGATCTGGTAAGAGTGCTGACAGCACCCAAATTCCACATATTGTCCTAAGTGAGGTTTAGGTGGCTAGCTGAATTGTGTCTATCTCCACAGTGTCACAGAAATATTACTGTGCTAAAGTTAAATAACTCTTGTTTGTCATGCTTTTCCTCACTTCCCATGCTCTGTGGCATACTGCATTAGTGCACCTTCCTGGACAGAGGAGCAAGGAGACACACTACTAGCAAGGTCTCAGCTAAGAAATATCTGCCTGAGCCAGCTGCAGGAGATTTCATAGGTCATTCTCACATAGAAGGCTGAAAATGTCCCATATGCCACCTCCACAGCCTCCAATCTTTATTCTGTCCTACCTCAGCCAGGCTGCCCTAGTTCTAAAAGCCCCTTCAGACAGATGGATGACTCCTACTCCCATTATTCCCTGTAAGTGAAAGAAAAACGAAACACTTGGGAGGCAGTGGAATCCTGTCTCTATTCTCTTCCCCATCCCTTGCAGACTTTGCTCTGCACGCTCGGTGATTTTGCTTTGTGACCACCAGATGTCCCCTGCAATCCATGGAAATAGCAAAAGGCTGACAGACAGACAGACAGACTGGGGAGGTGGACACATGCACAAAAAAGAGGGAGCAGCCTCCAGGAAACACCAAGAGAACAGCCTCCCAGCAAGAAATGACCACCTCCGAAAAGAGAAGGAATATCTGTTTAAACTTCTTCTTGGAGCACCAGACTGACTGAAGCAAGCTGTAAGCATTCACAGATTATAAATACCCTGTGTGCCAGGAGAGACCAAAAGACTGACAGACACAAAGCGCTGAGAAAGGCTGTGAAATAAAACAATATGCACAGAAACAAGAACTTCCTTGAACTGCACTATTCCCGGGATAGAAGCTTCAAAACCAGCATGAATCAGTTTGGGCATAGCAAGTTTCAGGCTTTACTTGTTGTGGAGTTGCTTTTAAGGCTTGTCTGATGTTGGTCATTGTCTCAGCCCACAGTGGAGCAGCGCTGTGTGCAGCCTGCAGTCTCTGATTCCCTTCCCTCCAGGCAGGCCCTCAGCACCTATCCAGTGTTTTACTGAGTGCATTTCTTCATCCAAACTCCAACGCCACACTAAAGAGCAGACCTGCCCTTGGACTGCTCCTCTTCGAGCTTAAGTTCTCCTTTTAGGATGTAATGACCTGTAACTTGTAATGTGACTGGATTTTCCACTTGGAAGTTACAGCTAGTCAGGATGCTTGAGATACATAACATACATAACATATGTTTCTAAAACTTTCCATAAAAAAAGTAGGGGAAAAACCCTCTTGAATTTAGAAATTCGGAGCATTATCAAAAAAAAAAAAAAAAAAAAAAAAAAGAAAAAAAAAAAGAAGGAGATAACCAAACCTTTTTTCTACCTATATTTTTTCAGTTTGAAGTTTGGAGAAATTTTAAAAGAAACTCAACAAATCTTTAGAAATCTCCTGACAAATATTTTTACCCTCATCATCCATCTTTTTCTTGAAGAAACCCATATTGAACTGAGTTCTTAAAATTTAAAGTGTCTGTTATATTAAATGATGTACTCTTTCAAGTGTGTCATTCAATTGATACTTCTAATTTATAATTGCAATTTGTAAGGCACAAAGATATGCAAAAAAAATTGAGCAATATTAATTGCATCGTTCAGAATGACAAGAGAACTGCTGTGACCTAAGCAAATGACAGAGATGGAGGAAACCTTGTTCTAGGGATTTCCAGAGGTGTAGCAGATCAACAGACGAGCACACACTTCTGCAAAACCTGAAACCAGTGTCACTAAACCAGGGTGATTGTTGGGATACTTCCTCAAAGCAGCAAGCTCTGCAGGAAAGGAGCTTTAAGGAATGAGCAGATGTTAGGAATGGTAGGCTGCAGTGTAACTCCTTAAAAACAGAGCCACTACAGACAGACAGGAGGCTCGTTTGTTCTCCCTCCTTCTAGCCCTGTAGCCTGGTATTAGAGGACCTCTCCTAGCAAATGGCTTCTTCTCACTCCACATTTAAAGATGCCAAGGGGCCCCTTCTCTTTGATGCATTTTTCTGCTCTTTAGCTCTGTCAGGACAAGTACTTGTGATACATGTAATACGTGTAATGGTGTATTTGAAGGCAGAAGTGCCTGTTGCAATGAGAAGGAGAAGGGTGGTACTTCAGCTCAGTACTTTCCAAGTTATGTTCATTTTTACTAAAGGGTATACTCAACAGCATTTTCTCTCATGAGCAGCTCCACTGAGGTGAGTTAGACTGCTTTACAGGCTGTAGGATTCACCTATTGATGAATATAACCCCAAAAAAAAAGAGTGGAAAATCCTACTGGCTTTTGAATAAGGTTTTATGAGACATTTAAAAGATAGCAGGGGCTGTTCTGAGGTATAATACATAAACTGATTTGAGGTTTTTGTGTGAAATTGAATATATACCTCCAAAGCATACTACTAAATATTTTAGTATGAAAACATCGCTCTGAGCACTTTTGTAAATTTCTATTCTTGAAATATCGATCCAACAATTTTGAAGCACCACTAGGACTTTCTATAAATATCAAACCAAGCTACCCACAAAATTTGGTGTCTGAGCACATAGGCTACTGCATTCCTTTATGCAATGTGCATTATGCAATTTATTATTTATGTATGTTACTTCTTATCCATCATGAATAATCTGAGGTTAGCTCCATCGATTAGAGCATGGTGCTGATAACACCAAGGTCACATATTTGATTCCCATATGGGCCATTCACTCATTAGACTCAATTTTCCTTATGGGTCCCTTCCAACCCAGAATATTCTGTGATACTGTGATAGTTAAAAGGAGATGTAACTCAGAATACTTACCAAATGGGTGAATGATTTACTTTCAAATTAACTGTGGAAAATTTATAAATAAATTGACAATTACTACTCTCTGAGTTCTGTGATGGTATCTATTGGACTTAATGAGAATTTGAGCAGAAGCCACTGTCTCTGGTAAAATTGGATAGCTAGGCCTTGAGCTGAAGTATTCTGTTTTTCTGAAACCTTCCCACAGTGATACCTCATTTCTTCAATTTTCCTAGAGCCCATATATTTAACCATATGTGTCTGCATGTGCTTTTCCTGTATGGGACAGCGAGAACAGCAGTTAATGTTTGATTTGCACAAACACTTTTTATACAGGTGTGTTTGTTTTTCCTGCTGATCTTAGCCAGCATACATGACACCTGAGTAAAACCTTTGGACTCCCGAGTGTTATTTATTGCTGGAGTCAAACTATGTTAACTCTGAACTAGCTCTAGCTTCAAACTTGTCAAAACTGGCTTTGTCTAACCTAATCTATTATATTCTTCCCCAAAAATACAATAGCTGACCTTTTGTTAGGAGGCCTCGGCCTCCCTTGTCAGAGTCAATATCGCCAGAAGCAAGCACCAACCAAAATAATCTTGAACTAGTCTAATACTTCTCCACATCTTAGCATCTACAATTACCAGGTTCATCAAAAAACTAAACCACATCAAAATCCTACAGGTCTTAGAAGTTTCTGCATTTTCCTGAACTCTTCAGATTCCTGTGAACCAAACTCTAATGTTAACCCTAACCCACCCACAGAGTTCACATATATCCTACCAATCCCATCCATCACTAGCCCAAAGAGTGGGTTAATTTTGCCTGAGGGTCAGTCTGCAGCCTGACACCATGCATCTCTTCAATCCAGCAGTCATTTGACTCTTCAGTCCTCTTAAACCCTAGATTCGGGTCAAACTCTAACCCTAGTTTTAATCAGAACCCAGAAATTAATCTGCAGTTGTGACCAGCATCTCCATCCCCTGCTATCTCTGGATCAGCCCTTCCCATCTGGACCTCTAGCTGCAATTCCAGCCTTCACTGAAAGGACCCAGATCCTCTCCTGCCCTATTACCCTGAACTCTCCCTTACCAGCTGTAGTTTCCATTCTAACTTTAATGTTCTTGTAGGAATACACAAAAAGCATAGATTTTTCATGCTTTCTTCTGCAAAACACAAATCTTTACTCCAGTCCTAACAGCAGGCTCAGAACTGAACCTTGTCAGTTCATTTCTGTTACCCCCAGCCATGTCCCATTTCTGTGACAGCAAGGAATTAAGAAATTCAATAAGATCCTACAGTGTCCATACACAGAAGGGCTGGGGCTACTGTAGGAAAGGAGAATATTTAGGAGTCAGTGATTTTGGCCCACAATGCAGGCAGGATTACAATTAGAACTGGAATTGTCCAGCAATGCTGAGACCAATGAGGAACATCCATTCCTAATCCCTGCAAGGTGCACAGTTAGGAAAGAGCTTCTGCTGTGAGAAATGAGTGAGGCATGCTAGATTTGGTAGGCTGCATCTAGCAGAGAATGTTTAATATTGAATTAGTGTTTCAGAAGAAATGAGCTGAGGAGGGGTTTTGCTGATTGCTGAGACTTGCAAAGCCTCATACCAGAAGCACCCAATGATCTTAACTGGATGTGGTGGTTGAACAGCAGCTGGCAAATAAGTTCCACACAGCTGCTCACTCACCTCCCTGCACTGGGAAGTTAAAAGTGGGATGAGTGAGAGAACTGGATGAGTCAAAGTGAGAAAACTCATAGGTTAAGAAAATAGACAGTTTAATAGGTAAAGCAAAAGTCATGCATACAAGTGAAAAAAAACAAGGAATTCATTCACCACTCCCTATGGGTGGGCAGGTGTTCAGCCAGCTCCAAGAAACCCGGGCTCCATCACACTTAACAGTGACTTGGGGTGCCAAACACCATCACTCTGAACTCCCCTGTTTCCTTCTTCTTCCCCCAGCTCTACATGCTGAGCAGGATGCCATATGGTATGAGATATTCCTTTGGATGCATGGAGTCAGCTGTACCAGCTCCTTGTGCACCTCCAGCCTGCTCACTAGTGGGGTGTGAGGAGCAGAAAATACCTTGATGCTGTGTAAGTGCTGCTCAGCAGTAGCTAAAACATCTCTGTGTTATCAACACTGTTTTCAGTACACTTGAAGTATGGGATAAGGGGCTGCTGCCAGGGATGTGAGGTTGTATCTGATACAGATGCTCAGGATTATAAAGTGAGGAATCAATACCGGGAGTTGAAAGTGGCTTTATATTATTTATTAACCATGCAGGAACTGTTTTAGGTAGTAGATTGTATAGTAGATTGTAGATCCTTGGGTTTCAGCAATGGGTTTCTTTTTAAAAGAGACTGAATACAATCCTTTCCCCAAGGGAGACCAGGAAATCTGCTGAAGTCATGTAGAGGCATGAGGCATGGCTACAGTGGTGGATTCTGGGTGTGTGAGCTTGAAAGAAACTTGGATTACAGAGCACTAAGTGGTGTGCCAGGATTTCAGCAGGGAGACAACCTCTGTGGCAGGCGCCCAGGGAAGCAGGCAGGCTGCTTCAAGTGCAAGGCACTGCAGCAGGGATCACAGCTCAGAGAGACAGAACTAACCTGAAAGGGGCATGCAGCTGCATAAACTTCACATCCATGCTTGCCCTAGAGGAGGACCAAGCTCCTGTGGTTGAAGTGTGCTAAGAGGATCCCTTCTGAGTTTGGCAGCACAAAGCGTGCACACAGAGGTCCAAAAAGCAGCTTTTTCGTTTATGAGGATGCTTGTTAACTCTTTTTGCCATTCACCTGTGTGTACTTCCACGCCCTGTGGAAAGATGTAACAAAATTATAATGCCAACAGTCATGAGAGTATTTGGCCAGTTTCTTTCCCTTTGTGACAGCCCATGGAGACCGAGGTTGGCCAAGCTGTGTGAGCCACTCCTGCCAGAGACCTGCACCTACACTGCTCCTCCTGGCCAGTGCCAGGCTCTGCCAGAAACACACACAGTGCAGCACATACCCAACAGAGAGAGTCAAATGAGGCTTTACCCCCCTCTGGCATAAAGTGCTGCAGAAACACGTACACCTGAGGATGGTGAAGGGTCCTTTGAAGCACAGAGCAAAAGCGCAGTGGAGGAACAAGGAGAAATACAAATTTTAACACTGTGAAAGTTCAGAAAGTGCAGAAGCCCCGCCACAGGTAAGACAAAGTAAGTATCAGAGCAGGACTCCCAGAACTCAACTTCACCATCACATTGAATGGAGTTACCCCGCCCAGAGGTGTTGATGGGTTGTATTTCACTGCTCAGTGAGACACGCTGGCAGTGCCAGAACATGTTCAGACATAGAAATGCAAATCAACTCGCCTCATTGAATCCTACATAGGGGATGCATACACACATGCTGTATGACAGTTCATTTTCTTTCTTTCTTGGGTTGGTTTTTTTTAACTACCCATTTGCAGAGAGCGAGAGAAAATCTTCCAGCTCTCTCACTGACATCAGAGCAGGCTGTGAGTTAATTCTTTGCTCTGAGAAAGAATAGCAGTGCTGGGGCCCATGAAAAAATAGCTGCTGCTTACAGTGGAGTTCAATGCAACTGAATACCTTGTGTATTAGAAGTTCTATAAAAAATTTCAGTATAATTTCTTTAAAATTTACTAATGGAAAGTGATATTTTCATAAATATCTTGTTACTTTTGGGGGATTTTTACTTTTTTGTCTGTGAGCATCTCTGCTTAGGAAGGACACTACAAAGGGTGGTTTTTAAACCATTTTTCCTTCACTTTGTCTTAGAAAGTCTTTGTGTCCACACTAACAACGAAAAAAAGAAGAAAGTTTGAGGCTTTTTTTAAATGAAAATTTATTTCCTGTAAGCCATTTTGGTTTTTTTTTAATTAAGATAAATATTGTATGAGACTTTCTCTGTGAGCCCATATAATGCAGAGTGGGAGGTGGACATGCCAATATAATTGCTTCAGCAGTTAAATGAGTTCTTGCTTCTCCTGCCCCTACTCCCCATACATCAGAGTATAAATGCATTCATGAGTTTAAAGGCAATTCCTTTAAATAAAGTGTCCACAGGAGTTCCAGGAAAAAATGACATGTTGAGATTTACAGGAGCTCAAAGTTAAACCTTTCATGTGCAACCTAACCTACTCCCTTCAGAAGTGTATGTGCCTTCAAAAACATTAGCACAACATTTCCATTAGCACACACAGAGAGACTGACATCTGCATTCATGCATTTGCACATATAGAGAATGAACATAAACTATTTTTCTGGTCCATGCTGGATATTTATATAGAGTTATTGTCCTTAGACTTACTTTTAAATGTACCATTTCTATACACATAGCCATACCAACTCTGTTTATCTTAAGAATTATGTTATGACAGAGATTCCCACAAAAGCCAAGGGCAGGAAGGTCTCCCAGGGTGCCTTTGAAGGTCTTCCCCACAGAAGTTTGTCTTCAAAGGTTTTCTGCGTTCAGACATTCCAAACTTGCAGCTTATTCTTTTGAAGTTCTCCAGGAAGCTTTGTTGCTCTGTGACCTTAGGACACTTCTGCTATTTGTTTTCATTTGACTAGTTCAGAAAAAAATAAACCAGGTGGTACCAGGAAACCAAAATAATCTACTTAGCAGCTTCCACAAGATGGTGCAGTCGCACTTTGTTAAATCCAGAACCAACCACGATCAATAAACGGATTGCAGCAACAGCTGCCAGGCTGCCTACAGAAATGACTAACGAAACAATTATAGAAAAAACATCATCAAGAGTGGTGAAAGATGAGAAAAAATATATTGAAACACACTGAATGTATTAATAAACAGCACTGTCAGGTGATGTTGACTAAAAAAACTGGCCTTTCAAACCTCAGTGGGATCCGTTTGTAATTTGTTTTCTTTGTGCTAGTGAAGAGCCACAAGCATTCCAAGGGAAAGCCCCCAGCTATGAAATCCACTCTCACATTTTAATTTGACTCCTCACACATTCCCAGAAACATCTCGCAGCAAACAGAGCATTTACTGATTTTACCAGCATAAATCTGCAGTGATCCTGGGCTCTTCAACAGCTCACCCTGCATTCACTGGGGTGTGCTGGAGCTCAGAGTTGTCAGTGACCACTCTGCATATTGGACTAGCAAAGGTTGCTTATTTTACTGCACCTCTTATTATGAAAGGCCCTAACAGACTTAAGGACTGTCCCATAAGGACCAGCATCTCATTGTGAAAACGGTACACACAAAGAATATTAAAAAATTATAGATTCCAGCAAGCAGCAGGTGAGAGTTCATATAGCTTCACTGACCAAATGATCCATGTGCCAACAGGCGTCTCCAAACGCCCATCAAGCTCCTGATTCCATTTGTTGCTCTGCTTTCCTTGTTTGTTGCTCCCTTAAGCCTATTTCTCCCAAAGCTCTGCAATGCCCATCTCTCCAAGCCTTCTACCCACACGGGACACTTTGGCCTGGCACAAGAGAGAGTGTTCAAGTGTGGTGAAATCTCAGAGGTGGTGCTGGATGTTCAGTGTGCTTGACACTGGCTGGTCTGGTGGTCACTTCTGCTCTTAAACTTGGTGAATCACCTGTTTATTACACTCAGAAAAGCATGTGATTCACTTGGCTAATAGGGAATAATAGGCTCTGTCTCCTACCCACTGCTGACAAGATGAAACTTGCCCTGATGCAGAAGAAGCCAGCACAAAGTTTGTCACATTTAAAGCACAAGTTGCCTTGGAAAAAAGGCATTGAGATAGCCAGCAGTTCTAGAAAGGGAGCAACTCATGGCAACTTTAAAATACTCTGGCAGGTCATCCTTACTACCTGTATCCTAAAAATTCAGTAACTGTACAGCATCCCTTATCTTTCCCCAAAACACTTTCCTGTCATTGTTAAAAAGAGGTTTGTGCTTGTTTTTGAAAACCAAATTTAGCAGTATGCCTCTAACTATTAAATAAAGATTAATTTTACTACATGTTTTTGAAGTTAAAAGTTTGTTTCTAAAAATACAAATTTTGCTCGGTGAACTGAGACTTTTTTCAAAAAAGCAGTGTTCAGTTTTTTTAAAAATGACCAGTCCTAGCAAAACAGTTGTGAAATCTCAGATGTGATTTTTCACCTCAAAGGCCAAAACCTTCCACCAGAGCTCTTTCACATTTTTAAACAGAGTTTTTAAGTGACTCTGTGAAACATCATATCTCAAATGTGTTGAAACACACCACGTTATGCTCCATGGATTTCATCAGGTTATGTTTAGTGTCTAGGAAATACACTTATCTTCAAATAAAATTCTTATTGCTAGGTTGGAGCAGTCATAAGATTCTCCTGAGAGGATATTTTCAAATGCACTTGGTTTTGGCTTGACTACTTTCCTCTATTGCTGCTCCAGAATTTTCTGTTCACAGTTTTTAATAGAAAAGTGGTTTCTGTAATATTTTTTCCACAGGAAAATGTTGGTTGTGCCAAAACAATGTAATGTCCCTTTGGGAAAATAAAAACAAGAATCCAAAATGTTTTGAACTGTCCAAGCAAATCTAAATGTTTTGCTTGAGGATGGTTTGTCATTACTCATGGTGAGGTTTGGGTCCCTCATTTCCCCCCACAGTCTGGAGTTCCCAAATGAATTCCCTTTTCCATCAAGAACAATAGTGTCCCTTCTAGCTGGTATGATGATGCCTCAAAGACGTCCCAAGTCCACATTTTAAAATCAAAATACTTCGGAGCTTTCTGTGTTTTGTTTTTCTTCCCAATTAGAAAACAAAAGCAAAAATGTAGGACAATTTTGAACACAGTCTGATTTTCAATAGGTTCCATTTTGAAGGAAAGAGGAGTAGAAAAAGGAAATCCTTGTCCTTTGGAAAATCCCACTTCAACCAAAAGTGAAAGGAAAAATAAGCAGAAGGAAGCAGCACGTGAGCTATACTAATGTAATCCTTAATAACATGTATTTTTTTATATATAGTCTTTTTCTTCTTTCATTTAGGTACATTTGTCTGCATATTATTAACTAGCATTTAATTATGAGAATTATGAAAGTCTCTTTTTATCCCATCATTTACAATTTAATCCATGAGAAATGAAATACCAACATGCAATGTTACCTGGCTTCAAGAAACTGTTTAGTGAAATGTACAAAACATAAAAAAAAATAGTGAAATATTATGTTACTTAAAAAATAAAAAAAAAGCAAAGATTTTTATAGTCTCTCCAAAGTTTTACAGATATCCAAAACAACAGAATCGATTATTTGCATATTCAAAGAAAGAGAGGGGGAGAAAGGACATTTGCCAGCGACCTTTCCCAGAATAACTCAAAAAATTGTATAAATATATGTTGGTAAAACCTCTCCTTTCTAAATAAATAAATAGATAGATCTGACATTTTCATAGCTTGCAGTTCTCAATTCATGGCTTGTACTTAGTTCTGAACCTTTAGAGCAGTCCCTTTTTCTCCTTTTTGAAGAACATGAACAAGAAGGTTCTGGGTGGCTGTGATGTACCATCACCAGCTTCAGCACTCAGGAAGGCCAAGCTCATGCTCGGTTCTGTTCTGTTCCTTTAGTCTCCTGACAGCCAGATGCCCAAAAAGCACAGTGATAAAACAGCAGGACAAA
Organism: Climacteris rufus; assembly: GCA_013398175.1. NCBI lineage: Eukaryota > Metazoa > Chordata > Aves > Passeriformes > Climacteridae > Climacteris > Climacteris rufus. Next base: position 170,375 of record VZRZ01007232.1, read on the forward strand.
TCAGGAGCCTGCAGAACAAAGCCAAGAGCGCCTCAGTAGTAGTTTTCCTTTTTTATTAATTCCTGTATAATTGTTCTTTTTAAGCAAGAGGAGGAGAAGGTTAGAGCTGCTAACATTTTCCCACAATAGTTGTTGCGTGGTGGGAGGTCTGTTCCAACCCTGTGTTCCTACCTAACTGCAAAGAAATTCTCACTTAGCCTTTGAAGCATCAGAATGGAGCATCCACAGCCTCCTTGGCTTGTGAGAGGAAATGCTGAGAGAATTTTTGGAGAACTCACCTTAGATCTACTAAGGCTCTACATGCAGAGTGAGCCTTACCCAAAGTCCAGAGGCTCACTTGCTGGATGTACTATTAACACCTGCTGGAAAAAGCATATCCCTGACCTCTGCATGTGAGACCTGTGACATTTCAAACAACTGTGTGCAGTCTGAAAGTAGAGGAGCTTCTCTACAGCTTAGCTGGCAAAGTTGCTTCCTTCCAACATGAGAAAGCAGCAGATTTTTACGTTGCAAGTGTCAGAGCAGCGAGGCAGGCAACTGCCAAGAACAATCTCTGCCTAGAAGAAGTGGGAGCTGGGTGGTTATAGGAACTAAAAACTCTTACAAACAGTGCTGACAATCATGAATGAAGGGAAAGGCTACAAGCTCTGCTTTTAACACACCCAGGCTTCTCCCATCCCTGCATGTCTTTTTCAGATGTTAAGAATCAAGCTTTCTACAAGGGATGCCTCTGGAGCAGTAGTTGTCTCAGCTGCCTCCGTGACTCTCTCATTCCCCTGGCACAGTTTCCCAGGGAAGAACAGAAGGGGCTGTGGCTGCTTCATGGGAACAAAGCAGTGATAAGACAACCCAAGGGTATTTATCTGGAGTGGGGTGGGAACTGAGAAACATCCATGCAGAACCATGTAACAGTTAAACACCAAGAAAACAGAGCCATCTGATCTTTCCTATTCCCCCCTACCACTGCCCTCTCCTAATTTATTCATGCAATCACATTGGATTTTCCCAAAATCCTGAAATTTCAAAAAATTCACACTGTTCTGGCTGTAGCTCAGGTGGGATGAGAAGTCACTGGTCTCCCTACGTTTCCTCATGCCAGTATCTCTTTCCTCATGCCAGTGAGCACAACAGGGTATATATATCATTCCCTAGCAAAATTGCATCAACATATTCTTTGTTCACAAAAAACTCTAAGGAGACATAAACTAAGATCATGTTAGCAGAGCTGCAAAACTATAGGAAAAAAGCTACAGTTGTCTTTATGCCAGCAGACCTGAGGGGACTGTAACCTCCACCTGAAGGAACGGTGATGAGAAAATCAGAGTCATGAGGAAAACAATAGAAATAGAGGACATGCTGAGGAAAAAAACATTTGTATCTGAAAGAAGTCCAGTCTTGTGAGATCTCTAAATGGCTCAGAACAGTTATGTCCACCTGTAATGATGAACACGGTGAGAGTGAACAGCCCTATCCTGATCTAAGGATTTGTTTGCCATCACAGATTGAAAGGATGATTTTGCTCCTAGAACTATTCCTAAAGCAATAAACTTGATCACATTAATCTCTAAACTAAGAAGGAAGGCTTTCTGGTCCTTAGGGATGTGAGCAACAATCATCCTTAAAACATTAGGCCAGACCTGTCACAAAAAATTCAAAATATCTGTTAAGCATTAAAGTATAACAAAGGACACTCACGTAGGCCTGAAGAATTTGTTCATCTTTACTCAGGGTGGTAGCTCCAACAAAAGCACCATACAGAGTCTCAAGAAGGTTTAACTACTGATGATGAAAGAAGAAGATTTTTTTTTTTCCATTCTGTTTCACTTTGGTTTATGAAGTCATGTATAAAAGCATCACACCAGCATGTATGTTCAACAGTAAAAATTCTGGGTGCCCCGGAAAAGAGGACAGTTTGATGCAGAATTCCCTTCCAGTGCTCCCTAAATGCCATACTAACTTGGATTTTGTAGCTAATAACATTATTGAGTGTTACTCCCATACCAGTGTCTTAGGTAGTCAGTACAAGAAAAACAAAATAAACATAACCAGTATGTATATGTACAAGTCTCCCAAAGTCAACAGAAATTGCTTCTTTTCACTGGCTATCAAATGAGGTCAGAAGTGTCTTAAAGGCTATGAATGACTCTAGCAGTGATGTCCAAATCAATGCCAGATCAGGTCAGCTTTACTGCACAAACTTCTTTTCCTCCCACTCTTTGTCCCTTTCCATTCTGACAAAGAGTACATGACCTGCTTTGTGAAGACGAAGGCATACATTTCAAATCTCAGAAGAGCACAGGGGCACAAATAAATATATTCTTTTTTCTGAACATGTATGATTTCACAGGTTTCAGATTTTTCAGATATGAAATTTAAATGAAAAATTAAAAAAAAAGAACGTGTGCAAGCTTACAAATTAAATCATGCAAGGACCAAAGATACAAGATATGTAGTTGCTGCCAAAGCAGGGTTAAGTGTTAAGTGTTCATCATATATAGCACTGCCCTTGAAACAAAAGCAGAAGTTATTTTAAGTAACCATAAGCAATACTCATGTGCAATTCAAAGGAGATCGGATATAAAGAGATAAAGATTAGAGTACAGCAATACGGCTTTCATTATACAATGTAATCCAGCGTGTCTGATGTAACTGGATGTGACACAAATGTAAATAGCAACAGGTTTGGGAATACAGGGTTTTCCAAGTCTAACATGCTTTCAAGCATCAATTTTTCTAAGTTTAAAAACAATCTTTGAAACAGTGTTTTTCAAAATGAACCCTCCACATACTTGCTAGAAATATAATATGCATAAGTAATTAGACAAGATAGGCAAGATCAAACAGAAATGCCATTTGAGAAAGAACAGAATATTTAATCTTGCAAATAGATGCAGGCACCAAACACAAAGATCCTGGTCATTTGGAGATGCAGATGCAAATAGAAACAAAACAGGCCATCTGTAACAAAGAAAATTTGGAAGTTTAACACAAAGCTTAAATAGGATACTTGCTTCAGAATAGGAAACAAGGACAAATCCATCACACAGTGACTTAGCACTCCATTTCCTTACTGAACTACTATACTGGTATGTAATTTGCATTATATCCAAGGAAGAGGTTTCACTTTTAAATATCAATGATTTTATTAATAGTTTCTGGAATATTAAACAGAAGTTAACACGACAAAACTACCCACTTCTTTGATTAATGCTTAGAATATTCAGATTCAAAAGAAACATATTTCAGATTTAAAAGAAATACCTGTTTTGCTAAACACCCTGATCTTAAAATATTGATCCAAGTGCTTAAAAGTAAGCAAGTGACTAATACTAATTCCAAGACAAACTGCTTTCTGTAATATGATCACACAGTACAATGAGTAATGGGAACTTTGCACATGAATTTTAGGAGGTGTTGCTATAAAATACGATTGTTTTCCACACTTTTAAAGAGCGATAGCTAGGACGAGACCTTGCCTACCATATTTATTTCCCAAAATGAAGGAATTAATTTAGCTCCAGCAAAACTTTTTATTTCTTTTGAAGGAAAAATATTGTTTGCAGGAGTCCATGAACCACTATAGCGTTTTTCTATTTCTTCTGAATTGTTGGAAAACAGTCCCACCAAGTGTTTTCAAGAATGTCTCAACGCTTTCAGGTTTCTACCATGTGTACCACAGATTAACTTTTGGCATTCACTGTTAAAGGTCCTCAGAGAATCAATCTGCCCATCTCTTTCAATATCTCAGGATACAAGTTCTGTATTCCCCAATTACAAATCACTGAACCCACATCAATGCTTGAAATATCGTAGTCTGCCTTTCTGCATCTCTATTCCTCTGTTCCCTCTTCTTTTTTTCTGCTCTTATACCTGTATTCCCCGATATAATCCTAAAAATACGTTATTTGGTGTAATATGTACTTGACACTAGCATACATTTTTGGTTTTGTTCAAATTACTCAAACACATTAAAGACTGCATAAAAATAAATAATCACTTTCTTTAAAAATCAATTGCAATATATGAGAATTTTCAAAGATGGTACATGGAGAATGCCTTCCTAAATGTTGGCTATTTCCACAAATCTTCAAGATTAAGGTGATGCTAACTAACAACACAACACAGATGAGGAATTAGTGAATGCCGAGCCTGTCCCGAGGAGTCTTTGGGAAACTGTTTCCAGCAAATAGCTTTTTACACTATATTCCAGCCATGCTAAAGCACCCTAGGGCAGCTCGTCCCTCCTCCCTCCTGGGCAAGGTCAAAAATATTAACTTACAGCAAAAGAATAAAAGGGAAGGGAAATTCCTAGAAGCAGGCACTGGCCTTGGCTGACAAGCAGCTGCGAATTGTGCTAGTTTGAGCTGATATCTGCTGAGAGAGCAGCAAATGCTGTCAGTCCAGCTGCACTGCTCCACGTTTGAGAGCCCTCTGAGGAAGAGCAGTGCTAAAAAGCTTTACCCGGGCAATCCCTGGCAGACAGGGTACAGGCTGCCTGGCTGGCAGGCAAAGGGTGGCAGTGATACCCCAAGTCCCATCCTGTGCAGGATTAAACCGACTGAACCACCAAAAGTCCCATCATTTTAAGTCACCTGTTCAACACTTTCTTATAAAACTGAGGAGCACTCAGACTCAGTGACAAGTGCACGACAGTTTAAGAAGCAGCCAGTTTTCCCACTGCAATGAAAGCATGCCTAGCCTCCAAGACTCCCAACACAAACCCTCCTCTGTTCTTTCACACCCATATGGTGTGAGCCTGAGCTTGCTGTCAGCTATGGGACTGGTCAGCTCCTCTTCTCCCCAACTGCTCTGCTATTTTAATCACACTGTGCTTGAAATTCAGCGTGACAATCTCTCCACTACCGACTGAGTCAGTCACTGGTGCAGCCCCAGTGCTACCCGTGGCAGTCAATAGCACACACAGAGGTAAAACAGCGAGTAAAGGGCACAGTTAACAGTTCAGCCTTTCACAAACCCACCACATCACTCCTTACATCGATCTTAAGGAGAGAAGGCAACGGGAGAGATGTGATGAGCTCAGAATCCCAACAAACCTCTCGGTGCCACAAGAAAGGACTGCTACGTAATCCCATCCACCAACCCTGAACCTGAAACCCAGAAGTCAAATTACAGTGACAGCTGGCAAGAGCCACTATGTCTCTAACCACGAAGCTTTAGCCCAATGCTGAAAAATTTCTTAAGTGAGTAATGTTGAAACATCATGAAGATGATAACACAACTAGGGCTCATTTTGTTTTTTAGATATGCAAGCTTTTCCACTGTGCTGTAAAATTAACCTCTCAGCAATGCTCGCCTGTGTGTACAAAACCTCACAAATGATACTGGACGTCAAACCTTGCTCTCACTCAAGAGTACCACAAGCCCAGTTGGTGTCGTGAAGTTGTGGCAGACTCACAGCTTCAGCCAGTCTGCAAACTTTCAAGTAATTCATTGCCCACGTCACTTTGCAAAACTCACTGTTGCTTTCTAAATTAAAAATCAATTCTGTATAACGTGAGTTAGGCTCCTGACTGAACAGGAAATTATAAACTCCGACAGTCTAAGAGGGTTACATGAGAACAATTTATGGTACTGAGTCTCCAAATCTAAAACACATTTGCTTTTTTGTATTTTGTTAACTACTGCAGTGCATTTATGGCCCTCTAAAAGCAAATGCACGTATTTGCTTTATCTGAAATTCAAAAATACATACTACTTTAGTCTGCAGCAACACCTGCAAAATAAATTGGACATCATGTCTCAATTCTAAAGACTATACTACATTATCATTAGTGATCAATAAAATTACTGTTTTATGACCAGCCTTTAAAGAAAATAAAGTGGCAAGAGATGTAAATTTAACTATTAGAGGGCCAAAAATAATAAAAGGTAATGCTGAAGAAGAATTGCCAAATTGTCCACGTAAACGTCAGTTACTTTGGCTCTTTAGGTTGATTTTGTTTCTTTTCTTTCACTTCTTCCCGCAGCCTGCAGTTCTGAAGATGCATTTGAACCACCTTTCTCCATGAAGCCCACCTGGACAAAAACCCGAATTTTTTATTTCTTTAAACGCAAAACGCTGACTTTTGGTTCGGCGACGTGTCGGAAACCCGTAAGATCAAACACCCCGGAGTTAGTGGTGGTGATTTACACGTGGGTTCTTTGTCTGCTCGGTGTTCGGGCGACAGCTCTGCTCCGTGATGCCGCCCTGGCATTCCCGAGCTGCCGGCGCTGCTCCCGCCGGCCGCAGCAGCACCCGCGCTGCCGGAAGCCTGTTTTGCACGTTCGACCCAAAAGATATTAAATTTAGCGAGCCTAAGCCGGCCCACATGAAGATGCTTAGGCGAGGAGTTCTAGAAGTTATTTCTGTTCGCCTTTCAGCCCCGCGCCGAAGGGCTCCGCCGCCGGAATCTCTCAGGTTCAGCTGCTGTGCCGAGAGCGGCTCACCGAGCACACCCGCCCGGCACGGGAGGAGCGGCTCCCCCCGGCTCCCCCCGGCTCTACCCCGGCCGGGGTCCCCGCGCCCCAAGCCCCGGGACACAAGGCCGGGAGCAG
>VZRZ01007232.1:177794-235705 GCA_013398175.1 Climacteris rufus
CCCCCCCCTTTCTGGTTTATATCCCTGTATCGAGCCTGGGACACGGCTGCTTTACATTTCTGAGTCATTAATCTAAATGTTCAATCATCACACTTCATCAAGCCTCCTCGTCTTCGTTTCAGTTTAAAAAAAAATGTGTTGGACACACACAGGCCCCTGTTCCTGCACAGTCTTCATGTAACTTTCTGCACTGTGTGGACCCGCAGGCTTGATGTGCATAAAGTTGTGTGCTCATCCCTCAGGCCAAGAGCTAGCATTACTTCTTCTCCAATATAAAGTATTGTTATTATTACAAATAACGTGGCGTTTATTATATGATTATTTATTATACTAATACGTGGGGTTCTAGGTGTCTGGTGTGCATGTGGGTATGGTCCGCTTTGCACTGGGAAAACTAGGACGGAAATATTTCCGAAGCTCATGTTGCTAAGAAGGTGTATTCAGAGATACCTGCTGGGTTTAGCCCTAGGCAGAGGCCAGTCATTATTTAAAAATTAGATGTTTGGGTTTACTTAGAGTGGCAGAGTGTTCCAAAACCAGTTTTAAAACTTGGAGTGTGTTGACAAAGACAGTGTATTGGCTTTCGCTTAGTAATTCATAGACAGCTGAAAGATATTTCAGGTAAATTTTTTGAGTGAAATTGATCTTTAGTCCAGGGAGCAAGATACAAAAGTTTACTTCAGAGCCCTTTTCTTTCCTTTTTGGAAAGTAAGACCTCGAAGAAAGATTTCTAATAAAATTGCCTTGTCAGTCTGATTTGCAGTATCTCTGTTGGTAAGCAGTACAGTTCAGCCATAACCATGTTTCTGTAGACCTCATAGAAGTGTGAACTGTTCCTTTCCAAACAACAAAACGTTGTCCTTCCACTTGTGTTTCTGGTGAGTGTCTGTAAATTTAGTTGTAGGAGGTTCCTGTTGAGCAGAGGCATGGAGTGCAGATGATGTGTGTGTTTTGTACAGGCAGGGTGTTGAGCTTAATTTTTGGACAAGGTAGCATCTGTGATGGGAACAGAGACAGCAGCACTGGCACTGTGCTTGTGCTGAATGTCAAAGAAAAAGATCTGGTGATACCAGGTGTGTGACAGGGTGACAGTAGTTAGTAGCAGCAATTGCCAGGAATTGATTATTCCACGTGCTTTGTTAGCTTTTTTTCCATAGCAGGTATGGCTCAAATGCAACTACAAAGTCTGTGTGCCTTCAGTCCCTCTAGAGCCCCATTGCTCTTGGCCAATTTCAAATAAATCTGGCAGCAGAGGTCTCCCAGGTGAGCAATTTCTACAAAATTTGTGAAAGTAAGGCAGCCAGGTAGAACAAAGCTCTTAACCTGCACACCAAAGAGTTCACAGCAACGTTTACCTCAAGCTGCAAATTGATGCAGGAAATGGGGCCTCCCTGATTTTACTGCTTGCAGAGCTACTGGTCGAATTTTCAATAGTTATTCAATACCTGGACACCAGTACCACTCCGTCTGGAATGAGAGTGGTGACTCCAAGGCAGCTTTAATCTTTATTTTATATTATAAAGAGAGATTTTCAGGGAAATATTTGTTGCTCAACAACAGTGCTTTGGCTACAAAACAAGTGAAATTGAAAGTGTACTTATATTGCTACATTATTTTGAAATAGCTGGAAAAATACTTAATAAGTCTTTGGTGTGCTGCATACCATGTAACAGAATCATTGAAAAACTTCACATTTTAAGGGGTTTTATCAATATTCATGCAACAGAGCAGAGAGCTGTGCTTCTGCACTAAAGGAATGCTCTTTATTTTGAGCTTTGCCTACTGTATCTCCTGCAGAATGAAATCAGCCCTCTGCTCGGTGGGATAAAGCGTGGCCATCGGGTGACGGTGATGGAAAGTCTGTGGTGTGGCACATGTCGGTTTATGTGGTCAAAGTTTACTTTATGAGCAAACTGCCTGCGTGGTTCTGCTCTTCCATGTGCGCTGCCTGTGGACAAAAGCCGTGTATGTTCAATAGATAACTCCTTATGTTCAAAACGTTGGTTAAAAGAAATACCTTCTTTCATCCGTGTTCCCTACCTGCAGCCAACTGGTTTGCCACCTGCTTTGATCACAGTTTGAGTAAGATACCTTGATGTTAATTTAAAAATTGGTGTCAGTACTAGCACATAAATGACTTCAGGAACGCATCCTTGTTCTGCTGTGTCACATTGAGCAGCCCTTTTCAGGTGGGACACCTTCTGTGCCTGCATAAGCAGCCTGTGGCTTCTGTGAAGTCCTTCTGAAAGGTTTCAGGCTTCTGGTGCAGCAAGTCCTGTGCCTGTTGATGGAACAGATTGATCCATGAGGGAGAACTGCAGTTTCTCTAACTGCTGTAACAGAATGGGTTGGTTTTTGTCCTGGAGGAACCACCTCCAACTACAAGTACATAACTGAGTCTCAGGTTTTGTTTCGGTTTTTTTCTCCTTGAGAATGCCAGTAGGAGGCTGTTTTATAGCGATGGATTTTATGATGCGGCAAGCACTAATTTTTATGATTTTTTAAAATACAAACTGCTTTACAGTGGCCATATGGGAACTTCTTTCAATCCTACAGTCCCTGGCTGCGTTCACACCAAGGATTAGAGCTGTAGGGTTCCAGATTTTATCATCAATTGCCAGGTTTCAAAGGTAAACCTGGACAACTTCCCATGTGTATGCTGAATTTAGTAGGGAAAAAGTCATGTTGAAAAGATGCTGTCAGCTAATTGTAGCAAAAGTATAGGTTATAAGATGTTCTTACTGCCTTTTCCACTTATGGGGGTTTATCCTTGATGGTGCCAGTGCATCAAAACAGAAACTGGCACCAGAGTAAGTTATTGAAATGAGTGGGACTGCACCCTTAGGTAGAGTTAACACGCACGGCTGATTGCAGGATCAGAGATCAAGATGATGGTAACGTTAATGCTGGAAATTGAGTAAGTAAACACCATTACTTATACATGAGTTTGGTTCCCTTTAGATTTAAACACATGTTCTTTGCAAATGTAAAGGATAGCTAGAAACAGGATGGCAAGCACTCTGTTGTCACTTTGGGTAGGCACTGCGTGGAGTTTCCTGCCGTGTCCCTTAAGCCCGTGGGTCAGAGCCATGCCCAGCTGAATTGCAGCCCTCAAGCTGAGCATCTGCAGCAAGGACTGCTAGCCCTGCCTTGGAGCTGAGCCCCACAGCCCAGTGGGATGCTGCTGGAGATCATCACTAACTGCATTTAAGGCTCTTGTGGCCAAGACTGGGGTTTTGTTTTCCTTTTTCTTCACTGTAGTATTGGGTAATGTTACAGGGTATGGCTGGAGAATGCCGAGGAAGTAAAACCTCAGACTGAAATAATTTGTCTTTCAGCTTCTTCAGTGCTCTTACTTGTTGCATAGTGAATTGGATAACTTTTTTTGTTAACCTGGCTGTATTTTATCTTTGTATTTTTGGAAGGCACATGCTTTTATAATAGTGTTATGTGAGACTCTAATAAGTATCAATATCGACTGCATCTATATCTTAAATTTTACATAGCTTTTCATTCTGGTGGTGCTACTGAACATCAAATAATTTGTCTTTCAAGTTGTTACTTCAGGGAGATGAAAAACTTCTATGACTTAAGATGTTTTTGTTAAGGTTTCTGTGGCTTTCTTCACACTAAAAGTCCAGAGAAGTCTGGGAAAAATAAATTGTTGAACCCTTTTAGTACAGATTTTAGGATCTGCTACAACAGGCTTACAGCAGTGAATAACTTTATTTACTTCCATTGACAGTGAAGTTGAGTAAACACACCCATGTAAGTAAATCTTTGTAGATCAGGGCCTTTAGCTTTGTTCTGGAGAAACTTTCAGGAGAATTTTGTGGCATTAATCAGACATTTAAAGTCAGTCTTCATATTGTAAGAGTTTGATGTAGTGGGGTTCATTTCCTTTGTTTGCACATGCCCAAAGCACTTTCTTATCTTGCAAAACCGAGGCAGTAATAGTGTTTTATTCATGGTGTGAATGAGCGAGTGTAAATGCAGTGAGGTTTCAGGTGTGCTTAGGAGGACAGCCAGCCCTGCAGCAAAGAAGGATTGGAGTGGAGAATGGTGCTCATGGTCCAGTGGTTTGCCCATAGTTCAAGCAAACGTTTTGATGGTGCATGCAAACTTCAGCTTCAGGGATAAAATTCAGCATCTGGGGTAAAGCTTTTGAAATTTTCAACCCTACTTGATGCCCTCACAATTATAAGAAAAGGCAGTGCTTGTGCGAGGTATTTAAAGAGTAATTAGCGGGTGCTATGGGTCTCTTGTGTATTGCAGTTGTATAGCATTATAACTGTTTTGGCAGTCAGCCAGGAAAGGGAGACTTAAAACAAATTAATAGTGAACAATCCAGTTTTAATAAGCTATTTTAAGTATGGTTAGATAACAACATTAATATTTATGCTTAAAATGTGACAAAGAAAAAACAGTTCTCAGTTGTTATGTGTATCTTCTTGCTTTTCAAGAACATTTTATTGGTAACTAAAACTGTGACTGACACCTGTAACCACAGAAGAGTAGGAGAAAAACCCTCTAAAGTCCTCCCCTTCTTTACATACTCTTCATCTTTCTGGTTGGTTTTTACCAGCTTGTCTTGTTCAACATAAATTCTCTATTTTGTGAAGCTAAAAGATTGCCCCAGGGGTAGCATGGGCACAGGCTTTCCTGGTTCTTAGGCTCCCTTCCTGAGCGTGCACTATTGCCCAGCATCTCAGGTGGTGGGGCCCATGGTGAACCTCTCATCTCAGATGGAATTCTGCTTTTATTCACAACAACTGGCCTTTCCATAGGCTTAACCTAACATGTGGCTCACACATGAACAAAGCTTTGAAGGTTTTGGTCAAAGTATGCTCCACTGAAAAACAAAAATGTGTAGAAAATATTCTTATTTTCAAAGTACACATTTATCTGGAATTAGTATTTGTTTGCCTAACTTAGGAAAGAAGACATTATCAAAGCTGAGGTTGGGGGAGGAAATTTGAAAATAAATACAAAAGTTCTGTATTTCACTGTAAAGTGTTTAGTCATACATCTTTTTAGTTCTTGTGTCTTCTTTCTTTCTTTGCCTTGATTTTGATCTGTGTTTCTGGAGGTCTGCAGTTTGAGATTAAAACCTTTCCTTACTGATTCCCAAACCAAGGCCTTCAGAAGCAAATTAACAGAAAAAACCGTGTAGTGCTTCAGTTTAACAAGGTTAGTCTGTGAGAAACAGAAAATTGTCACATTTAGGTCTGAAATTTGTATAAAGCAGTGGTTTCCAAACGCCTTAAAAACGAAAAATCTGCACCGAACCTCAGAGCAAAGTTCGCATTTTGAAAATCTGTAAATATGAAGCATTTATATTTGTGTGAGGAGTAAGCAAGGGTGAGGTGAAATGGGGGGAAAGCTTTTGGTTATAAAAACAAGTGGGTTTTGTGTCCTTTTTCCTGTAACTTCTTGAGCTGAAAGCAGGATGTGGAGGCAGAACATTTGACGACTTTCGGTGTTTTGGTGCTACCTGGTATTTAGTATTTGTGGCTAGCTCTGGTTGCAGTGGTTCAGCTGAAATAGTGCAGATTTCCTTAGAGCTGGGAACTGGGTGATGCTCTGATGAAGCTGCAAGCACCCATAATGCATCTTATGAACTTGTAGGTCATTTCTTCTAATAGGAAATCTCGCAACACTTCAGTGACAGGTGAACCTGAAAATATGGATTTTTGTTTCTTTTTACTAATGTGAATTTCTGCAAGGCTTAACTGAGTTCCATAAGGCAAAGACAATTCTGTACTTTGCATGATGACTAGCCCAGGTGAGTGGTGTATCATTCATACAAGAGACTGTCTCTCGCTGAGTGGGGATAGAAGACTTGTGTTTTTCTTGATTGTTTGGGGGTTTTTATGCTAAATATGAACAGTGCTTCTCATGTGTTCAATAACTAAAGCCTACTGAAAGAGCAGTTGTTATAAATCAGACCAGAAGTCCATCTAGGCAAATATCTGTCATCTTGATTCTTTTTTTTTTAATGCACTCCATTCAGGATAAATTCTTAATGTCTCAAGAAAAAGTTTTTGGAAGTTTAGTTAGAGGAAAATTTTCTGAGTGGGTTCTTTGAGCAACAGATGGCACTTCTGGTTCTGCCTGTTCTAAATAAGAAGTATTCAGGTTTTCTTCCAGCAGTAATATCTTAAAATGTAAGTGTGCTCTCTGGCTTCTGAGACATGTGATACATGGGATTTTTGTCAAAGTATGTTCTTTGGATTTGTTTTTTTGGGATTCCCCCTGCCATATATTCTAGGATAGAAGATGCATTAATAGAATGACAAAGTCCTGAAAGCAAAGAGAGGAATGGGTTTGTTTAGCTGATACTGATGTTAAATATTTGTTTAAAGGATGATTAAAGGTTATAATAGTATTGGCCAGATCAGCTCATCCCTACCTGACTGGAAAACCTGCACTGGGGAGAGAAAGAGTGTGTTAATCTCACTGTGGACAGCCATGTTTATTTCTGTTTTCATAGTAAAGTTAAATATTCCATTCAGGAGCACTTACAGCGTGGGGCAAAATGCTGTTCCTTTTGAAAATAATTACCCATGAAGGAAAAAGAAAAGAAAACAAGGATAATTCCTGAGATGTTACTAGTAGTCAATTGGGGAAGTCTTCCTGAGTAACATTTGTTTTCTCAAACCTGAAAACGAGGCATTGCATTAATGTTGTGTAAGTTGGTGGGGGAAAAAGAAGGGTTATGTGGTTTTGTTTGGTGGATTTTTAGGCTGGTTTTTTTGTGAGCCAAATGCAAGTACAAAATTCTCAACTTCAGAAGACACATAAATGCTGGCTGCTTATGGCTTTAGAGGCTAAGATGCAATAGTAATATGGGTACCTTTTTTTTTAATTTCAAGTACAATTCTGTACTGTATTTTCAGGACAGCTATACATTTAAAACACAATTCATAAATCATAGTGATTGAGGCTGTTTAAAGTGACAGGCTTTCAAAATATCTTGCTGAATAATTGCACATTATGTAATTTGCTAAAGATATTAATCTTTTTTTTTTAGGAAATGTTTCTTAGCTTGTACACTGTAGAAACCGTAGAACTGATTGATTCAGGCTATCATGATGTACGTAAAATGAGACAAGTGTTAGTTTATAGATGAAGAATTATTTCCCTGGAAACGTTTGACTTGTTCATGCATAGTAGGTGTATTTAAATATTCTGGAATTAATTTGCATTGGTTATTAAATCCAGGGCTCTTTGATTACCTCCCATTCCCTTTAGCTTAGGTCTGACGTACCATCAGAATACTCTTTTAAATTTGGTTCATACATGGTGAAATCATAGCCAGTTAATACAACATGACTTACATTAACAAGCATGACACCTGAATTTTATATGGGTATTTAAAATTACTAATGTACCTCAGATTTACACTTGGGCTTCTTCATTCTTTTCCCAAAGAGGTTGAGTCTTACTAGTCGGTAAAATATATTGACTCTAACTATATATTAGGTTTACACTGAACCTGTTAGCTTTTTGCCAGGGGCATGGATTTTCTGTGTGTATATTTAATGTAATAATAAAGTGTCTTAATAATGCTTTTAAGCTATATATATAATTATTTAAACAATAAAAGTGCACTTTCCATACAAGAGATTTTTTCTTTGTAGTCTGTGTTCAGTGGCATTTTAATGGAAATTCTGATTGAAATTTATATAAATAACCAGTTACATTTTAAAGAACAAGTTAATGTGTTGCTTCTTAGATAAGGATATAGAAGGCAATCATTCTAGTGCAAACCACATTTTGTTTTAAATCTCTTAGATTTATTTACAAAAGAGAACGTTTGCTTTAGATTGTGAATAATTTTTGGTCACCAAAACCTCTAAGGCTTTAGAATGGACAGATCTCATACTTCCAAGCTTTTGTTTTCTTTGAAAATACGAACAAAAGAATCTCTGTCATTTAACCTTATCTTACCTAAATTTTCCTAGGATTGTTGTGAACCAGTATCTAAATAACATTGAGGAGGGGATGTTCTTCACACTTGCAACAGCTTATGTTACTTTAGATGTTTAGGTATTCAAATTCTGATTTCAGGTGGCTGTGAATGAGCTCTGCCAGCTTGGTGATTTGAATTCGTTTAAAATTATGCTGGCTAACAACATAGTTTGAATAGTTTTTTTTAATTCAGTACAGGTTATCTTAAGAGTAAATCTGTGTCTTAATACAACTTACCATTTAAAAAATTATTTCTCAATTTTAAATATTAAAAAATGGCATCGGAAGGGTAACTTACTATTCTAGCTATCTATGATGTGGTCAGTCAGCACATCATTCAATTTGTCTGCCTAGGTGTGTTGTATTTTATTTTCACTGTTATACAAATACTTGGAAGCAAACATTGTTTACTGCATTACTGTAGTACAGTACAGGTGGGTAACCAGGTAATTTGTGTGATGGAATTGAATCATATTTAGGCCCAAAAATTTCTGAGCCAGTGGACTGATCACAGCCTAAGATGTTCTTGAGGAAACCCTGACTGCTGTGGTGGAGAATTTAAAAATTTGCAAGTGTTATTGCTGCAGGATTTCTGCGGCTTGGAAACCATTAAACTGTTGCTTCTCTTAAATTATATCCGAGATTTGATGGATTTTTACTTTCCCCCTGAGTTCCCCTGAAACAGAAAGCCAAAGCAGATGCAGATAGTACAGTTTTACAGTCAGAATATCTGAATGGGATCATTCTCTTTAAAAACATTGCCATGTAAAATAACTTTGCACATTTAAATAATTCACATAACTTTTCACATTTGCTTTAAACTGAAATGGAAATTAGACTTTTTTCCTTTTTTAAAGGTTTGTTTTAGGGTGGTTTGTTTGGTTGGTTGTTTTTTTGTTGTTTTTGTTTGTTTGTTTTTTGGGTTTTTTTTTGCTAATTAGGAACTGGAAAATCTGGACCTGTTTTTATTCACAGATATTTCAGCATTTGCTGTTCTAGGTTGTGATCCTTTTTCACACTGAAGTCAAGTGCAAAATTCCCCTTGACTTCAGGGAGAGCTGGATTAGCTTTACACAAAAGGACCAAATTGTCCTCTGGGATAAGTGGAGGCAACTCTATTGAAGTAGACTTCATTAGGGTATAAAATGAAGACAAAAAAAGTGTTGCCTGCCTTAACAGGCAGTGAAATTGGATCTGTTAGCTCAAACAGTTGGGTTAATTTAGCCATTGAATCAAAGATTTTTTTTCCCTTTTTCAGTTAGACAGTACTGTTACAGCAGTTTACTGCATTGAGCAGTGAATATGATATGTCACTTGAGCTTGACTACAAATATTTTATAGAAACTACAATCTCTTTGTGAACTCTTTTGTCCGTGTGGTGTAAAAATTATCATGAGAAAACAAGCACTTGGTAAACTATCAGCAAACTTCTGAGCAGTTTATCCTTAACTAGATGAAAGGAATCTGTTTAAATCTGTTTAAATCTGACAGGCTTTGTATGCCAAGTTGTGTGAGGTTTGGGGAGCCTTGTTTGTATTTTCAGCCTCAGGCTGGCATCCTGAGTGGCTTTCTGTTGTCTTGCTGAGGTGTGAACAGGGTAATTCATTTACACCAAAAATTGGACTGAATGTTATCCCATGTGTTTCCTGGTGGTGTCTGGAGTAATCCCATTGACTTCCACGGTAGACAGGAGTGCCTTTGGCATCTTTTATTAATGCTTTATGCAGCAGTATCTGTATTGTGTACACAAATGATGAAGAAATAATAGTTTAAAAATGAACTCAAATATAGTGATTACTTATGTAATATTCTGCTACACGTCCTGTAAAATGTATCATTTGCACTCTTGCCTATCAAGTTTTTCTTCCAGTGCTACTGGCATCTCTTGGAATCATGAATTAATTCAACTGTGTGATTATTTTGACCTAAGCGTTTTCTGTATGGCTTTCTTGTACTTTCTTTTTGAAGTTTCACAAAGGGAGGGGGAAGGGGAGCATTGTCATCTTCTTAGAATAATTCGAGAATGAGCCCTTAATGGCTGTCCTGAATTTCTTTATTAACATTTCACAGGTGAAATAAAATCCCCTCCCTAGGAAGCTTCACAGAGCTCTTAGCTGTCTAGCATACATATCTCTGCAAAAAAACCCTCTATGAATAACTTACTGCAATATTTAGCTGGTGTTAAGGGGTTAAGCAGTAAACTGAATTTCTCTGAAACACTTGAGGTGCTAAATTTACAAAACAAGACATAAGAAGTGTTTTAAGATTAGTCATAGTTCGGAAGCTTATTGAACCACCGGCATCTTCCTGGACACATCCTGTACTTTTGTGTCTTCAGCCTGCTTCATCTATTCACGGTCCCAACTGCTTTTTGGTTTTTTAGAAACTCTTGCTGCAACTTCTTTGTGACTAAGGCTCATTGTCAATCAGTCCTGTCCTCCCCATGCCAGCCGAGTGTCCCTTAATGCAGCAATTCACTTGGCTGAACAGTGCTCATACTTTGGGGAGACGATCGCCTACCAGAGAGAGTGCCAAGCTGATTTAACTTCGCACGAGTTTCTAAATGGGTGCTGTCAGCTGGCATTGGCCCAGGTCATCAACTGCTTGAAAATTGTTATAATCTGATTGGGATTATGTCAGAATTTGTGTAAAATATTTTAGCTAGTCACTGGGCTGCAGAGAGCATTAGTGCCCCAGCAGTGGTTGTCAGACAATCGTCCGTGGTCTGTCGGAACTACAGTGGACGTGTCCTGGCCAAGTGTACAACACGGCCTTTAAAATGGACTCCTTTTGGCAGTACATCCCTAAATTGCTGAAAGAGTACAGGATTCATGTTGTAATCTGCTCTTCCAGTTCTATTTAATGCCACAGCATGTGTTTGAAACACTTAGTTGGGTGTATAATACAGTGTAAAACCACAACTGTAGCCTGTCATTACTGTAGTGCTTACAGAGCTGAGCTACCATTTAGCCAGTCCAGCTACTGGACTGTCTGTTACCTGGAAATGTTTGAAAGTGGACAGAATTTGTAAAAATTGCATCACTTCTTTGCTAGCCAAAAATTTTTGGGTGCATTTTTCGTTTTAGTGGAGGCTGAAAGGATGCTTATCATCTTAAGTACACCACCCCTTGAGTGCAGAAGGTTTAGTGCTTTGTTTTCTTTGGCCTCTGATAGTCTAAGGACAGACCTTTTCTAAGCATAGTTTGGGGCCTGATATTTCTTCACTGCACTTCTGAAGGGAAGAGAGAAGGTGAGAGAAGTTAAGGAAAAATTATGTGGAGAAGATGCTCCCTGAAATTCTTGATGTTTCTGTTTCAGGAAGACCAGGAAATCTGAGAAAGGAAGCTATTTCTGTCAAGAGCTGACAAAATATGGGTATTATCCTAGATGTGTAGAAAGGATGCTGTTAACAAAATATTCAGTTTAAAGGAGAGAAAATTTCTTACAGGCAAGGTGATAAGTAGTGAGTATATTTGGGGGTGGGGAGGAGGGTGTTTTCCTTGCTTCTCTGAGGTCATTAGGCCATTACAGCTGCAACAACATTGCCACTAGCTTGCATACATTTGCGGAGAAAAAAGAAGCATTGTTATTTCAGTGCCTGGCTGGAATAAGTAGTTTGTTAAGCAGTGCTGTGAGGTTGTTGTTTTAGGGACATCTCCATTAATAGATGTGCAACTCTTAGTAAATAAGTGTATTGTAGACATCAAAAGAAAAAAAGTAAAACAAAAGTGTATATTGGAGAAGGTGAAGAACAGGAACTAGAATGATTTCCAAATGTGAAAGACAAGAAGTTGATTTGTAGCTGTCAGCATAGCATGGAGAGGAAACCACACCTAGGTACCTTGTGTGACGACTGGCTGGGTAGGTGAGAGCAGAGCAGTGAACATTGTTTATCTTGGCTTCAGTGAGGCTTTCATTGTGGTCTCCTGTAGCATCCTCATCAACAAACCGATTAAATACATGCCAGGTGAGTGAACAGTGAAAGCAGCTGGTTCATAGACCAAGGAGGGTTGTGCTGACATCCAGAGCGACCTTGACAGACTGGATCAATTGTCTGATGGGAGCCTCCAGAAATTCAGTAAAGGGAAATTCCAATGATCCTGAGGAGGAACAACCCAGGACATGGCAGGGTCCGAGCAGCTGAAAAGAAACTGCAGAAAAGGACCTGGGAGTTCTGGTGGGAAAGATCTACATGAGCCACCAATGTGCACTTGGAACAAAGGAGGCCACAAGTGTTCTGGCTGCATTAGAAAAAGTTCCCAGCAGATCAAGGTGGTGATCCTTTACCCCTGCTCAGCACTGGGAAGGTCACGCTTGGGAGTGCTGTGCTTGATTCTGGACTCCCCAGCACAAAACACACTGGAGACAATCCAACAGAAGGCACTAGGATCACTGAGGGTCTGGGGAATTTCTCTGCTGAGGAGAACTGAGAGCTGGGATTGCTCAGCCTGGAGAATGCTCAGGGGTACGCTGTGTGTGTAAATAACCTAATGGGGCGGAATGAAAAGGACAGAGCCAAACTCCTCTCGGTAGTGTCCACTGATAGGATGAGGTAATGGGCACAAATTGTAATACAAAAAGTTCCATTTAAACGTCAGGAAAAAATGAAGGGTTTTTTGTGGTAAGGATGATAGATCACTGGAACAGGTGGTCCACAAAATGTTGTGGAGTCTCCATCCTTGGCAAAAACTCAAAACCCAGCTGGACACAGCCCTGAGCAACTTGCTGTCACTGACACGCTTTGAGCAGGGGGCTGGGGTAAGCATCCTCCAGATGTCCCTTCCAGTTTCAGCTGTTCTGTGATTTTCATTAAGGGATTTAAGAGGGCCAAACCAATAAATGTGGCAGTTGAAGAGAAAGAAAATACAGGTGTTAAAAGGCAGAATATTTTTGTTTGTTTTTCCAGAGAGTATTCTTTGTTTGTTTCTCTAAGCTTTCTTATGACAGCTTGGGAAGAGGGGAGAGATCTCTTTGCAACTGCATTGTTCTCTTGGGTGTCTTAGCTTTATGCTGTTAATACCAAGGCTGTGTATGACTTTATTGTCAGCTGTGTCCTCTCACTCCCACAGCAGCAGAAGTGAGGCTACTGTTAACTTTTCTGCTGCCTGGAAGACTGAGCAGCATCAGAGCCTTTCAAGCCAAGGAAGTGTTTTCATCTCATATTTGGAAAGGTGTTTTTTCAACATCTGTAATAGGGTAATTTTTTTTCTTCTTAATACTGTGAACATTTAGAATGTGAACACTATGCTTGCTCCAATGGTCTCTTTACCAATCTTGATTTGGGTTATTTTGTTTTTCTCCCTACATTTGACTTAAGCATACTGAATTGATGAATCCATGCTGCTCTTCTGTTCCTATTAGAACTACAAGCTTCTATTAGACTGATGAAAAATACAGAGGTGAAAAAGGAGCTGAAACAGTTGCACATGGATTTAAACACACTTATGTTTAACCTCAACATCCTGCCTGTAGAGGTATGGTCACAGTGAAACCTGGCATTTGAACTGGCACCAGAGAAAACCACTCAGTCAGTTTGTAAGACTCATTTTCAACTCCTTGGACGTGTGAGTTAAAGGAGATGAAAGTTGGCACTATGTTGAAGAAAAATTGGGTGAATATAAACCTGAAACTTAGATGGCACGTAGAAACTGTGTTATAAAACTGCATCTTGACACAATTGGTGAGGCTAAAAATACTTGTGTATATTGTTGTAGTTCATGCCTCAAATTGCCTGCACATTGGTTGTAATTTGCACAGAAGGTCTCAATTCCAGAAATATGTTAAAAGTTTTACTTCTCTTTGAATGCTGTCTCATTTGCAAATGAATAACTGTGTCTTCACAAGCTCATTTGTGTTTTCTGGTAATTAGGACAGCTGTTACATAGTTGAATGGCTACTGCTGCATAGGAGCATGTATTTATGGAACTATTATTTACAGACTGGAAAGAGAGGGTTTTTTGATGCAATTAAATGTTTGTAGTATTGCTGTTAAAGTAAATCATGTCTGGTCTTACTGGTCTTCCTAAAGATAGTTCTTAAACCTTCTGTAGAAAAAATGAAAAACACTTCCATGCCTTTAGAGAGACCTGCTTTTGCACTTAGAAGTACAGCTTCCCAAACAGCAGACAAGCAAGGATCATTGTACTGTAGACAGTAAGCAACAAATACAACATCTAGCTAAGATATAAATTCATGGATATGTGATCTATAGTGTCCTAATCTGTATGTGACACTATTTTAGAAAAAGGCTTCAGAGATCTGTGGAACTACAAATCACTAAGCCTGACATCTGTTCCAAGTAAATCGGTCAAAACAATAACAGTGAAAATAATGTGGATAAATATGATGTATTGAGGAAGAATTACGAGCCTTCTGTGAAGGGATGTCACATTTTGCAAACTCAGTTGAGGTTTTTTTGAAGGCAAGCACATGAATAAGTAAGATCTGACAGAAGTAGTTTACTCGGGTGTCCTACAAGCATTTGATAGGGATCCCACCAAAGAATTTTGAAGAAACTAAGCAGGGGGAAAGGATTTTATGTGTTTAAATTAATGACTAAAATATAAGAGGAAGAGTTGGACTAAATAGAGAGGGGTTCCAGGTAACTATTCTCCAGGGTTGTGTTAATAGAGCATGTTCAAGTTGATAGGTATATAGAGGAATGTACACCTGGTATATATTCACAGACTTTACTGATGGGTAGCAGATGTGAAGACAGACCCTTGCATTACACAGGGACTTCACATTGCTCAGCAACCAGAAGTTAAAATGGCAGATGAAATTTCCCATGTATTGCTTCATGTGTTCTATTTGGAGGTGGGGTGGAACAAGCTTGCCTTCTCATCTGAAAAGATGAGCTCAGAGCTGACTAGAAATGGTTAGGAAAGAAGGGGAGTATAATGATTATACCTTTAAAGAAATTTAATCATCTTATGCAGTTCTGTCCTGCTTAACGCTATCCCTGTGATCCCCTTAAAAAGAATGTAGTTGAAATTTTAAGGAAGACAAAATCTGAAATATGGAACAATTTCTGTAAGAGGAGCAGCATGAATTTGTTACAGTAGAAAAGGTGACCAAGAAGTGGCGTGACAGAATCCTGTAAAGCGTTCAGCAGCCAACGGGACAGAAATAGGGAGTGTTTATTCACTGCCTTGTTTTAGTGCACACACACTAAGAGGTATCTAAAGAAAATAGCAGCTGATGAATTCAAAACAGACAAAAGGAGGTGCTTCCCAACAGAACGTGTAATTAAGCTGTAGAATTTCTTGCCTCAGGAATTTAAAGAGTCTAAACTTTACCTCAGTGTAGAGGGAAACTGCTGTTTTGTGGAAGAATCATCAAATATCTACCTATTCTTGTTCAGGAAATCCTGCTTCTGCAACCTGCTGGGGGACCAAGGCATATTCTGGGGAAGCATTGGTATACATTTATTGTATTCCTATATGCTTCACTCAGTATCTATTGTTGGCTGCTGTAAGTGAGAGGATATTTGAATGGACATGGACCTTTGGATCTTGCTTAGTACAGCCATTACTTTATTTCAAAGCCTGCCCCTTTTTCATTTCTGTTATTAGTTTTCCAGCATCTTTGGTAGCAGTAGCACTCAAACTTTGGCCCACACTGGGGTGCTGAGATGTTTAAAGGGTGTTTTAGGGCCACTGGTTGCATATTCTTTTCTTTCTGAGTCCTTGTGCGTGCCACCAAAATATAAAATCTCCATAATATAAAATCCAATCATGTGTTGAGCAGGGATAGGAAGCAGGTACGTGTCAGTCAATGGCTTAATTTCATAAGACTTTATCCTCTTACTGGTGCATAGTACACTTTGGTCATGTAATGGATGTTCTGGGGAGGAGGTGTTTTTGAGTATGTACAGGTCGAACAAATGCATGGCCTGGGTTTTCTGTAGGTAGATTATTTCTGCTCTTCCTTCTGACTCCTTTGCAGTGATTTTATTCTGCACTTCCTCCTCCAGACGTGCTTATTGATAAAAATATATTTCTGTGTGTCTCTAATGACTATTGTAATAACCAAGAGATCTCTCTGTTTGTAAATTAAGAAGTAATATTGTATTGGACAGCAATATTCCATTTGAGAATATTCACACTATTTGAAACAAGAGGCTGCAATTTAATATAGCTACCCTGTTCCTTTTGTGAAGGTGACTGCCCTGCAAATCATAGGTTTTAACTGTTTGGTTCAATCATAGTAGATTATTTTGATTCAGTAGCATACTTTACTGTGTCACTGATTCTTGAATCCTTAGTCCTAGCTTTCTGTAGAAACATTTTTGAAGTTTAGGCAATTAGTAGATGTCATAAATTTTCATCCAGTTACACATAATTTTAGCTTTCTTTATGTGATTGCATTATTTTTAAATAATTATTTCATGTTCAACAGATGTTAAGACTTGTACAAAAATGTCAGAAGCATGTGGGGTTTTATTTGAAAGGTGCACTTATTTTTCCATGAACAGACTTCTGTCTGTTGTGCAGGGTGAAAATAGTGAATGCTGGTGTTTACATACAACTTAAGCTTAATTCTAGTTTCTATTTTGAGGCAATGCTGCTTCTCACCCTATTGAAAGACAACTTTTCTAGCCTAATGTTTTGTTTCAGTGTAGATGATGACCATGGGGAGTGCCATGCTGCTTAAACTTGTGTGTCAGCTGTCAGCAGACAGGTTGGTGAACACCAGCCTTGGCTGCCTATCCACCAGCTACTGCTGTAGGCTCCCTTTATAGTCAGTGGAGAGAAATAAGCACTTTCACTGCATGATTCATCTCACCCCCAGATGGATGTCTAAATTTGGAAGATGAATTCCACCTGAAGTCCATTACTGAATATAAATGTCATTAGTTTAAACTAGGGAGTTATTTTAAAAGGACACTAGCTTGACTGGCACAGTGACTGAGAAGTCGTCTTCTATTTTCTTACATTAATTGTGTTTCAGAGATTTAAAATCAGCACTCTGTAGCCTGTTGTATATTTTGTGTTGTTTGAAGCTGCTCTGCCTTTACAGCAGGTTTGAAACCTAACGAGTAGGATATATTCACATTGCTTAATTTCTAAGCATCTAGCTCTGCAAGGCTATCTGGCTCTTCTTGCCAACTGGCTTGATTTCTATGGTGAGGGGGTGACAACAGGGTTATGTGCCCTGCTCTTCTCATTGTGCTAGTCCCTGCTGTCAGAAAGTTGTCCTTCTGCTCTAAACTTTGTTAAGTGTTAGGAATTTAAAAAAAAAAATTCAGTGTCCTTAAAATAATTGCTCCTCTACAGGAGCCTGTGTCTCTCCACTGGTTGTACACAAAATCTGTGTGAGGTGATCCAGCCTTCACATTTTGAAGTCCAAAAGGTAGGCAGTGCACATACCTTCCCTAACTTTTGTTTCTGTTTGTATGAAGCAGACACTTGGAATGGCTGATATCCTTTTAAAGTACTTTTCATGCTGTGCCATGCTCATGCATGCAACCCCCCCCATCCCTTCTTTTTTCCTGTTTGTAGGTCTGGATTCCTGTCAGTGGCAGTCTTGTATTCTTTTCTCTCTTTTCTTTTGGGAACTCTGTTTTTGATGTCATGATTTGTGGCAACTTTTTCCTATTGATCACACTGATCAAG
The DNA here is from genome assembly GCA_013398175.1 of Climacteris rufus. NCBI lineage: Eukaryota > Metazoa > Chordata > Aves > Passeriformes > Climacteridae > Climacteris > Climacteris rufus. The sequence goes on from VZRZ01007232.1 coordinate 195,386, forward strand.
TCCTGCCAGACTCTATCCCTGAATCAAAAATAAGAAATTATTGGAATCCCATTGCTATTGTACCACTTCTATTTTTCTGTACTATTTATTATACTTACGCTCGGTTACCTAATGAGGCCAGTAGAGTTCTATTAAATTTGTTGTGTTTGTTTGGGGTGTTTTTGCATTGAAATGAGTGGTTTTTTAATTCCTACATCAGCCTGAACAATCTAGAAAAGTAGTTTGGGTTTACAAAATAACTCACAGTAACATTTCAGGTTATGTATGTGATAGAAAACTCTATCCTTTGAACATTTTACTCCACCAGATACAACCGTGGTGGGGAGAGAAGTTCCTCACTAGGAGCTTAAGGGAAATCACTGGTTGGAAACTTGGAAGTGAAGAGTTATTGGGTTCCTAACTGGGAGAACTGGATGTTGTTCAGATATCATATGGGCTCCTTGCTGGTACTGACAAGGATGTAAAGCAGTCCTCAGCTCTCTTAACACACACAGCAAAATCAGAAGTAATAGCTGTGACAAGCTATGGGAAGACATGAAGGCAGGTAAAATGCATCACCAGCCCTTAGCACTAGCAGAGAATTTATCAAATATAGATTGCTGAGCACACTTAGAAAAAATACCTTCCCTGCTACAGGGGACATAAAAAAACCCCATTAGCCTCTATCAGTTGGGAGTGGCTGGATAATTCCCCCCATTCCTAGTCTGGCATTTTAATGCTGGGTGTTGTATGAGCAGAAAATGCAAACCTGTCACTTTGTGTGACAAGGAGCAATTGCTGAGCTCTCCTTTGGATGTTGAGTAGGACTTTGCTTGGGGACAATATCCCTTCTTCCTGTTGGGTTACTGCCAGTATTTGGTAGAAATATGAAGTGCTACCTACTGCTTCCCTGTAGATGGTTCCCTTCTGTGTATTTCTCCTTTCTTCTCCCTGTGTATTTGGGGTTTAGTGTTGTATTGTGCAGCTCTTACCCTACACCAGCCACTCCTCTGGTGGCTGCAGGTACAGGTATTTATTTACCTCTGGTTCTGCTCACTCTCACAGTTCTCACTCTTACTATTACTCTTTGTGAATAGCAGTAGATTCTAGCAGCAAACAGTCCACAAATCGCTTCGAACAGCAGAACCTGTTTTTCAACAGATTCATTTTGTGTTTAATCCAAAAGACAGTGTTTAAAAACATGCAAGATCGATTCTTAAAGTTAACCTGTGGAATTATAGTATTGCATTACTTCCTCCTTGAGATAATGACATTTAGAAGTATTAAGTTTATAAAGCTGGCGAGGATTTAAGGAATTTTGGAAGTTTAGGAGATTTGAGCTTAGCAAAGAAATCACATTTCTGCTGGATAGGGATGGCGTGTAGCTTTTTCTCAGATATGTCTTCTTATTTGAACATAAGAGAAGTGAATACAAGTTTCTACATATCTGTAAACCATCAGTATAAGAATCAGAACACTGAAATGAGTAAGAAAACTAGATAAAAGGACATAAAATACCTCTCTCCCACCTTACAGGAGAGACATGGAAGAAGACTCTCCTTTTTCTGTTTTTATGCGGACATGATAAAATAGAGTTGTTTGAAAAGTTTGTAATTTTTATTTTGTTTTCAATAAATACTTGAGTTTATCAGAATTTTTGGTCAGAACCTGTCAAATCTGCAGCAAGGTGTGCATATTTAAGCTCTTCTATTCATACTGCTTATTTTTGAAGTTCTGTCATTGAAATATTTCTATCAGGCAACAGTAGTTCTTTTTGAATAGTGTTAATTTGTTGTTGCCTTCATTATTACTCATGACTGAAATCTTTCTGACCTGTGACGAAAATTTAAATAACTCGTGGAGGTTACTGAGGAATAAGTTGTTTGATGTGCTTGCTTCTGCTGAATCCCTAACATCTTCCCTCCACCCTTCAATTTAACTTTTAATTGAAGTGGAAATTGTCCTTCCTTCTGGCAATACTTTTGGAGTCGAAAGAGTATCACTAAAAGCTCTGCTTACTGGTTAGGAACCAGAAAATTTGTTACTAAACAGCAGTTATTTGGCCTGAGGAGAATCCTGAAAAGTTTCAGGAGCATTGTGTGCTCCTGCAAACAAGTACCCAAGTGATTGAGAACACAAAAAGGCCAAGGCATTTGACTTCCCTGTTTAGAAGAGCGTTGCCTGAACTGGTCGATAAAAACCAACGTGTGTCTTTGTGCTGTGGTGTGCCCTTGTGTAAATTAACAGTATTTACCTACATGAAATGTGTCAAAACTATTTCCTATCGCTCTTTGGTTATTAATACTTTGTTTCTCTTTTAAAGATAACTTGTAGCCCTCTAGTTGTTAGTCCAGCATCTCTTCACTCTCCTTTTCACACCCTTCTCTCCTCTGTTACCAGCTAAAACTTGCCCAAGTTATCTGCTGCGTTCACTTTGTGCATGTTCAGGGAGCAGTGGTGATGTGTTTTACGTGTTGCTGGCTAGTTCATGCTTGGAAAATGCTAAATTAGGGGGCAGGCCCATTCACTAATGTGGAAAAGCTTGAAGCAGAAAACTGATGTAATCTCAAAAATATCCTTAGAAGATGTTTGAAGACCTCAACAATTTTTTTAAGCTTTATGTTGATAAAGTTCCCCATCACAGGAAATACTAAGATAGCTTCCCTTTGTTTCACTCCATCAAATAAGAGCACCCTCAGGAAAAGTTTGTCTTTGACATCTTTTTTAGAAATTCTTTTATGGACTGTGTTTAAAGCCTTTTCAGTGGTTTCAAGTGGTAGACTAAAAATCATCGGAAGGTGAGTCTAAGCAAGAGTGAGGAAGGAATGGGAAGCAAACACTGTGTGGCTTTACATTACATGCCATCATTGCAGGCTTACAAGTCACTGTAATTGCTGGTCTGGAGCTGGGAAGGGTTGAATATTTTGATCCCTTAAGCAAATGAAACAACATGAGTGTGAGGGAAGTAGTATCCTTGTTTTGGAAAGCAATGAATAAAGATTTTTTTTTTTCAGTAGTGAGTTCCTGAAATCACCAGTGAAATGCCCACATTTGGAACAAAGCTTTTCTGTTGGAGACAGAGGGTACACCTATTTTGCAGGAGCTCAACCCTGGTCTAGGACAAGTGGCTGTAATCTACAAATAAGCCAATCCTGCTTCTGAAGACAAGCAGAATGTGAGTGCTTGCTTTCTGCAGTGTGCTTGCTGAGGTGCAGCAGAAATGTCCTTGTCCTGCAGAAGCAGATGAGCTTGGAAGGTAGAACTGCTGCATGGCTGAGATCCATGCACATTGCAAGACACAGTGCCAACTACTTGCAGGGCAGATGATGAACAGAGCAATGGATTATTGGAGATAATAATGAGAAACCCTGGGTAGGGTCATGGTGAGACTCTTACTGTGTCCTCCTGTCTCCATTTTCAAGTGAGTGATAGACTTTAATTTTTTTTTCCCCAAATTTGTCTCACAGCTCCAGGACTGGAGTTATCTGGATTAAGTGAGAGTCATGCCTGTTTAATACGGAAAAATTTCTATTGTACTTCTAGCAAGAAGGATACGTGCCATGCTTTCAGGATGTGGAAATTTCTGTTCCAGAGCAGTACTGAAAAAGACCTAAGAATGATAAGGCTGCTGTCAAAGTAAATACTGGAGATCTCAAATGGGCCCAGTGAACACAATGCTTTTCAACAAGGTTGAGTGTGAGGCCCTGATCCGGGATCAGAGAAGTCCCCAGTGGTAATACAGACTGGAGGAGGAGTTCATTGAGGGCATCCCTGCACAGAAGAACATAGATATTGGTAGATGAAAAATTCACATGGGATGACCATATCCTGGGCAGGATCAGAAGAAGCTTGGCCAGCAGGTCAGGGGAGATGATTCAGCCCCTGTGCTCTGATGAGGCCCCACCTGGAGTGCTGTGTCCAGCTCCAGGGCCCCAAACATAAGAACAGTGTGGAAGTGTTGGAGCAGGTCCAGAGGAGGCCACAAAGATATCAGAGGGCTGGGGCAGCTCTCCTGTGAGGACAGGCTGAGAAGAAACGGTTCCTGTAAGAGTTACTGTGGCCTTTCCATATAGAAATTGAGCCTATAAGAAACAGGGAAAGAGACTTTTTCCCAGGCCCCATAATGACAGCTCAAGGGGTTGCAGTTCTAGACAAAGACTGTAGCTTTATGTTAGATACAAGCAAGAATATTTGGTTATGAGGGTGCTGAGACACTGGAACAGTGCAGATTGCACAGAGTTGTTGTGGATGCCCCGTCCCCAGAAGTGTTCAAGGCCGGGTTCCATGGGGCCCTGAGCAACCTGATCAGTGAAAGGAGAGCCCTGCTCAAGGCCAGATGGGCTGGAACGTGGTCAGAGGGTCTTTGAAGGTCCTTTCCAATCCAAAACATTCCGTGATTATATGAAAGGAGTAAGGAATATGCCCTACACTGAATGCCATGTCTATTCCTGATGGTCACTGTTCATGGAAGCTGAAACAACTGAGCAAGTTGAGGTTTTCTCCTATCTCTTAAACTTGGAGCAAGTGAGGTGGGTGAGTGACTGGAGAGCCAGACAGGAGTCCAGTGGGACTGCATCAGTCTTGTGAAAGGGAAGCTTTAAGAGAATCAGGATCTTTGTTACACAGAAAGCAGAAATGGGAAGTTTCTGGCTCCAAGGTAAAGGTGCTGTCTGGATGTTGGCATTAAATTCAGGTGGGATGTGAGGCACGTGCTTTTAGCAGTTACTGTGTTCAAAATTTCAAAATTCCATACCAGTCACTTTGAATGAGTTTGACTGTGTGTGTACATTCAAGACCATAAAAGGGAAAATTAATTTAGGGCAACCCTATGGCCTCTATTGCACAAGATGCATGACAATCTAATTAAGATAATTTCCCCTGGTCTTCTTGCCAGTAAACACTGTTCTATCTGTCAGTATAGAAACAATAGAACAGCTCTAATTACAGCCATTAGGCTAATAATTCTTGTTTAGTTAAAACTTCATCCAGCTCTTTTAGTGAGGGTGTTATTTAGCAGGTGTCATCTTTGTTTGTTTGTTTGTTTAATTTTGAATTTCTTTGCAACTCGATTGTACTTTTCAGTTTTTTTATATACAAAGGAAAAACACAAGCTATTGATTCATGAAGAACAATGTGCATGTGTGCTTGTAATTGTTTATACATACTTTCATTTTTTGTTTCAGTCAAAAGGTTAATATTTTCCATCTGGCTTCTTAAAATTCCTGTTGTTCAGCAAACAGCTGATTGTTGAAGGAAATCTGGGTATATGGTCCTTGAATAAAAGAGCTGCAACATTTTGTCAGTAATTGAACTTAAATACTTCGATTAGTAATTTTTCTTAACACAGTAATCATGTCAATTATATTAGGATAAAAGAACATTGAGAATAAAGGAGAATTTACTTTCAGCTTAGGGTGGTATTTGGCAAAGAATAGATGGGAAAATCCATGTCTGCAAGGAGGAATGTGCAAATGTAATGTAACAGTGTATCAAACACACAGCAAATAAATAATGTCTTAAGTTGCATGGGATTCCCTATCAGTGATCCTGTGCTACAATTTGGGTGGATATAATCGTCATTTATTACAGGGTCTTGATTCATCTCTCAAGTTCCTGCAACTGTTCCTTTCCTTTATATTTCTAAGTTTACTAATGAAGTTGCAAAAAGGATTCTTGCTGATACTGAATTCCTCAGTCATCTTAAAATATGCCCAGCTGAGAAGATGAAAATGATTCATAAGAATTTCAGCATCTCTGAGCTTCTAGGAGCTTGCAAATGTTGTAGTCCATTTTTCACATGTAGTTCCCAGTTGAACATTGAAAGAAATTGCTTCTTAAATTATCTTTTCAGAACAAAAATCCTGCAATTTATTCTTCTACCATGTAAGTTTTATATTGTTTTTTCTGTAAGGCAAATGTCCCTTGGGAAGGTGTTTTGCATCTTCCTACTGTGAAGCCAAGAAAACAATGTTAGTTTACTTCAGTAAACAAAATTTAAAAGTGAATTTTAAAATAATTTTTGATACTTTTTTTATTTTTAATATACTTAAATAGAATGGCTGAAAACTGAATGTATGGAAATGGTCTGTGATACCATGCATACTTTTTGTTGTTATCCAAATAGGATTCAATGAAAACAACGTATTTCTATTTACAACTTGATTCCTAAATCCTGTGTGAAGTATACTAGATAGCTCTGACAAGGCATGACATACCTTAGAATCTGAAATGATCTTTTGGCCAGACTTCTTAAACATATCAGACTTTTAGCTGATAAGATACTTGTAATTATTTGCAAATTAATAAAAATAGCCATTAGACTATAAAAAAGAGCAAAAGAGAATTGTCCTTTTCTGTGTTTATTTATTGACTGTGTTCTTAAATGTTCAAGACAATGGAGCAGCAGTAATATTGTCTAGACGATATATTGGTTGTTTTGTCTGTGGTATCATCTCTTGTCAGAGAAAATGTCTGTGTGGTAAGGGCTTGAAATTGTATGGCTAGACATTGTAACTCTAAATTTTAAAAATGGTCTCATGTATATGCATTATATATTTCATCACATAAAACTGCTTTTGAAATTCTGATATTTTAGTTAGTCTCTCCCTTGTGATCTTGACTGCTGGAATAAAGAAAATTTATCCATCAGCATTGTGCATTTTGCATCATCTGCCTTAGGTTTGTCGGCAGGTTTTTTGTTGCATGTACAAAAGCACAAATTATTTTTCACTCTTTCTGAAGGTGAGCAATATGTTGACTTCACTCCAAATTCAGAATACCTCCTGAAAACAAACTTTCTTTATATAGAAACTCTATTTAGCAGTTCGTAGTGGTTTTAAAAATTAAGTTTAACTATTTCAGTTTGACATATTTGCTCTGCTGTGCTTTGGAATTTACGAGCAGCTCCTTCTGGTTGTCAGCCAGCTGCTCCAGGCTGGGCTCTGTGCCTGCTGTAAGTGGGTTTGGGGTGTTAGGTATTTTTTTGTTTGGTTGGGTTTTTTTCCCCACCCAACATCACCTTTCTTTTGTGCTTTCCTTTGTCTTGCACACAAGGTAGGCAGCTTCCTGCTGAAGTGGAGGTTGCTCATGTGAGCATCTGGAATACCGGGAGGTGGGAGGTGGGAGTGTCCTTTTTCAGATGCTGGAACAGTTTGGATGAGAAGCCTTGTGCTGATGTATCAGACTAAAGCCAGGCCACTACACTATCCTGCACTTGCATTTGCAAGATCTTAGTCCTGCTCTTGGCTGTTAGGAAACCCCCACTGGGTTTTCCTGAGCCTTGTCTAGATCAGAATGTTTGTAATGTTTAAATCTATGTCACTCTAGTAATAACTACTTTTATTTTCTTGAATAAGATTATTCTGACTTAAACCAGTAAGCATAAACCAATTCAAGTGAAGACACGCTGGAATCCTGTGCAGATGTCGTGTCAACATAAATACATTTGTTTAAATTCATAAGCAGGGTCATACCTGGTGGACTTTTTTTCAGGTAGCTGAGTCCTCAGTCCTCATTTGACTGTGGACTTTGAGGTGCAGTTTGGTGGGGGTTGGAGCAGTCTGCACTCATCCTCCATCTCTCTTTCAAGGCATCTCCTGCTGATGATGGCTCATTATAAAAAGAGACAACTTTATTTTTTGTGTGAAAAAAGAGAACTCCTGGTTAGAGGCAAAGATCACTATTGAAGACCTGATACTGAACTATGTCTTCTTTGATTAAGAGTATTTTAAATTACAGTAGGCTTGCTTTCTTCCACCTCTAGTCTGTCTTTCTTGGCCACTTCCTAGTCTGATTGGAAAAGCCACCTTTTCTTGCATATACCTGGTCAAAAAACCCCCTACATAATCTCAGATAGTGTAGGGGAAACTGATTACAAATAAGCACAAATTTATGAATATGTTTTGCAGAGCCGGCCACATACCATCCACGACATGGTCATTGTCTCCAGTACGTTACTCCAGCCTTTGCCTATCTTCAAAGTGACAGACACTTTACAGGTACCCAAATCTGTGTACCTCTTCAGATTCAGCTGTCCAAATCCACAGTGAGCGGGAGGAGATCCTACATGTTTGGCCCAGATAAAAGGAAAAATGTAACTGAGAGGGAAATCTGAGAGTGTTCAGTCTCCTAACTTTGCCTCACTGATAATTCCAGTTTTGTTGTTAGAACTTTTTGTTGCCATAGTCAGTTTTTCCTTTAATTTTGTAAGCTGACATGCGATGGGACCTTGCAGTTGGGTTGGTAGGGACGGTTGTAGCACCTGCTGGGGCAGTTCCATCTCCTGCCTAATGGTTCCCACAAGGACAGTGGGTGTTTCTGCAGGAGAGAAGCCTTTGTCTGGGACAATCCAAACGAGGACTGTAAATCCTCAGACTCTTTCATAGATGTGATGCTCAAACCCTGGTATGTCTGAGCAAATCTCTCACATCTAAGCCGTTCAAACCTCAGTGGAAGCATATTTCAATTGAATTTCTTCCATTCAAAAAAAAAAGTTATAAAATCAGTGAAGGACATGAAGGATTGAAAGACCTTATTCTCTTACACAATTTCTGCTTATCCTAGTTTTTCAAGTAACATTTTGAAATGTGGTATTTCTTCAGAGCACAGTTGTTGTGATCTTATACGCCAGTTAACTGGCTCCTCCAGTAGAAGGATCAGTATCAATCATTAATTTAAAGCAAATTTAAAATTCTAGTCCTGTAAGAAACATGTACCAGAACAGAAATGTGTAATGTTTGCAACAGTTTTCGACTCTGAAATACAAAATGTCCACCTAAAAAGCATTTTTATAGTCACTGTTGTTTCCCTCTTTGTACAGAATCCTCTGTTTGCTATGCTGGCTTTTCTAGCTCTAGCTTTATTAGAAAACAATCTGGGGTTTGTTCTGCTGCTATGAAATCAAAATCTTTACCACAGCAGAATTTTTCCTTTAATATGTTGTATAATCAAGATCAGAGAAGGGCTTGGTCTGTGCAACCATTAGGATCCAAAAGTTCAGATTCCTTTGGTCAGTAATAAAGAGGATGGTTTTAAATATATATATTTAGTGTATGGGCACATTGAGGTCTAATAGTACTGGTTTATAGTTATTTTCTTGGGTAGAAGTGCACAAAGATGTGTGGTAAAAGTTGAAATTCAAGTAATCTAAAACTTTGCTTCAGTGGGTTTTTTTTAATGCTTCTTCCTTTATCTTTACTTTTTGCTCCTTATTAGATCATTAATTGCAAGGTCATGTCAGTTGCACTTTAACTGCATAATGATGCAGACTCTCTAAGGTCTCATTACACTAATGTTACTGCTAATTATAAAACTGAATACAGTAGAGCATCATTCTTTGAAATGTCATGGATTGTTCATGGTAAAATAAGCAAACCCTGCAATTCATGACAGCTTATAAAAGATAAATTATTATCCCATGATAAAAACTCTGTAATTTTTTTAAATGGCATCTACTCTGCAAAGAACACAGAGAAATTCTTTAGTTTCCTTTCCTTTACAAACAAGGCAGGTTGTTTTGTAGACAAGAAAGCGCCCTCCTGTTTTCATACCAAAGCAGTGACCTGTTAAACATAGACTGAATTAGCTGGATGTTATAGTATTGGCCAAAGAGCTTGGTAACCTCTTTTTTCATTTTTTTCAGTCTGTGTCACATCTAATAAATTATTTTTCAATACCACTAGCTGAAACCAGCTGTTTGGCAGATGCTCTAGGTTGTCTGCCCAGTTTACAAAAAGCCAGTATAGGTTCTGTGTCTCTGGTGCCATGTGGAATCAGCTCTACACTTGTTTGAGCAAATAGACAGCTGCCAGCTAATGGATCCATTAGCAAACTTCCCACAGAATATCCTCTCTTTATCATTGCATAAAATTTTAATAACTTTAAATCGTTACTTTTGTTGAAAGTTAAGAAGACCTTTTTGTAAGACATTTGTTTCACAGAAGTGAAGGCATGTCTTTTCTTGACACAATATAACAAACAATTTAAAGAAACAATTTTTTATGTAGCACTGAGAAGTGAAGGTAGAGTAGCAGTGGAAATCTTCAAATTTTTTTTCATCTTTTTATTAGCAATTTGTGAACCTCAAATTAAATTATTTTTCTATGTTAGGTAGCATGGGGAGTTCTTTTTTAGTTGGAGGATTTTTTGTTTGGTTCTAGGTGGGAGAATATTTGCAGTCTTTATCCTTCTGGAAAGAGACTTGATTTCCTTCTTCTTCTAAATTGACTCATTCTTTGTAGTGAAAAATCACTTATGTGCTCTTTTTTAGCTGTATGAACGATTTCAGTAATCAAAAGGAATGAAAACAAAATGTTGCAAACTGCCCTTCCCTTAGTGATTTTATTCTTTGCTCTTCTTCTTAGTTATGGTCCAGTTTAGTACCTGGTTTATAGAGAGACTGAAAAGAGAGGCAGTCCCTAGAGCATCCTTCCCTTGGTGGTACATTGAAATGGCTTTGTGTGACTGTCATACCTTAGCTCGTGATGAAGGCTCCAGAAGGCATCTGGGACAGGCTGCATTCTAACAAGAACAAGATAGAAGAGTACTCAGTTGGCTCCAGAAGGAAACCCTGGTTTTCCTGTTTGGTTTGTTTCGGTTTGGGAGGATTTGTTTGTTTGTTGTTTTGCTTTGGTTTTTTATAGTGAATGGGTTTTGTTACCAGATCCATTACAGTGAGTGAAACAAGCATGAGGCTCTCCCAGCCCTTGGTCCTCAAGGTTTCAGAGCCTGACACCTAACCATCAAAATCTTGGTGCTGATGGGTCCAGTACGGGGGAAAAGGAGCAGTGTTTAGAGATATTTGCAGACAGCTTTGCTCTGAGCTGTCTGACTGGAACAGACTGTCAGTTTATCCACCCCAGTTGAAATCACCTCTTTCAAATGAAACTCTATCTAATCTTCCTTCATGTCAGTAGGAAGCCTTTGTTGAAGCACTCCTGACAATCTTGTGTCCCAAGGAAGCAAGAGGTAACTGCTGGAACTGACCAACTGGAAAGAGCAAAGACACATTGGATCAACGAGTGCTTTTCTTGTGACACCCACCTATCTGGCCTGGATGGACAAGGCTGCACACAGCCTGAGGGAATTTGTCAGTGTCCTAAGAAATAATGGCTTTAGAAGAAAAACTTGTTTTCCTTGGTCTGGCAGCTCATCCTTAAAGGAAAGAAAAAAAAAAAAAAAGCCAACACTAAGGCTTTACTGGCCACACTTTTCAGCTGTTGTTGAACAAAGGTTCCCTCATGATCTGGCACTCTGCTATAAAAAGGAGTTGGGAAGATAAGAGGGCAGCATTGACTTTCTTGGAGCTCTCATCTTTGACAGAGGGTTTATTAAGGGTCTTCTGTCATTGTCTGAGGTATTTGTAGAGTATTGAACTACGATGAACTGCTGCCCTTTATATGGCTTCTCCAAAAACTACAGATCCAGTGAGATGCTACTAAAATCTCATTTGATTCCTACTTTCTAGAGTACTCTCGTTCTTCTGTTGTTTTTTTGTGGGCAGCCTCTAAACCATCAACTGTCCTTAACAGTAATCATTTTAGTTTCTGTTTCATCTTGAAAACATTCTAACATAGGTTTGTTTTCATCTAGAAGGCAGAACAAGACAGCAGGGCTTGTAGTCCATGCCTTTCTGACCGTGGTTTTCTGACAGACCTCCAGCAAGCTGAGTGCCAGCCTTCCCCAGCCAAGGCACGTGGGCACGGTGATCAGAACCAAGAAGTGAATATTGTTTCAAAGGAAGAGCAAGCTGCCACAGTGACTCAAATAGATTTCTTCAGACACCAGTCTGGTCTAAAATAATGATCTAACTAATGGGAAATCGGTGACTTGTGAATAACATACCTTGGGCCAGCATTTCTTTAAATAGATGGACTTATGCAGTGCAAACAGGAATTTCTCATCTGAATCTATTTCTAAAGAGTTCAGTGCGTCAGAAAGAGAACTGTGAGTTTTTTATGACAGAAATGTATTCCTTAATATTTAGTTGCTGGCCAGGCAAAGGTTGATAAAAATAGTTGTGAAGTTATTTCAGTAACATACATTTCTGATAACAAATGCAGTACCAGAATAATCAAATCCAACATTGCACACCAGCTGCTTAGGGATTTTTTGTTCCTTATCCAGTAATTTATTACAAGACTAAACAGTGCTAAGTCGTTGGGGGTTTCCCCACATAGGGTGGGCAATTGGGTTTTTTTGCTATTGGCTCTTGGTTTATGTCATCTTCTGTCCCCTCATGCCTCTAATTCCTCCTCACAAAGGCATATGCAGTATTTTACAGCAGTTCACACCTACCCTTTTTGCTTTCTAAAGCTAAGGAGTTTGCTTGCTTAATTTTTTTTTTTTTGTGGGTATGCAGTTATAGAAGTAGAATGTTAACATTTTTGTCTGTTTATTTTTGAATGTCTTTCTCTTTGAAGTGCTGATTGAATCTCTGTTGTTAATCTCTTTAACCCCTGAAAGAAGATTACCTTAACAGTGAAGTGGCTGGGGAGGGGAGAAGCAAGGGAGAGGCTGATTCTGTTTTTCTAGAATGAATTCAGGTCTTCAGTCAGGGTTTTTCTTGGTGATACTCAAGTGTACCAACAGTAAATTCTTTCTGCTAAGCACAGCCTGAGGGGGTGAGCATGTAGGGGTGATAGCCACAACTGCAACCCAGGCTGGTCTTGTCACTGGCCATTTGATCAAATCAGCAATTCCTTGGGCAGAATCCAGCAGTTTTACCGGACTTGGTAAATTGTTTACTATCTATTCTATTTATTTTTTTTTATCTAGCGGTCTTATAAGCTTGTTACAAGTTATACAAATGCCAGAAGGGAGAGAAAACATTTGTGATGGACATGTACTCAGACAAATGTCTGTATACTTCCCTTTTAATCTACTTTATTAACATAAGTGGTGTCCTGGACTTTTGAATTGTGTGCTTAACTTCCAGCCAAAGGCAAGGAATCAGTGCTATTAGAAAAGACATTTTTGTAAAGGTGATTGGATTTTTATTGCATGCTAGCAGAAAATATTGATTGAAGTTTTTTTAAAAATAATCAAATAGGGCCCAGAGGAAGACAGGAATTCCCAAGAGGCAGCCACATGGCCAAAAGAAAGTGGTTTGGATTACAGTGTCTATTTGCAGTGGTAGAGAAATTAAAAGGATGTGAATCTGCATGTTTGACTTCTATTGTGAATTAATAATTGGCTTTTCTGCTGTAGATGGTAAGGTGTTTTTTTGTAAGGCATTTAGACACGTTACATTCTTATGCACATATCTGAGCCTTACTGTGTTAACATTTGTTAATGGTTAATAAGTTGGCAATAATAGTATGGAATGTAAAAATAATTGAAAAGGTGTGCTTTGTGATGATTCATTATTTTGAGGAAAACCTCAAACGTGATTTGTAAAGGGCCAGTTGTTTGACTTTGTTGCTGCTTGTTTCTGCATCAGTAATTGTATTATGATGCAGTGTTTGGGGCTGAAATGACAGGGTGACCATGCTTAATCTTTTTGAGCAGAAACATTTTAGATGGTATTTCATTGGCTATTAACCTTGTTCTTTCCAGGAACTCTGATTCATGGTTCTTGAGGAAATTACAGTATCTCTGATATTGTAGTGGTTAGTTATACAGGGGGTATTAGTTTCTCTCAGTGTGACTACTTTAAGACAGTATTTGTTTAGTAAGATTTACTTTGTTCTATATTTCTATAATAGTTAACAAGGTAAGAGAGACTTGAAAAGGAAAAAAATAATGAGACACACAATGGGAAACATTGTGTTTCCCTAATTGTTAGTTAGGGTCCATGCAATTGTTGTTATTGTTATCAAAATATGTGGTTCTCAAGCTTTCAGACTCCTGTTGGTTTTTTTTTTTAATTGATTTATTAGAGAATGTAGAGCAGTTGATTTCCTGTTTCTGTGGAGGTTTCTACTTGTGAAGTTTGAGTAGATTTTTAAACCCCCTCCTGTGAATAATACAGGAGTTTTAATGCCAGGCTAGTGCTGCATCTAACAGACACTGCTGTTTTCTTCTTGATTTGTGTCCCAGCTGGGTTAAGCTAGAAAATGCCTGCTACCAGTTGTCACCACCTGATAAATGGCAGGTGATGACTTCTTAAGGCTCAGTCGGTGTTAATTGCAGGTGACAGCTCTCTGTGATTGCCTTCAGCAGCAGGTAATAGGTGTGTGTCCCCACAGCAAACAGCTCTGACACACTCTGCCTGTACTGGGGGCTGCTGGCAATCCTGGGCCAAGAGGGATATAAACAGTTCAGTTTCTAAACCCCCGTGGATATTGTAATTACTCTTTTTCTTTCTTCTTTTTTTTAAATTTTTTTAAGATTTTACTTACTCTAGAGTTTAACCCTATCCTATGGCTGTGAATATCCCAGCTTTGTTTGTGAGATGGATTTGGGGGGCTGGCAATGGGTGAAAACTTCTCTATATCTTTAAAGATGTGAGTTGTGATGCCACCAGTTGGTCAGGACTTCATTGCACAGGTGCTTTAAAAAAAGCAGGAATGCCCCATTCATTTTCTTCAGATAATTGCTTTGGATTTGCTTCCTGTAACTGGCTCTGGATTTGTCACATCTATTTCCCCCTCCACCCTGCTATAGAAGTCTCCAGTGTGTTTTCCTCATCCGTTGCCTGATTCCACCTTTTTTTGTTTTTTCCCCCTTTTTCTTTGTTACCATTTACAGTCCACCAAGGAACTGGGATGAAGAATAATCCAAATGTGCTGTTAGTATGTGATGTTGTAAGGGAAAATAATTAGGGCTTCTCTGATTTGGTAATGGCTTAGATTTTATTCCAGAACACTTTTAAATAGAGTTTACACTCTGCATGTGGTTTAACAGTAATAAATTAGCACTTGGGGTAACTTTTTGGGAATAGTCTCTGTTAGGTGTCAGAAGACACAATGTGAAGATGAAGTCTTTTTTTTCCTCTCATTCTCACAGAAGCAACCATGGGGTGCATTAAAAGCAAAGAAGGTAAAGGCCCAGCCATGAAATACAGAACTGAAAATGCTCCAGAACCTGTTATTTCCCATGTCAGTCATTATGGATCAGACTCCAGCCAAGCAACACAGTCACCATCAATAAAGGGATCAGCAGTTAATTTTAATAGTCATTCCATGACTCCTTTTGGAGGGCCTTCAGGAATGACACCCTTTGGAGGAGCATCATCTTCATTTTCAGCTGTGCCAAGTTCATATCCTAGTACTTTAACAGGTGAGTGTTACATAAAGTGATGCTAATATTATTATTTTTATTATAGCTCCTTGACAGTCATAGTCAAAAAATACTATGACACCTTGCCACACAGAAATAAATTGCAAATTTAAAATAAAATTTCCTTTTAGAGATTCCTGACTGTCTGTAACTTTACTGCTCAGATAATAATTCAGCCTGTATTCACAAGTGACTGGGGCTTGACATCTGGGTGTTTAGGCTTTTGTTTTCGTAGAGGCAATTAGGATCCCAGCACAGAGAAATTTAAGACTTACTAAAGACAATAATGGGAATAGTTGATGAGATTGTGTTAGAAGTCCTAAACTGTTGAAGAGATGCATATGGGATAATGGCTTTAAACTTGGAGAGAGAAAACGAAAAGCACTTCAGATTGGGGAAATTGATATTTCAAACTGGTTTCAGATTTGATTACTTTTAAAGTTGTATTAATAGAGCATTGATTCTCACAATTTATTAAGCTAAACAGGCTTTGCAGTATATTCTGTGTACTTTACTATGTGTGTAATAAAAGAGCAGAATTCCCATTGTTGGTGGTCATGTTAAAACCAAAGTGGAAAATGTTAAAATAGAATTTGCAACATGCGGACTCCTTGGCTGAGATATAGAAGATACAGCATTTTACGTGCACATTTGATGTTATAACCCCACCTTTATATCAAAATCTTGAAACTTCATTACAAAAATAGTGATTTTGTGCACATGGGTAATTTCACAGCTTTGGTGGATATTTTTGAGAGGAAGCTTTAGTTTCTTCTTTTTCTGAGAAACACAAGAAAGACAGACTAATTTATTCTAGAAACTTGGCACAGATACTTCAAAAAGCTGAGTAAATAATTTCTTATTAGTCTATTTCTAGTTTTCCCACAAACCTCTAATGTTGGCACAATTACAGTGCTTAAATGTTTGTATCATTACAGTGGCATTTAAAGTCTTTTAAACAGAAGAAATGTGAGATCCATGAAAACCCACTCTGACCTTGACATTAAGCAATTCAAGAAAGCAAATATGAATTGTCAGGTAATGCTCACCTTGTATTCCTTTTCCTGGGAATACATCAAAAACCAAGTAATTAAAATGAACATCTAGCCTGTCTCAAAATTTATGAGTCAGCTCTGAATCCCTGTTTTGGATGAACATATGCAGAAATCAAATAAGAGCAGCATTTCTTTTACATTCACTAGCTCTGCTGAGGAAAGTTTATTGTATTTCATCTCCTCAGAGAAGCTCAGTGTATCTCTTCTTATTGGATCTGGTTCTTTGTTCACGTAGGAGTCTCCAGCAGTGCCTGCAGGCACTCCTGGTGATAACATCAGGGAAGTAGCCCCCCACCAGGTACCACAAATCCTTCACTGCAGAGACCAGAAGGGTGATTCTCCTGCCTGTTCCTGCTCCTGCTGATAGTTAAGCACGTTATATCTTGAACCAGAGTCAACAAGAGAGATTTCTCGTAAAAAGAGAGTCCAATATCTCATCAGTGTGAAATCAGTAATCAGCAGGCAGGCTGATTTGTGTGAATGCTCCCATTGTTTTGTGATTAGGTAAAATGATGCTGCATATGAAATTATCCCTCCTCATCCTGTAAAAGCAGCCCATCCACAAACAAACACACATTTAACATAAATAAATAAATAAATGCATACATAAATAGAATTGCACTAGCAATTATTTGGTACATTTAGTACTGCTTTTCAGATCAGTCAACACTGGTTGTTTTGGGGAGTGAATGAGATGACAACCTTCATCTGGCTTTAAGCTTTTTGTATTTGCAACAAACAGAACACTGGATCACATTATGGCCCTTTGCTTCGCAGGAGAGGAGAATAGATGGGCTTGTCAAACAGGATGTAAGTGTCAGTAGTACTTACCCAGTTATCAGTGATGTGTGACAAGAGGATGATATGGTTGTCATCGTGGCCTGTAGTGAGGCTGAAAAGAGTTGAGCCATCTTTTATTCCTTTAGAGCAGAAAAGGAGAAGAAATCTGAGTTAGTCACACTGCTCCTGTATTACACATTCTCAGTCATCAGATACTTTGAATTCATAGAATATTGCTGAAAATCAAAACAAAAATGGACTGCTCTTCTTGCCTTCCATGAAGCTGTGTAAGTACTAGTGCTCTGTAATCTTCATGCTGAACAAGAAGGTAAAGTCTTCTCTCCTAAACCAGTCATAGTTCAGAGGATGGGAATACTGACCTAATTAAAGGAAAATCTTTAAGGGAAGTCTTGTGGCTACAGATAGCTTGAACAGTTAAATTGGATCACCTTGCAGCGGATCACAAAGAAAAGAGCTGCAAGAGGCTTCAAAAATCATTTGACAGTATCTTTGTGTAAATCATTTTGTGCTGATGCTGTTCTCCTAAAGTATTTCATTATTCTTTGCTACAAAAAAAATAACACTTGTGAGAATAGAAAGAGGGTTTATAGTAGCTGAAGTTTTTCGGAATTCATGGTCACCCAGTTTCTTTATATGCAGTTAAAAACTTTTGTGATATTGTGACTTGATGGTATTGGTTTTTTTCATCTGCTAAAGAACTCTCTGGGGATGGTTTATTTCCATAACACTTCTTTCTGTTTGTTGAATATTGTATCCTCACGATTTTCTTGCTTCACATAGCAGTTTGTGTCATCCAAATAGTGTAGTAATGTAGTAATGAAGGCAAAAATTGGTAGAACTGTGTTGATTTTAACTTAAGTTAGGAGCTGCTAACTTCTAAGGAATATTTTAATTCATTTTCGGTTCATAAATCACACTTTCTAAAAAAAAACCTCAATTGCTCAAACCTCCTGTGGGGATTTTGTTCTGTTTTTCCTAGCGGAACTGTAAATTCATTTCCAGCTGAGGCCTGCTGAGAGACTGTAATCACAGGAAGACTCCAAATCAAATGAAAACACTTAGGTGATTGGGAACTCTTACATCTGAAAGTGTACATTGCAAAATAATATTTCACATAGATTATCCCCTTTGCATTTTGTATTCTTCCTTTCTGATCACTGTCGTGTTAATTGTAAGATCTAAAATCAGATGCAACATGTTTCTCTTGGTGGACTTTTGTGTATATCATTGTACCTCTATGTGCATATTAGACATGTAGTATTACACATTTAAAAAATATGTTTTTACTTGGACTCTCGTTAGGCTTCTTAAATGTTCATTAGACTGAGAAATAGCATTCCCAGACATTAAAAAAGTCTCTCTGAATTGTCTATTTGCGGTTTTCTATTTTAACTTTCTCCTAATTGTGGTACCTAGTTCTTTATTTTTGCTAGTAGATTTTACTTCTCCAACAGCCTGTTCTTCCTCTTTAGCCCAGTTTTATAGATTAGTTCTTTGAAGCATAGAAAAAAATGTCCTGCTGGTAAGTGTAGGAGCCTTCCTCCCATCCACCTCTCTCACATCTGCCCAGTTTGGGGAACGTGTTCAGCAGCGCGCCCTGGACCAGAGGTGGGATGGCAAAAGCAGATTCCCTGGGGTTAGTGCAGTGCAGCTGGTCTGCTTCACTGGTGGGGAGACTTGAGGGGATTTAAAAAGTCATTAGTGCTGAAGGAGAGAAATGTCTTTGTCCCCAAGAGAATACTTTTATTTCTGGTTCAGTTTCTTGATGTGTAACCCTCAGAAAGTTGGGAATGCGTCAGTTATTTATAGCTAAGTTCAACAGGAGCTTTTACTTCTGTAAAAATTAATGGCTGATGGTTCACCATTGTGGTGTTGTAGGTTCTTCAAAAATTGCATTGCTTAATAAGAAGCAAGCTTAATAAAGAAACTTAAGGGGATTTTTTTACTTATGATGCGTCATGCCAGTTTCTGTATAGAAGTGCTGTAATTATTAATGTAGTTCCAGCAATGTTATCCCGTGGCTTTTTGTGGTGTGGAAGCATAATTTTAGGATGTGTGTCTTAAGAATTGAGCAGATTATTGATTTGGCTTCCAAAATGAGATACTACACAAAGTGCTTAGTTGCTTCCAAATCAAAATTGAGTAATTGTTTCATGCATGAGTCCTTAAATCAAGTGTTGCAACATTACTGCTGTATCATATGAGATTTTTGCTTTTTCCTAAGGTGGTGTTACTGTATTTGTGGCCTTATATGATTATGAAGCTAGAACTACAGATGACCTTTCATTTAAGAAAGGTGAACGGTTCCAGATAATAAATAACACGTAAGTGTTCTCATTCATGGACTTCACTTGGTTGTTGGAAATAGATCTTCAACTCTTTTTGAAATCTGTGTATCCTATCTCAGTGAAGAGTGTGTGGATTCTATTTTCTTTTTCCTGAATGCATCCAGTATTCAACAGCATGGAGTTAAAATATTTATACTTCTGAGACAATGACCTTTGGGGCTGAGATTGGGGTTTGGGTGCAGATGTACAATGGGAGCAGCTCTGGCAGCCCCAAGGCTCCCTGCCCCAGCAAGACACAGCTCTCCCATTTGGGGCAGCAAAGGATGCTGCTGCATCCCAGACTCTGCACCTCGAGGTGCTCTCTGATCTGCAGAGGCAGGTGAGAAGTTTAGTTAGGCATCTTTGCCATAAAACATTTTGGTTTTCTGTTAAAAAAAGAATTTAAAAAAAAAAAACAGCCAAAAAAGACCAACAACAAAAAAAATTGAAAAACAAACAAAAAAGCCCCAGATCTTTAAAAAACAAAATTCCACTAAGGGGCATTTGCATTGCTTGCAACATAAGAAGACATAATTAGATGCAGCACAAATTATTTTAGATGCCTTCTTAATTAAAATAACATGTTACCTAAATTTACCTGCCTTTCATATGTGAGTACATTACAGGTGCTAGGAAATGATGTGTTGTTTATACGTGGAAGAGGTAATTGATGTTTCATTGCAGGGAAGGAGACTGGTGGGAAGCAAGATCCATTGCTACAGGAAAGACAGGCTACATCCCAAGCAATTATGTAGCTCCTGCAGACTCCATTCAAGCAGAAGAGTAAGACTTGTATCCTGTCAATCTTACCATCCTGCCACACTTTGTACCCTCTGGTGGTATTCTTGTTGTAATTCAGCATATGTAACGTTTAAGGACAAAGTAGGAGGATATGACTAATTAAAGGATAGCAATGCTACTTGGATTATGTCAAAGGTATAATTATTAGTAAGCATGAGGTGGACAGTCATGCAGATGTTTTATGCCTGCTGGCAGGGCTAAAGGAAAAAGGATGGGAGAATGCAATAATGATAAAAATTGGAGGACAGCTTGTGTATCATATAAAGCAGAAATGTTTTTTTAGCTGAAGAGTTCACACACTATGAACTTGAGGTTTTTATCCTTTATGCCAAACCCTGAGCCAAGATCAGCTGTACCCCTGGTAAATCTTACATTCTAAAAAAGCATTTGTGTGCACAATTATTGCTAATCTATTCATCTGTAATAACTTTTGATGACAGAATTGTTTGATACACTAAGGACTACTATAAATTTGGAAAATTATGTTGCTTTCTGTACCAGCTCTTCCTGCATTTATTTACAAACATCCTAGAACACTTGCAGAATCACATAAAATGACTCTCAGACCTGTGTGTTGGAGCACTTTTAGGTTGTATTTGTTGTACTAGAAATATAAAGTTGCACAGCTCTTGCTTCAGTATACAGGCATGATACTGCCAAAAAGCAGTTCCCTGGTACATGATCCCTGCACTTCTCTGTTTGCTACTGCATGTCTGGGAAAAGTGCCTGATTTTCAAGATGCTTCCTTAATCTCAAGCTGAGACCTTAGCGTGCTGCCACTGCTGCTCTCACTTGGTTCTATGCTGTTAAAAAGTGATTGCATCAAAGATGCTCTGTTGTTTTACACCCTGGAGTTTCATCTGGTGTTAAAATTACTAATTTTTGGGGGTTTTTTGGAGAAAAGTCAAAGGTTTCTCTTTTTTTTAAACCGTACAATAAAAGCTTATTGTTATTACAATTGCAATGGTGGTAAACTGGGAATTATAGCCCTTTGCTCCTGAGGACTGACAGAACAGAGAGGTGGCATTTGTCATAGGTTTTTGTGATGACTAGAGGTAAGAATGAAGGGTGATGAATGAGGAAGCTTTTAAAAACTGTTTCTTTTAAAGAACAAGAGATCATTTTATTAAATATCAACTCAGCATTTGGAATACCGTTTATTTGCTTTAGAGCTTGTTAGTCCCGTCCTTTGGTAGTGTTTGTAAATTTTGTGTTATGACTGCAATTAGAGTTACAAGTGCAAAAGCAATACAGAGCCCCAGGTTGCTAGGATTTTGTCTAAGCCTGAAGGCATTTATATCAGAAACTGCTTGGGACAGGATCCATCTTATTTCTGTGCTTTGTAAATGACACCATAATATAAATGTGTAATTGTCTTTACAAAGAAAAGCAATTAAACTACTATTATTTCATAGGCAGTGAAATAAAATAGCACTTTACCATATAGTGGTATGCTGGAGAAGAGGCATTTTCATGTGAAGTAATGAAACTAGGGTTCAAGTTAGCTTCAGTAAGGTTATAGGTTACATCCAAATTGTCTCAAGCATGTGAACCTTCATATCCATTTCTAACTTTGCACTCCTACTTCCACAGTCAAACTGCAAATACAACAAAATGTAGGAGTAAGTTTCAAATCCCCACGTGATTGCACAGGCCATTCTGTTCTTGCCCAACTAAAAGATCCCTCCTTATCTACATTTTTCCCCCAGAAAATATTTTACCCACAAAGCCACTATTTTGCAGCAGTTTCCAATCCTACTTTTCCCATCGCTCGTTTGCTTGATGCTAAGAGGGTGACTGACAAAAATATTTGAAACTGACACTTTGCATCACTTTGTAACTTCTGAGCCATCTCATCAAAATAAAATGTAGTTAGAAATAAGTGTTATTCCAAAGTCTGGGGCTACATATGACGATGGACCTTAAAATTATCAGTGCTCAGGACAGCGCTGTGTGGAGGGTGTTCATCAGGATGGGCACACTGCCAGAATGTAGAAAAAGAAAGTGCTTTTGTGAAAGGACTTAAAGCAAGAAAAAATGCAGGTATTTTAAAACATCTGTGTACTTTTTAGTATCAGAATGATTAAACAAAATGGAGTGTTACTTATAAAAGAAGTAAGTTACACCTAATAGGGTTGTCCCTAAATGATCAGTAGAGAAACGTGATCGCTCTACTGAGGTCGAGAAGCATGGGAGGCAACAGAAATGGAAACAGGAGAGTTTCCAGCTGAATATAAGAGACTTCTTTATCCTGAGGACAGCCAGGAAGGGGTACAGGTTGCCCAGGTTGACTATCCATCCTTCAAGATTTTCAAGCCTGAAATGGACAACATCCTGAGCAACCAGGTTCAATCTCACTGCTGACTCTGCTTGCAACAGGAGGCTGGACCAGAGAACTCCAAGGGTCCCTTCCAACCTGAATGAACCTGTTATCCAGTGATATTTATGCAGACCCACTTTGCATTAAGTATTGTTTTCTAACATAAAGCCAAAACTTCTTAAAGAAGGTCATTTCAGCTGCTGCAATGCTTTGTGTGTGCTACCAGAGTGTGTCATCTGATTCAGCTTGACTTGTAAACTTAGCCTGAGGAGGGTGTTACTTTCAGAGTTTGGAAGGGTTGATGTCTATTGTTCAACAACCAGAAAATCATAGTATTTGCAGATATAGACCTCCTTATGTGTATTTTGCAAATAATAGAAATGAGAGTCATATAGAAATAGGTCGTTTTAATTTTTTGATTATATGGATGTCATTGCTTTTGTTGACCTGTATCTGCCTTGGGATATTAGTAGTTCTGTCAATGCTTGAGGTTTCTAAATCTTTTGTTTTGTATCAAAGCAGAGAAAGGTTTTACTGACACGTTTTCTTTAAAATTTTCTAGGTGGTACTTTGGTAAGATGGGCAGGAAGGATGCAGAAAGGCTACTTTTAAATCCTGGGAACCAGCGGGGTATTTTCTTAGTAAGAGAGAGTGAAACCACTAAAGGTATTGTGTGTGTCTCTATCTCTTCTCTCTCCCATTTCCCCCTCTCCCCACCACCAAGGTGGACATAATGAACATTTTTATGCCTATCCTGTGATAAATATGCACATGCACACACGGATGTGTAGAATGACAGCTGGAGAGATATGTTAAATATGTTTGTAAATTTTTGGTGAAGAACCAGGTGTGATTTGTGTGTTTGTTTTAGGTGCTTATTCCCTTTCTATACGTGACTGGGATGAGGTCAGAGGTGATAATGTAAAACATTACAAAATCAGAAAACTTGACAATGGTGGATACTATATCACAACCAGAGCACAATTTGAATCTCTACAGAAGTTGGTGAAACACTACAGAGGTGAGCCCAAGTCCCAGTGTCCTGATGCTACCTTTGCTTATTGTAAGGAAGAAGGACTGCCTGCATAGCTTATTTCTTCACAACTATAAAACTTATTTTTTATTTCAACAAAGAGTAGATGGGCTAGTTCTTTTTATCAAAGATTTTACTTTTTTTGCAGCCTTACCCCTGCCTAACTCTGAAGGTTATTTTTTGTTTTCCAGAACATGCCGATGGGCTGTGTCATAAGCTAACAACCGTGTGTCCCACTGTGAAACCACAAACACAGGGACTAGCAAAAGATGCCTGGGAGATTCCTAGAGAATCTTTGAGGCTGGAAGTTAAGTTGGGCCAAGGATGTTTTGGTGAAGTATGGATGGGTAAGAGCTTAGTGACACATTTCAGTTGTTCCTGTGAATGATTTAATAGTATTTTAAGCAAATCAGTATCGAGATCTGAAAAGATAATATCATAAATGAGTGAAGGGTAAAAATACTAGTTATGATCAGGCATGTAATGGTAAAATTAATATTCAATATGGTTCTAGTTTATCATTATTCTGTTAGCTAAGAAAACAGAAGCAAAATTTAAAAAAAAAAATCAATAGAAAATCTCTTCAGTATTACGGTGGAGAATAAAACCTGAATTGTTTCTCTAGGAACATGGAATGGAACCACAAAAGTAGCAATCAAAACACTAAAACCTGGTACAATGATGCCAGAAGCTTTCCTGCAGGAGGCTCAGATCATGAAGAAATTACGACACGACAAACTTGTTCCACTGTATGCAGTTGTTTCTGAGGAACCAATCTACATCGTCACTGAATTCATGACAAAAGGTGTGTGACAGAACAGTTAGAAATACTACATTTAAAAGATTATTTAAGACCTCAGCAGTAAATCAAATGTTTAATTAATGTTAGGTGTAAGCTGACTGGAGTATAAGTGTTAATTTTGATTAAATTAAAATGAGCAACGCTTGACCTACTTGAAGCAGTTCTGATTTAGATCGTGGGTGGAGGCATGATTTTTTTGCACATCTGTGTCACCCTTGCTAATCTTCCAAGTACAGGATTGGAGGCTTTTTTCTCCTCATTTTTAGTGTGCACTGCCCATCACATTTAAATTGAATGGTATAGCAGGAAATGTCATTATGAGATTATGCCTGCCTGTAGACAGGTCATGCTCATGACAAAACATCTTGAGCTTTGTATTTTTAGTGTTTCTTTCCTAGCAGTGTAATTGTAAATTTTAAAAAGGTTGAGGGTGTTTTTCCAGACTCCCTCCTTTATCTTCTTGTTTTCAGTCTTTCATCCTTCTTCCTTTGCTCTATATCAGCCCCCCTCCCCCTGCTGCTGAAGGAGATTTAGAGATTTAGACAGAATGTAGAAATAAACATCATAAGCATATTAGTGTTAAGAAGCAGCAGATTTTCAAGTAAATTATTCCATTTTTTATAAAATGGCAGACTTCTGTTTCACTCATAGAGAAATTTTCCTATCCTCATTGCTCACAGAAGCAATGTTAAAGTCCAAGGGAGTGGCTAGTTGTGTTCAGTGCCGCACCACAAATGTATGGTTTTATCTTTTTCTGTTTGGATGGGGTTTTTGAAGAGTTGTGTAAATTTTAAAAGGTAGAAAGGAGCAGAAAATCTTTAAAAGTTCCTTCTGCATTGTTGTTGTTCCTAAATAACACTAGACAGTCTCTTAGATCTAAACCTGCCACGCAAAATCATTGTTTTCAGAAATCAGATTTCAGCAAGCCAATAAGGAAAAAAATTATTTATAACTATCTGTCTAAGGAAAAGCAAAATTTACTACCAGAACTGGTTACCTTGCAAAAGCAGAAGTAAAGAATTGGAACTTGTCTAAATTATGGATTCAAAATGCCTTTGGAAGCTTCTGTTTGCTGTTTTCATTTGACAAACTTCTCAAAAACCCCATAGAACTTCCCTTTTTACAAAACACCCATAGGACTTCTTTGTTCTAAGCTAGTAGAAAAATTAATTCTTGTTTATATTTCTACTTTTACAAATAAAAGTAGTGGGTGAGAACTGCAAAGTACCCAATTTTTTTTTCTCAGTGTGGACAGGTTACTGGAGATCAGTGTGAAATCTTTGCTCTTCTTTAGTCCCCTGATCTCATGAACCAAGGTCAGAAAAAATCTGAGCAAACACACACAGCAAACAGAAGCAGCAGTGTGGGTCTGGCCTGCCACACTTTTACTTTCACTGCAAAAATAGAGCAAGCCCCTAAAGTCACGCTAGAGAAATCTAATTCACAGCTATTGCTATGAATGCACTTCAGGATATGCAGTTCAGTGGTTGCTTTCCCCACCATTGCCACACTTGTAATTTTGTTGTTGTAATTTTGACTGTGACAAGACTGATTGCTTGCCAGTCTTCAGCAGTTTCTTAGGAAAGAGGTCATGTTCTTATATCAAATGGCATAATATCACCTGTAGGGAAAGCTGGTATCAGAGACAAAGCTTTACTGCTGTCTTAAAAGAAGCACAGGTCCTTGGAATTGATTTCAGACGCTGCTCATGTCATGTTCTTGCATTATACAAGTGGGAGAAAAGAATATATCACAAAGATTGGAAGGTAGTTTTTGTTTTCCCCTGTAAGGAACAGCAAGAAAAAGCAACAAAATAAAAGCAACCATTTCAAAATAATTTCCCTAGTGTATGATTGGGGCTGGCAGAAAAATGTTAGGGATAAAGATTTTTTTCTGTAATTACAAATCTCAGAGTGGAAAAAAGTCCAGCAAGAAGGAGCAACGTTGGAAAAATTCTAATGTATTGCCATATAATAATCAAGGAGCAGTCCTTTTTATTAGTGTTTAGTGATCTGCATTATTGAAATGGATTCCAAAGTGCTTGGATAAAATTATCAGTGCAGAGGTAACTACAGGTCATTAAGTTACATATTCTTGTAAATTATGGATTTTCAAATACAGATTACTTGAGATTAATGTGTCAATCATAATGTCTAGGAAAAAAAAATCTCATTCATGTTCTCAGATCAAGTTAATGTTATGTTTTTCTCTTTTTTTCCCCCTCAAAATGTGTCACCTTTTACAGGCAGCTTGCTCGACTTCCTTAAAGAAGGGGAAGGGAAATACTTAAAACTCCCCCAGCTGGTAGACATGGCTGCTCAGGTACCAAGAAAACTGTATTTTGTGCTTAAAGAAGAGATAGCAAATATCAACTAAACGTAAATATTGAATGCTCTGGCTATTGTATGCTGCTCTCTCTTACACCTTCTGGTGTAGGTTTGGAATTTGTCAAAAAAGAGTCTTGTTCATAATCAACAGATACTGCATAGCCAGACACGCTAATCAGTGCCAGGCTCTTGCTGTGCTGTACTTCCTATGCTTACACAGTGGGAATGGAGCTGAAATAAAGATTAATAAAGCTTAATGATTGGGAGAAACATACATAGGCATGAAAAATCACCTTTTGTAACACTTTCTTTTCAAGATTGCTGATGGCATGGCTTACATTGAGCGAATGAACTACATCCACAGGGATCTGCGGGCAGCTAACATTCTTGTAGGAGACAATCTGGTGTGTAAAATAGCAGACTTTGGCTTGGCAAGGTTAATAGAGGACAATGAGTACACTGCAAGACAAGGTAAGGACGATTTATTTACTAAAGGAGTAAGAGCATTTGCCTTGAAATTGCTTAGAACTATGACATTTAGCAAAATCTGTGTGTATTCTGTCTTCATTAATAAGAACATGCATGTAAGTGTGCTTTCATTGCTCTGTTTAGGTGACCCCCCTGTTTAAGTGCAATCCTAGTAAACTTTTTTCTTCAAAATTACCTGGCAGTTTGTTTTTGTTTTCCAAAAGCATTTTTAATTATTTTTGGGGGGTAAAACATACTACAGTTTGAAGAAAGATGAGATTCCAGAGAGGGTGCTCACCAGCTTCACCTGTTGAAACTCATTTAATGAAGAATCTCAGATGTCTGTAGTGCTTCCAGATATTGTAGGCAGTAGTTGCTGCCCTGGTTTGAGAAATATTGAAGTACACCTTGAATTTTATCAATAAAGTATAAAAATGTTTTTAGTGAAGTATTCTTTTCAAAATATTTTGAAGTGTAAGCAAATTACGGATTACTAAGGGAAAATTGAGCATCTGTCCTTCCACTGTTTGTAGGAGCTAAATTTCCAATTAAATGGACTGCTCCAGAAGCAGCGCTGTATGGTCGCTTTACAATCAAGTCGGATGTGTGGTCTTTTGGAATTTTATTGACAGAGCTGGTAACCAAGGGGAGAGTGCCATATCCAGGTAACAGGAACATTTCATAGATTTTTCTTTTCCTTGTTGTATTCTGTGCTTCTGAAGTTACCTTTTGTACTTTATGCAATCATTCAGAGCCCACAGCTGACAAGCAGAGACAAAAACTTAGTCACGCCCTACCGGTTTCTTTGTTCACAAAGCTGCTTTGTTTTATTTTCATATTAAATATTGCATATTTTAAAGCGTTTTGAGATAATAGCATTACTAAATGTGAGTAATAGTTTATTGTAGATTAGTGGGTATCCTTATGTTTCCTATCTGTCTGTTCCTGATATTTCTACTTTTGACATTTTCCCAGGCTACAGAGAGCATCAGTACACTGAACCTGCTAAACCAGTTTTTGAAACTAAATGTATTTCAACAGATATTCTGCTGTGACTGGAATTTGTAAGGCAGTTCTGTTAGGGATATATAAAGCCTTCTTCTTGGCCTTATTTCAAATTAAGTGGTCCTTGAGTGGAACCTAAGGCAAGCAGAAGGTATTTGTGAAGCTATTTCCTTTTTGAAAAGGCAGGTCCAAGCATGGAAAAGTGAGAAAGCATACACATGAAAGAAGGACTAGGTATTGAGGAATTACCAGTGTACTGAAATAATTTTCAGAAAATGTACAAAATTCATTCGTTATAAAGCACATTAATTAAAAGTTCTGTTCTGGTAAAACCCCCTGCATTGCAGCTGGAGAGAGTCTTGAAAAACTCTGGGAGATTGTTCTTTGCATAATGTCATTGAGACCTAAAATGCTTTCCTTCTAGGCATGGTGAATCGAGAAGTGCTGGAACAGGTGGAACGTGGCTATAGGATGCCTTGTCCACAAGGCTGCCCAGAGTCTCTCCACGAGTTAATGAAACTGTGCTGGAAGAAGGACCCTGATGAGAGACCAACATTTGAATATATCCAGTCTTTCTTGGAGGACTACTTTACTGCTACAGAACCACAGTACCAGCCTGGAGACAATTTATAAGCCAACAGTCTATATAACATGCACAAATCTGCCAAATGTAAAAGACTTGCAAAGAATTCCTGAAGTCTCTAAGGAATCACAGGAAAGAAAATCTTCGCTACTTTGCATGCTCTTAATGGCAAACTGGAATTTCATAATGCAGTTGCACAAAACCACTTTTAAAGTGTTATACTCTGATTTACCAATGACATGTTTTTATTTTTTCCTCTTTCCCAACTTACTTTCAGGGTCCAAAGGAAGCTTACTGAAAATATGGGGCAGCAAGATGAGTGTTGGTGTGAACAATAGCAGAAAAACCAATGTTTCAAATCCTTTATTTTCCCGGTATTTGCTAATCATTCTACTAATTGTAGAGGGAATTGTCTGGAATTAGGGATCTTGGGGTAAGGCATTTTTAAAGCAGAAGAACTTTGTGGGACCAAGCAATTCTATTCCAGTTCTGTAAAACTCCCTGTGTTTAAAACTACATGTGTGTGCCCCCCACCCCCACAAAACAAAAGATGGTACAGTTGTGTCTGATTTATAGTCTTGATCTTTAAGCTTCTGCTTTCATGGACTTAATTAGGGTAGGCAGGTAAAAAGAGAAATTGGAACAGTGAATGAGAAACTTGATTTAAATGGTAGACCTCGCTAGTGAAATTAGAGAGCATAATGCACTGTGTTAATACTTGTATTAATATAACTGGAAAAGTAGCATGAGAGATTTTTCCTTTTTTCTTTCTGCATAGCTAATTAAGAATAATGAAGGTATCTAGAAAATGAGGTAATATTTTATAAAATTGTGTTGATAAAGTATGATGATATTTGAACTTGAAGCTATGTAATACAATCAGGGGGGGAAAGCCTTTTATCTTTTAAGCTCCAGTGCAACAGCGAGCTTTTGTATGGGAAGACTACCTGAACAAAGTTCACCAGGAAAGCAAGGCTGAAGCTGGTAAATTGCCACTTTTTAGTCCTTTTCAGAGACAGGTTTGGTACTGTTGTATGTGGCTTCTAAGTGTTCACGAGGGTGGGTGCCACAAGTGCTCTCTGTCACTAGTTCAGGGATTTGATTGCACTTTTGCTTTTCTTGACTATTAAGACACGCTTACACACAGTTGCTCTTCCTACTTCTGCCCTTCCTACAGAATTATTTAACTAAAAATAAACAAAAGAAAATGTGAAAGTTTAAAAACTAAAGGGATAAAATATATTTAATACTTTCCAAGTAATTAAATTTGCTGGCATTCAGCCCAGCTAACACTACATCTAGATTTATTTTCTTTGGCTACTGACATATCAAGCAATAACATCATGTCTTTTACTCAAAAAGTTGCATGAGGTTCTTGAATTTCTGATCAAGCTTATGTACTTAATTTTGAAACACTCTTACTTAGCTACCGGCTTGGAATTCATATGATCATTGTAAAGCTGTACAACAAATGAATTCCAGAAAAGCTGGTAATATAGTTCTGGTACTAAACTTAACATTCTTCATGGGTTTACACTACATTGAATCCAACTACCAAACAGATCTGTGTAAGAACAGTGCCATCATTTTTCATTGTCCCTCGTCATCGCTCATCAACAATACATCTGTGGTTATCAAATTTTAAAAGGGCTTTCTGTAAGAAAAACAAAATCAAAACAAAAAACCACACACACAATAATCAAAAAACCCAAAAATATGATGAAATTTTAATTTTTCTAAATATTTTAAAATTAATAACGCAATCATATGAGTTTATGTATTAATACAGTCATAACAAAAAATGCCAAAACTGACACTGGCATTGTATGGATTTTTAATTACTGAATGGAACAGTTCATTGTAATAACACTTGTATAGTAAAGGAATAAAACACTAACTTAATGAACGTGTTCATTGTAAATGGTTGTGTATTATAAAACTTCTCCAAAAGAGTTTGTATGTTTATGAAAATTTATTTGTTTCACCTGAAGACCTTGATGTGGTTCTTACCCTAACAGAGTTTAAAATTCACATTCACACTTTTTATATAAATAGTAATAAGTTTAATTATGTAACTAAGTATTTTTATAAAGTATGGCATTGTTGAACTGTTTTGCAGAATTGGTTCAAAATAAATTTCACCTTGATTGCATCTGCTTATTTGAGGTGGGGAAGGGGAGAAGCTGGGAGGGGGACAAAAGCAGACTGGCCTTCACAATGAGGGGAGAAGTAGGGGAATAAAACATTCAGGAGGGGTTTTGTTATCCCTGTAAGTTGTTTTAATGTACTTTCAGACAGTATTGTGAGTTCATAGTGTGTTATGGCTGTTAAAAGGGAGACATTTTCTGCACTGGTTCAGAGGTCCTTGGCAGGAATGGGCTGGAATAATTCTGTCTGGGCTTAAAACAGGCAGGCAGACAGACTTGGGATTCCTGTGGGAGCAAGCCCAGTGGGCAGGCGTTGCCACAGTGCAAGGCAAGCACACATCCTCTCCCTTGCTTGGTTTGGGTTTAGCAGTCACTGCTCACTTCTGTCCAGTTTTTCAGGGATATATTTGTTCTTGTGATAGCCAGTGTTGTATCTCAGCCTCGTTGAATGTTCAGTGTCTCAATGAGCAGTACAACTCCAAGTGCAGATCCTGGCATGTCCATACAGTGCCACAGTGGATCGAGGAGCTAGTCCTGCTTGAGTTTCGATAATCACTAATACAGCACTAAAACCATGCTTCTTACAGAACCCACAAGCTGCAAAGTTTACTGTATTTTTAGTATCTACTGTAATGTAATTAATGTTCTACTATTTTTAATGAGAACAATCATGTAATTTCTGGTGATCTATGCTCCTCCCTGTTGTCCATCAGAACCTTGTGATTCCCACTCTGCTAGGCCTGCAGACTGTTTCTGTCATGTGTTGTTTCAAGCTGTCGTATTTTAAGAATATTTTGTTAGTATTTTTGAGTAAACTTCCAACCATAAATGTGTATGATCCTACAGTTCAGATAAAGTACCTTCCTACACTAGCGTAAAGTGTTATGAAAGGAACCTTATGTGTTCTTATCCTTGCAACCACCAAATTGTCATTTCACCAGGCTTGTCAGTAGCTCTCACTACTGAAAAGTAGCTCTGGAAAGGTTTGGAGGGGTTTTTTGGGGTTGGGGGTTTTTCTGGGTTTTTTTGGTTGGTTGCATTTTTTTGTTTAAAGAAAGGCTTCTAGAGGTGGGTGATGGACAGAAACAAGGCAGAATGCTATCTTACCCACAGAGTCATCTACAATGCTGTTTCTTCTAAAACACGTTTTCCACAGCTGGAATGAGTACAAATGAGTATAAAGTAACAAGTAAACAAAGCCCCCACTTTTGTTATTTATTTTCATCTGTTCAATCCAATAAACTTCTCAGTTTTTAAGTTTTCTTTGAAGATGCTGTGGATGTTTGTATTTGTGCCAACTTTCCCCGACATTCAAGACTTTGTTTAGAGCTACGTGGTCACGTTGGGTTCAAAGCACAGGAGCACTCAATGTAAGCTGAGCAACACACTGCAAGCAAGAGACTCAAATTCTCTTGGCTAAGAGAATTAGTGGCTAAGGAATTTAGGGATAGATTTGAGCAACTGATTGGGCACCAGGAGTAGGTCTGGGTGGATAACTGCTGAAGTCCAGAACTGTGATTCCCCCCAATAAATGTTGTCTTTGCAGTATGTACTGGATTCTGTGTAAATGTCTTGATTACCAGGTGCTTTCACAGCCACACATTTTGCTCCCCCACAGTACAGCAACAGAACTGCCCCTGAGCTCCCAGGTACTGCAGGGACCGGCTGTCAGTGCAGGGCTGGGAGCTCCCACACTCACACAGCTCTGACAGACACCTTTGAGACAGGGGGAAGAGTCAGGAGATGGAAATGAGATGCTTGTATCTATTTTTGATAGAACAGCCTTCTGTGTAAAACCTGGGCTCTGATCAGGAATCCTGGCTAGCTGGGTGTCAGCTGGGAGAGACTCTTAGGAGGTTGGTGAGAGCTGGAAGCTGAACCCACTGCAGAACTTCACCCTCAGCTGCAGACTTTAACATTTGCTCAAGGACCAGATTCTTTTCTCTGCACTTTTTCCTGCCGACACAGAGAGAGTGTTAGCTGGGGAAACATCAAGAGCTTCCCTGCTCCTCCTTTAGCACAGGGGAGGAAGAGGGGGAGAGTGAGCAGGAAGGATGGAAGCAAAGCAGCTGAGATGCTGCACTTGGTCACTGGGCAGAGGGAAGCAGGCTGAGGGGTGTGGCGTGGCACATGTCATATGTTCTCCTCTCTGTCATATTTAGAAAAGGAGGGAGAAATGCAGGGGAACTGAGGAGCATCTGTTCCCTTGTGCACAGTGGAAATGGAGCAAGGCTAATGCCAAGTGCTGCTTCTGTTCTCTGTGGTGGTTCTGGGCAGCTCACCCTGACTAGTTCGTAGCAGAGCCATTTCATATTAGTTGGGGGGTCCCAAGCATTGTTTTGCTCTCATTTCTAAGACTGAACCGTGATCAGCTCTTAGGAAACAAAGAAGAAGAAGGATACTGAGAGCCTGACCAGAGAGACAGTGGCCCCTGGATCCGAATTGACAGTATATCGAACTCTGGGAAGTAGCTTAGCATTTCTTCCCTAGTGGATGTGTGTAGATACAGGATTTTTCGTCAGGTTTCCCTCCTCTCCATGTGGGTATGGTGTGCCTGGGAACTTAGGAGTTCAGGCATTACCCATGGGACCCATGTTCCTTTCTGGTCCTACTCTTTGAGCTTATTTTCCTTGTTAGTTCTGCATGCAAACTTGTGCTTCTTGTAAATAGCACATTGATTATACTTTTTAACATTCTCTTTAAAGGCATTGTTCTTTACAAATTGCAACAACCACTCTTGTGGGATCGAAGTACTTGTAGCACTGTGTTCTTTCACAGAACATTGTCCATCTTCTCTTAGTATTTAATTTACTGTAGGCAAGGAGAAACGTGTTGACCACTGTGTTGTTTTTGTTTTGTTCTTAAAGAAGGCAGGACAGATACCTAGTTAAACTCAGCAGGGTCTGAGAAACAGACTGGAAATTTAAAAGGGAAACCTGAATACAAGCAGTCTTGATGAATTAGTCATGTACCGACTGGAAAGCTGACTGCTGTGAAAGCATTCCTTTCTTTAATCAAAAAGCTACTCCCAGTAGGAGCACCTCTCCCCTCTCCTTTGTGCCCTGCTGATAGGTTATTGAGTCTCTAGCTGAGGCTGCTGATGTGCACATATCGGGAAGTGGATAGATCTGTGCATTTTACATTTGGCCCTGAAAATCCATCCCAGGCGTGCTAATGATTTACTTGTTTTCCTGGACTCCACAGGCGCCAGCTGCTGCATTCACCATTCATTCAATACCCCCGCACACACATTTATTCAGATTTGGGGCAGCCTTCCAGGGGTAAATGGCTGTTGATCCTTCTCTTGGCTTCAGTGTTTGGAAGTGCCAGGGGTGTATTTGCTACAGCAAGGAAGGGTAAGGAACCATTTCTGCTCTTTGAAAAACAAAATGTGATAAATCTCAGTTCAGCATGACTGCTATGATAAAAGTGCTACACGTGAAGAGAACATCTAATCCTTTGACTGCTCCATCATGAAAGCAGCGAGGACTGCTCCCTGCTTCCCCAGCAAGTGTAGGAAATGCCACTCGAGATGCTCGCACTGTGCTGTGGAGCACTGAATGACCGTGCTGGATTGCAGCCCCTCTTCAGTCCTGCCAAGGGGGCCAGTCAGGGCTTCTGTCTTTCTGGAGCCTTCCCAAGAAAAGGGAAGACTTTTGGCTCATATTTCTAAGAGTGGAAGCTGGCAACTAGATGACTTATGTTTCTTACATCTCTCTACCCACCTTCCTCTCCTTGCAGTTCCAGCCTAGGCACTCACAACTGGTCAGCTTTTATTTCTCCATCAGGTGGCTGTGCAGTAATAGCATGAACACATATGAGAATTCACAGGTTGGAGTTTTTTCTTTTTTAAATGGAAGGTGCCTGGCAAATTAAGCAGCTTTATTAGAGCAAGGTCAGATCTGTACCACTTTCACTGGAGTTTTGATTTCATTCTGTATTACCCCCTTCACTTCTGGAATGACTCTGTCTTTCAAAGTGCCTTATGACAGCCATAAATGTATATTATTTATGCTAAAAGACTAAAAGTCCAATAGCAATAATTTCTGTTTACATTTTGGTTTAGTATTACATAGTTAGAGTGGCTGCATGAAAATCTGTCCATTTCATTTTCTTGACATCTTTATCAAAGACCTGCCATTTGCTAGGGCAGGAGTTTTTTTCCACATGAAACTGAAGTTCCATCAATTGCTTCAGTGAGTGGAAGGTTATAATGAGCAGATTACTAGTAGGCTAAATATAATCTGGTGCCACTGTCATTAGAAGGGCCAAATCAGCCTTTTCAGGCTGCTGCTAAGGGTTTTGAAGAGCAAGTGTGTATATGCACAGCAATAGATATGCCCCCTGAATTCAACTGATCATTAAGGTAGGAAGGAATGGTCCTTTCTGAAACCTGGGGATGATGAAGAGCATTCAGGGAGATGGGGGGATCCACATCCACTATGACAGGCCG
This sequence comes from Climacteris rufus, assembly GCA_013398175.1. NCBI lineage: Eukaryota > Metazoa > Chordata > Aves > Passeriformes > Climacteridae > Climacteris > Climacteris rufus. The sequence continues at coordinate 230,706 of VZRZ01007232.1, forward strand.
GCCTGCCCTGTGGAAATGCTCTTGATGTATTGACAAAATAGCAAGGCCCTCGTTTGTTCTTTGTTCCAAGACAGGCATTGTTACCCCAGGCAATAAGCAGAAATCCACTGATAGGCAGCAGCTCCCCTGCGGGTTTCCAAGGCGTTTGCTGTCCTACCCAACAACCTTTATTGCCTAATACACAGCATTTCTCACATACTCTCAAACAAATTAGATCAGTGTCATTATCTCTGTCATTACCCTCTGTCAAGAGGAGAAGAGGTGTATTGACTCATCCAGGGTCACGTTGAAGACTGATCAAGCAGCAGCCAGAATCTACCATTTGGTCTACTGGACATTTCCTTTCAGATGGGCAGCTTTTAGCATCACCTACCGACCTTGAACCCTGGTCTTGAGCTTGGAGAATAAAACCTGCAGTAATTGCCCATCACTCCCACAATGGACACCTGAACTAGTAAAAAAGGTAGAAAAAGAGAGATAGAAAAACTTGGGTAAAACCAGCGGGCCCTACACAGCAATTTGGCTGCCACAAAGCCAGAGCACCGATCATGTCATGCAGACAGCTTGGAGCATGGATCTGCAGCCTGGAGCTTGCCCAGGGGACCCTGGGGTGCAATGCCACCTTTGGGGCTGCCCACCCGGGGTAAATGCAGCTCCTTCGCCTCTGAGAATGGCAGGGACTGTCAGTGGGATCTCCTTCCCTGCCCACAGAGCTGCTGCATCTCAGGTACGTGGCCAGGGGGGCAGGAGGCTTTGGGGAGGCGAACACTTGGACAGGACACAGCTGTGACTGCTCCACAAGCACTGCCCAGTGAACACACCTGGGAGTTCCCCTACAGCTCACATTGCTTCCTTCTTGTTCCAGGTTTAACTTCCACACATCTCTGCTTTGCAGCAGTGCCCTTTCAGCCACTCACTGCCCTAGACCATAGAATGAGCTTTTCCTTCTTTGCCATGGCAGTCTGTTTCACTGACACTGGAAATGTGTCAAAACCCTCGAAGCAGTCAGCTGAATACCCACAAAACCTCTGACGTGATGATATCATGCCTTTTCCTCCTTCAATCTACCTTTGCAATTGTTTCTCATCTCATTTGTTTGCTTTTTCTAATCACTTAGCAATCTGGCAAGTACGTACTCAGTTATTTTAAGCTTCTTTAGGAATAAACCATTATCTCTAGTCAGCCTAAGACTGGAGCCTCTGTATTGCCTGGTTTGTTATAAGATGCTGAAAACCCTCCCTATCACCGTGGATGAAATGTGCATAATCCAACCTGCCTAGATACACGAATGACCTCAGGCACTGTAGTACATGATTCATGACATCCAAGAAAAGTGAGATGGGATGGGATGTTCTTCCCACAATGCAGGTGGGAACAGCAGAGGAACTGAGACACAGACAAGTGTCTTAGCCAGAATCACACAAAGGAGTTCTTACAAAACTGCTTTTCAGACAGTGGTTACTCATCTCAAGCAAATACCCTGAGCAGGGAGAGCTCACAGCATTGGAATCACCGTCTCTTAACTCTCAAGACTGTTTATTCCATGCTGTTGAAGAAAATGATGTTTGGCATAAGGCTTATGCTGTGTCTGTCCTTTCTCTGACACTGCAGTTTGCTAAGGAAGATTGGCATGTGATTTAGCCTAGCAAAAAACCTTTGCTGGGAATATGTGTTGACACCGAGTAGTCGTATGTGGGACTGGAAAAAAACAATTCAGGTTCAGCCCTGAGTCTTGGGGACTTGAAAGATCTGGAGCACAACTGCCACTATCTCACTGCCAGAAACAGAATGCCTTCTGAGGGAATGAGAACTTGAACGTGACTGCAAGTAGCGAAACAACTGAGGGAGAGGCAGCAGTGGCTTGAAAGGCATCATCTGTATAGGCTCTCTAATCTGGAGAAATGCTGTTTTCCTCAGAGGAAAATGGGATCTGATGCCTCTGTCCCAGTGTTTTGTACTGGCACTTTAGGGTGGATGTTTTCTTCCTCTGTGGAGTGGGAGGTGATACAGAATAATTTTCATCTTGAAAGCCTTTTATGATTATTAATTTTTTTGAGGAAGGGATCAGCATCTGGAAACAGGCAAGTATAAGATGAAAAATGGCCACTCATCTGAACTGAAAGTGGCCACCCAGGTCTGGGTGCAAAGTGAATGGTTCCATGCTGGTACTTGGAATTTACAGACTCCCGGAAAAGGTTCATTCCCGAAGTATCAGCTGAGGAAAGGGCCCACAGTCTTTCTGTTATAACCTCTGTTGTTTGGAGGTAATCAGGCAGTAAATTCAGCTATGCTAGGCAATCATGTTCTGTCAAGGTTTTCTTTTTTCATGTGGTCAACAGAGACATAGGAGAAATTGTCAACAACTTTTGAGGCTTCTACAGAGAGTTTACCAGCAACTCTGCTGGGTAAGACACCTTGAGGGGACTGTTGTGAAAAGGATAGTAACAAACATGTAAGTTGTGAATTTTCACAAAATGTTTCTGTTTGCATTCTTGGAAATTGGGAACACGTGGTCCTCAGGCAAGTCAATGTGCAAGTGACCACTCAGAATTCTGCCTGGGTATTTGATGAAAGTCACACATTTCAGCTTTTTTTTTTTTTTAATTTTTAACTAAAATAAAATATTAATTGGTCCCTTTTTTTTTTTTATTTCCCAGTATCAGTGGCTTTTCCCCTCGCTGTGTTATCAGCAGTGCTGTCTTTTAAACCTGGCAAACAAAATATCATTTAGCGGAAACGGAGACATGGGTGAGTATCAAACCCCTGTGGATGACACTGGGAGGGTCTGGGTTTGTTTGCTCAACAGGTTGGAGCAGAGAAGGGCTCTGTGCACTTGGCTGCAGCTGCTGTCCTGACAGCTCTGTAGGCCAAGCAAGAGGGAAAAGTGATGCTCATGGCATCTCACTATAAGAATGCTCATTAACTCAGAGAGATTCCTGGCTCCTGCTTGCCCTCATTTGCGTGTGGTCTTGATTTTGAAGCAATTTACACATCCATTTAGCTTTAAAATAGCAAATAAAGTACAGGCATTGCCCAGTTCTTGGAGACTTTGCCCAGGGTTCATTTTTGCAGGATGGAAAATTGTAGCCACTGCACCGTGCTTAGTGGTGGAACTGGTCAGAACATTTCAGGGTAATTTTCTGCAACTCTGGCATTTCTGAAAGAAAATATTTAAATCTAGTCCTGCTTATCAGATGTTTCTTTATATGCCCGTCTCTTGATATCATTTTCTTGGATGTTTTAATCTGAGATTTTAACCTTTTAGGCACTTCCCTACTGAATATGCTGTTGATCTGGGAGCCAAATCTTGCACAACGAGCATGTTACCCTTTATTAGAAATGGCCTATTTAGGCAGTGGTGTGAGGAGTCATAAAAACAACCTGGTTAGAAAGGAAAATTACTGAAAAAAAGATTTGGTCTGCTCGAAAGAAACAGACAGAGAAAGGGCTGCCAACCTCGAACTGTGAGCCTGGGGACCAGCCCTGTGAACTATTGAAAAACATCCTTGAGAAGTGCAGCTGTCCCCTTTGAAGTGCAGGCGAGCTACCTACAAACCAGAAACATCCACAGATGCCACTGGTAAGCGCCAAACAAGGAGACTGTAACAGCAATTTGTCACGTGAAGGTGGAAAACAGTCTGAAAAATAAAAAAATAGTTCTGAAGGAACAGAAAACAGCATCCCCAATTGGCTGCTACAGGGGAAAAATATAAATTAAAAAGAATCTATTGCCTGCTCAATGCCCTACTCCTTCTTATGACTCTGTGATATAAAAAGGACTTAGTGTTTATCCAAAAATGAGCCTCTGAGAATTTTTTTGGTTAAATCCCACACAACCTTTCTATGAGCACTTGGGCTGTCCCCAGGGACACCTGGCTGAAAGAAATCTGTGACAGGGATCATTTTGGAAATGGGGCTTTGCCAGCTGCCTTACTGTCTGTCCTCCTCTCTTTTGGGGAGGGTTGGTCACCCTCTGGGAGCAAGTTGTTCCCACCCTTTCAGCTGGTTTGGCTCCTTTTGAAATCTGTCTAATTTGTTGCATATCAATAGCATAAATATCCTTATAAGTAATCATAAATATTTCTGCTGGTTTATAACTGATAAATTTGCTTCATCTGTGATAAACTGTAGTAATCTGAAACAGTATATAGGTACCTGGCTGCTGCTGTTATTGGTTGTATACTACAGTACTGATTGATGTTATTATTGATTTATACCATACTGTTGCTTGATAATATGTTATTGATAGTAATTTGTAATAACTTGACATATATTCATTCACACTAATTTTATTAATCGTAGGTATGTTTGCTAGTGGCAATTTTTGTAACATTTGTGGTAATCTGTAATAAAGTAGAGAAATTTAGAGGAAAAACTTTCACGTCCTTGTGTACTACGGAATCCTACAAACCCATGACCATTATCCCTCCACAACTTTTCAAATAGTATCTCTACCAATACAGCTCACATGATGAAACCAGGTTATAAAGGATGCTCAATCCTTAGCAGTTTCCAGGAGAGTGTCAAATGTTCTTGTTTGGCATTGAGTAATTAATTTTTCTTGCCAAATGTGACTATTACGTGCACTTTGTGACACTTCATCATAAAAAAAGAAACCTCTGTGTGCTATGGCAATGTTGCCCTGCTTCTTGCAGCTGGATGTTTTTTACTTTCTCTCTCACGGTTCTTTTCTGTAAACACGGCCATGTTATTGTAACTGTATCTTATCATTCACATTCCTTACTCATGGACACAGAACTTTGATGGACATTTCCTTCGACCACTGTAGTTGAGGGAGGAAGAACTGATTTCCTCCAATGAATAGTGATTTGCAGATGGATATAAAAAATAAAGAAGGTGGGTCTTGTCCCCCTTCCTTCTCTTTGATCCTGGACACAGGTGTCTCTGGCTCGTCCTTTTGTGTCGCTGCTGTGACATGGCATCATTGTGATTCCAGATTTGTTTTGTTTTCTAATACATGTGAAAGCTACAAGTTGACA
>VZRZ01007233.1:4042-16398 GCA_013398175.1 Climacteris rufus
GCCCGCCCCGCGAGCCGGCGGCGTGAGGCAGCTGCGGCCGTGTCCCCGCAGCATCGACGAGGACGAGAACCGCTACCCGCGCCGGCTGGCCTTCGCCGAGTGCCTGTGCAGCGGCTGCGTGGACGTCAAGACCGGCCGGGAGACCACGGCGCTCAACTCGGTGACCATCCACCAGAACATGATGGTGCTGCGGCGCAAGCCCTGCCCGCGGACNCGGCCCGCGGGGCCGGGGCTGGTGGCGCTGGAGGTGGATTACATCCGCGTGCCCGTGGGCTGCACCTGCGTCCTGCCCCGCACCGCGCGCTGAGCCCCGCCGGGCCGCGCGTGGCACCCGCCCGTGCTTGTTTTAGAGCACCCACCGCCCCAGGACATCCCCTGCCCTCCTTATTTATGAGTTATTTATGAGCCTTGCTGCCGGGGGGCTTCTGGACCCCGTATTTATTGCTGACCCCCCTGGCCACGGCGGCGACTCCGGGGTCAGTGGTGCCCCACGGTGCCCAGGCCCCCCCGGCCGGACCCTGCGAGCGCTGCCAGGGCGCTCGCTGGTTATTTATTCCCCCAAAAAAAGCTATTTATTGTCTCCTCTCTCTGTGCTATTTAATGCTGCAAATAAAAGCCCATCACCTCTGGCACAGTCCTCGCTCTGTTCCCAGCCAGGCAATGGGATTTGGGGAGTTGGGGCGCAGGGATGGGGCACATCCATGGGTGTCCCCCAGGGTGATGCCCAGCTGTGGGACACCCCTCAGCCCCAGTGCACCCAGTGCAGCAGCGCAGGAGGAACTGGGAGGTGATGGGGAGGGCGGCAGGGCCCAGGGGTGCCCCACACCCCCAGCCCCAGGGGGGGGCCCAGCCCTGGCACCCCGACACCCACACCTTTCCCATGGCTCTGCCCCCGGGCACCACGTCCCACGGGCCCGGTGCCACCTGCCAGGGCCACCCCACCCGTGCTGGCAGCACCTGGGGCAGCCCTGGGGCACCTGCACCCCCTGAGGGACCGGGGTCTGGGTGGGGAGGGGGCAAGGGGGCACCTGGAGCAGCTCCTGATGCCCGATGGGATCAAGGATTTGGCACCCACGTCACACCCGGGCCCTTCCAGCACCCACGAGCGGGACTGGGGAGAGAAATGCTCCCCACATTCCCTGCTGGGGGCCATCCCGGGTTTTGGGGGCTCCTTTGGGACTTGCTCCAGTGCAGGGCCCCCCCAGGTCCATCCCACTGTTGGGTTGATAAGGATTTGGGGAGGGGGCCCTGCAGTGGCTGCACTCTGCACAGCCCCATCCCCAGGTTGCCCATAATCGCAGTTTATCCTCAAAACATCCCCCCAGTGCAGCCCCAGCCCCCCCAGGAGCAGGACAGGAGCAGGAGGCTCCCCCTGGAGCAGGAGGCAGGGGCAGCCAGTGCCTTTCCCACTTTTTATTGCAACAGCAAGTGCAGAAGTGACAAAAAACAGGGCGAGCTGGAGCAGAGCTGCCTGATCCCTCCTGGAGGCTGGGGATTCCCTGAGAGGGATTTGGGGGTCCCCCGGGCAACTGGGGGCTGCTTGGAGAGTTGGGACCCTCAGAGAGCTGAGAATTCCCAGGGATTTCAGGGTTTTCCAGGAGCTGGGGAGCCCCTGGGAGCAGGAGACTCACAGGGAGCGGAGCATCCCCTGGGATTTGGGAATCTCCAGAAGCTGGGAAAGGCCTGGGGGCTGGAAACCCCACAGGGAGCTGGGGATGTGGGGATCACTTGGGGAGCCGAGCATTGCTGGGGATGTGGGGATCCCCAGGAGCTGGGGAGCCCCAAAGGGCCGAAGATCCCACAGGGAGCATTGCAGCGCTGGGAATCTGGGAGCACCAGGGGAGCTGAGGGATTTGGGGATCCCAAGGAATCAGGTACCCAAGGCATCGCTGGGGATCTGGGAATCCCAGGGGGAGCTGGGGAGTCCAGGCGGAACTGCTGATCCCAGGGGTGTGAGCAGCACCAGGAGCTGGGGGGACCCACCAAGGAGCTGAGCTCTGGCAATGCCAGGAGCCCATCCCTGCAGGGATCCCGGAGCAGCTGGGAAGCAGGAGCACGAGCAGGGCAGCAGGGCAGGAAGGGATCCCGTTATTCCACCTCCACAGGGATGGGGTTCACCTGCCCCCCCCCCACCTCCGGCTGCTTCTTGCGGGCGTCGGGGGGCGGCCGGGGCGGGGGGTTGCTGGGGGGCTGCTTGATGGTGCCCCCCACTTGCGGCCGCTCCCGGGGCTTCTGCTCGATGGGTCTCCACTCCTCCCCTCGCACAGCGGCCTGTGGGATCGGGAATAACCCCAAGGAACATCCCTCACCCCACCCCGGGGCTGCAGCCGGGAGTTGGGGGGTGCAGGATGTGACCCCGCCCTGTCCGCGCCTCCCACCCCCATCCCACCGGGACAGCGTTTTCCCGCAGCCCGGCCCCGGGAATGCTCTTGGAACACGCTGCCAAGCACCAGCCCATGGATTCCTCTCCTCCCAGCCCCCCAGAGCCCCCCAAAGCCCCTCTGCACTCACCAGCAGGTAGATGCCGCTGGCGATGCCCAGGCAGACAGTGCCCAGGATGGTGGAGAGGAGGAAACCGGCGGGGACAGCCAGGCTGTGACAGAGATTTGGGGTTCAGCGGGGCTTTGGGGGAGCCCAGACCCCAGCGCCGACCCCACACCTCACTCACGCGGCGTGCAGGACGGCTCGGATGTAGTAATTCCTCGTGAGGGGCCCGAACAGCTTCACCACGGCTGTCATGTACCTCTGGCCGCTGCAGGGTGACATCGGGGGGTCACAGGGGGTGTCCCCACCCCGGGGGGAACACTCAGCGCCCAGGGACCCCCATCTCTGCAAGGAGCACCCCAAGGAACCCACCCGTGGGATGCAGCGCTGCTCCCAGCCCCGGTGCCACATCCCTGAGTTTGGGGAGCAGCAGGACCCCCATTCCAGGGGTGCAGGGGGCACTCGGCACTCACCACCTCTCCATGGTGGAGCCCTTTTTCCGCTTGCTCCGGGGATACTCCAGCAGGCACACCAGGACGCCTGCCGCGCTGCCGGGGGGTCAAGGAAAAGTGGGATGGGAGCGGGAATAGCCCCAAGGAACAACCCTCACCCCAAAAAAGGGGCTGCTTGGGGCAGGGAACGCACAAGTGGGAGTGGAAGGAGAAGGATGTGAACCCCCCCAACCCATCCATGCCTCCGGGAATGCTCTCGGGAAGGATACATGGAATAGGCCGCGAAGTACCAGCCCTTGAACTGCCCTGCCACGGCCACGATCCCGCCCGTCAGCAGGACTGCGGGGACAGCCCGGGATGGAGCGATCCCAGCCGGGACACGGCCCCCAGGCCAGGATCCCCCATCCCGGGATGCAGCCCCGCAGCACGGGGTACAAACCCCAAACCAGGATACAAATCCCCAAACCGGGATACAAATCCCCAAACCGGGATACAGACACCCCAAACCCGGGATACAGACACCCCAAACCCGGGATATAGACACCCCAAACGCGGGATTACAACCCCGAAATCAGGATATGGCCCCTCAATTTCGGGATACAACCCCCCAGACCCCAAACCCGGGATTATGGCCCTGAGGACTCCGACACACGCGACCCTCTGGATTCAAGGAAGGGAACTGGGGGGGTTCCGTGGCCTCAGGGATTCCAACAAGTGGGATGCTGGGGAGATGCTGGGGAGATGCTGGATGCGGGACCGCCTGGATGCAGGGAGGGAACTGGGGAGCTCCAGGCTCGGCGGGCTTTGGGGAGAGGATTTTGGCCCCGTGGCCGGAGGAAGAGGAGGAAGAGAGGAGAGTGGAGGAGGAGAGGACGGAACCGAGGAAGAGCGGGCAGAGGAGGAAGAGAAAAGGAGGAAGCGCAGGCTCCGGCCCCGCTAGGACGGGACTTCCCGGCTCCTCCCGTCTGCACCCCCGGCGCCCCCCGCTCGGTGGGACCGGGACATCCCGCACCCCCGGGGCTCAGCATCCCCTCCCGGGGGCTCAGCACCCCCAGCCCGCCGGGCGCCCGCTCCCTCCAGCGCCCGGGGACTTTCCGCAGTGCCCGGGTCCCCACCACCCGCCCGGCCCGGTCCCGCCGCCCCTCCCGGACCCCGCTGGCCCCCGTTCTCCCGGCACTCACTGAGCCCGGCGGCGAGCGCCTGCTCGTTCGCCCACATGGCCCACTCGATCTCCCCCATAGCCCCCGGCGGCCGGCCCGGCCCGAGCGCCTTCGGCTCCTCCCGGTTCCGCTCGCCTCGGCCCGAGCGGGTTCGGCTCCTCCCGGCCCGGTTCGGCTCGCCCCGAGCGGGTTCGCCTCGGCTCAGCCGAGCGGGTTCGGCTCTGCTCGGTTCAGCCCGAGCGGGCTCGGCTCCGCTCGTATCGCTCCGATCGGGTTCGGTCCGCTGAACCCGAGGGTGTCCCGGCTGCGTTCGGCTCGGCCCGCTCCGGTTCGGCTGCGCTCGGCTCGTCCCGACCCGGAAGGCGGGTGCGGCGCCACCGAGAAACGGCCACGCCCCCTCCGCGCTGGCCACGCCCCCGAGGGGACACGGCCCCGAGCCGGGGTCACACCGGGGTGACAGGGGTGGCACCGAGGGACAGCATCAGTGCCCTCCAGGGGGACAGCATCAGCCCAAAGGGCACAGCGGGGACAGGGGTGGCACCGAGGGACAGCATCAGTGCCATCCAGGGGGGCAGCATCAGCCCAAAGGGCACAGTGGGGACAGGGGCCATGCAGGGGACAGCATCAGTGCCAGCAGCGACATCTGAGGGACACAGGACAGGTCAGTCCTGCAAGGGACACGGGCCATACGGGGGGACAGGATCAGCCCCAACAGCGACAACTTGGGGGCATAGGGGACAGGAGATGCCCCACAAGAGACAGGGGTCATGTGGGGTGACAGGGCTGTGCAAAGGGACAGGAACATCCCAGGGACTGTCCCCACCTCCTGCCCTCCCTTTTGGCTGCCACTGTCCCCCCCCAGCACCACACACAGAACCCGACACCCCAAACAGCACCAGAGCCAGGAACCCTGTATTTCCTTACAAAAGAGTAAAAACCAGTCCTAGGGCCGCATCCTGCCCCGGGGCTGGGGCAGCTTTGCAGCAGGCCTGGCTCAGGGTCCTGAGCCCCGCGGTGGCACTGGCAGAGCCCCCGGTGTGTCCCGGTTGTCCCTGGGTGTCCCCGGGGCTCAGGCGCGGCTCCGGGGCAGCCCATCCTCTCCCAGGAGGTGCTGGCTGGGGTCATCCACGAGCTGGGGACCAGGGCCAGGCTGTGGGGCAGGACACGGGTCAGGGACACCAGGGAGCCCCACTGCCTGCAGGGCCCCCCACTGGGGCTAAGGGGCAGCTCTGGGCCCCACAGACCCCAAAAGGCCATCCCATGGATTGTGCCAGTGGAAATATGTCTAGGGATGGGGTCCTGAACACCCCCCTGGGGAGGGGGACAGGGATGGGGTCCCACACAACCCCTGGGGGCAAGGGATGCTCTGGGGATGGGGACAAGGGATAGGGTCACACCATTGCTGGTGGGGTCCTGCACACACCTCTGGGGACAGGAATGGGGTCCCACACAGAGCCCTGGGGATGGGGACAGGGCTCTACACACAGCCTGGGGTTGGGGACAGGAATGGGGTCCCACACAGAGCCCTGGGGTTGGGAACAAGGATGGGTTCCCACCACCCCCCTGGGGCCAGGGATGGGGTCAGAACCTCCCCACGAGGCCACGCAGATGTGTCCCCCCACCCAAGCTCCCCAAACCCCCCAGCCCCTCACCTGGGTGTGCAGGATGTACTGGACAGCCCCCGGCAGCGGCTCGGTGACCACGGCAGCCACCAGCTCCGGTGACAGCGCGGCCGAGCCCACGGGCAGCCCCCGCACAAACCTGCAGCAGGGCCAGCTCTCAGTCCCTGTGTGCCCACATCCCCCCAGCCCAGCCCAGCCCAGGCAGAGGTGGGACCACCTTACCCGTCCCCGTTGGTGGTGGGGGGGAAGCTGCGCCTCAGCACCTCCACAAACTCGGCCACGGTGTCGGCCAGCGCGAAGATGACGGCGTTGGGGCCGGCGTCGAAGGTGTAGGCGACCTGTGGTGGGATTGGGGGGGACATGGGGACCCAGGGGGGCACATGGGGACCCAGGGAGGGACATACAGCGGGGACAGCGGGGAGGGTGCTGTGACAGCCCCGGAGCCCCCGTGGGTACCTTGGTGTGGCCGTGGTGGGCGTTGTAGCGATGCGCCAGCGCGATGATGTGGCGCGACAGGTCGGTGAGGTAGAAGATGGGAGGGAAGGTGTCCAGGCAGGTGGCGTGGAACTGGTTGCTGTCCCTCATGGCCAGCTGGCCAAAGGCCTCGAAGTCTCGCTCCCGGATGTGCTGCATCATCTGGGCCAGGCGCTCCGGGACCACCACCTCTGCCCGGTGCTGCCAGGGCAGGGGGGTCACCCTCACCCCAACTCAGGTGGGTTGTGGTCACCCCAGTTCAGTGGGAACCACAGCAAGGGTTGTGGTCACCCTAAATCAGTGACACCCACAGCAGACAGGTTGTGGCCACCCCAATCTGCATGGCAGGCAGATCACCATCACCCCAATTCAGTGACAGCCACAACATGTGGGTCATCGTCACCCCAAATCAGTGACAAGCACAGCAGGCAGGTCACTGTCACCCCAATCTGGTGACACCCACAGCACCGTGACCCTTTGGGTGTCCCTCCATTCCCTCCAGCCCCATTCCAAGGGACAGGGGACCCCATCCCTGCCTGGGCAGGACGAGTCCCGTGTCCCCATACCTTCAGCAGGGGACTGGTATCCACGCTGGTCTGCATCCCCGCCGTGCTGCCCACCGGCTTCTTCTCCCCACTGACCTGAGGGGACACAGAGAGTGGGCCACGGCCCCTCTGAGCCCCCCCGAGTCCCAAATCCCACCCAGCCCCTCAGCCAGCCCCTCACCACCAGGATGAGGACCCGGAGCTCCGGCCAGTGAGTCTCAGGTGCCACCTGCAGGGCCAGGCTGTCGGTGCCATCGGGGCGCTCCCCGCGCTGCCACTGCACGAAGCCCCCGAACATGCTGCGGCAGGCACTGCCCGAGCCCCGCCGGGCCACCTCCGACAGCTCCTCCTGCACGCCATAGAGCCGGGCCAGCGCTGACACTGCGGGCACAGGCAGAGGGGACACCCCTGTCACCCCCTCAGTGCCACCACAGAGCTGGGTCAGTGCTGACACTGCAGGGACAGGCAGAGGGGACACCTCTGTCACCCACCCAGTGCCAACACTGTGGCACAGTCAGAGGGGACACCCCTGTCACCCATGCCACCCCCTCCCAGTGCCTTCCACACCACACAGCCACAGGCAGGGCACAGGTCAGAGGAGGGGCCATCCCTGCCACCCCGTCCTGCCCCCATGGAAGGGACAGACCCCGTCCCACACGCACCCAGGCAGGCGTAGCCGGCGGCGGACGAGGCGAGCCCGGCGGCGGTGGGGAAGTTGTTCTCGGAGGCGATGTGCACCTTGTAGGAAAGGCTGAGCGCGGCCGTGTCCTCGCTGCCCCCGCGGCGCTTCCGGGCCAGGCGCCTCACTGGGGGGATGGCAGGGTCAGGGGACAGCGGGGACAGCGGGGACAGCGGGGACAGCGGCGGGCAGGGGACGCTCACCCTCGCGCAGACAGGCCTGGACCCGCGGGTGCCCCACGTCCGCCTCCTTCCCGTTGAGCCACAGCCGGTCCTCCGTGAAATCCCGGCTGGCGGCCGCCGTCGTGGTGGTCTTGAGCTGGGGGAGAGAGCGTGGGGGGTCAGCAGCCCTGGGCACGGCCGGGGGGCTGAGCCTGAGCCTGAGCCCAAGCCTGACCCACCTGGTCCTGGTGCAGCGTCACGCTCAGGGAGGAGTTGATGGGCAGGATGAGGTCGGTGTCACGCTTGCCCCCTGCAAGAGAGTGTGGCATGGCACGGCTTGGAACGGCATGGAACAGCTTGGAATGGTATGGCACAGAGAGAGAATGGCATGGCATGGAGAGCATGGACACAGTGCAGCGTGGCAGAACAGCACCTGGCATGGCTAGGAATGGCATGGTACAGCTTGGAATGGCATGGCATGGCTTAGAGAGAGAATGGCATGGCACAGAGAGAGAATGGCATGGCATGGAGAGCATGGACACAGTGCAGCGTGGCAGAACAGCACCTGGCATGGCTAGGAATGGCATGGTACAGCTTGGAATGGCATGGCATGGCTTAGAGAGAGAATGGCATGGCACAGAGAGAGAATGGCATGGCATGGAGAGCATGGACACAGTGCAGCGTGGCAGAACAGCACCTGGCATGGCTAGGAATGGCATGGCACAGCTTGGAATGGAATGGCATGGCATGAAGAGAACGGACACAGCGCAGCATGGCATAGCACCACTTGGCATGGCAGAGCGCGGTTAGGAATGGCATGGCATGGCTCGGAATGGCAAGAACAGCATGGCATGAAGAGAATGGACACAGTGCAGCACAGCACAGCCCGGCACAGTGCCCCCCGTCACGGCACAGCCGGACACGCCACACACAGCACAGCCCGACCCGGCATCTGTGCCCCCCGTACCGCTGCGAAACCCGGCCCCGTCGCGGCGCGGCGCCGCCCGGGGCTGTCCCGGCGGGTGTCCCCGCAGCACTCACAGTACTTGATGACGGCGATGTTCACCGGGGCCGTGCAGGTGGCCACGGCCAGCGCCCGCTCCGCCGCCATCGCTGCCCCGCCGGCCTCAGCCTCCGCCCCCGCGCCACGCACGTGACCGTGGCNGATCGCACCACGCCGAGGCCCCGCCCCCAAGGGCGCTGGGCGGGGCGTGCGGGGGCGCCATCTTTGAACCGGGCGGGAGCTGCGCATGCGCAGGTGGGGCCGGTGCTCCCGGTATTCCCAGTACCGCTTCCAGTGCTCCCAGTACCGCTTCCAGTGTTCCCGGTACCGCTTCCAGTGTTCCCGGTACCGCTTCCAGTGCTCCCGGTACCCCTCCAGTGTTCCCAGTACCGCTTCCAGTACCGCTTCCAGTGCTCCCAGTACCACTTCCAGCGCTCCCAGTATCGCTCTGCCTCCAGCACCCCNGCCCCACTGTTCCCCGGGCCTTCAGTATTCCCAGCTCCCCAAAGCACCAGTTGTCCCACTTACACCAGCACACCAGTACCCCTCCAGTATTCCCAGTACCCCTCCAGTATTCCCAGTACCCCTCCAGTGCTCCCAGTATCCCCAGTGCTGCCAAACCCCCTGTACCCTCCACACCCCAGTGTTCCAAATATCCCCTGAGCGCTCCCGGAGCCTTCAGAGCCACCGGTATTCCCAGTGTCTCCAGTGCTTCCACCAGTGGGAGGCCACACGTGGATGAAACTGCCTTTATTGAGAAAAATGGTTTGCTACAAATACGTCATCGAGTTTAATTCTTCTTCAAAAAACAGGACGGCTCGTTAAAAGTTCTAATTATGCAAAAAAGTGGTGGGGGACACGCTGAGGGGCACGGCTGGCGGGATCCCAGGCACAGAGGGATCCCTGGCATGGCCTGGCCCCTCACACCCGGGGCCTTAAAGTGCTTTACAAAAGCAGCTCTTGCTGCCCCTGCTCTGGCTCTGTGGGGCAAAAACCATAAGGAAGAGCAGGAAAGAGGGAAGGAGGCCGAGGTTAACAGTGCTGGCCCAAAAGCAGGGAGCTCTCACGGAGGTTGCTCCAGGAGCTGAGGGTCCCAGCTGAGCACAGGACAGGAAAACCCTCCTGGATCCCTCCTGGAAGATGCCAGGGCTCTCCATCCCACCAGGAACACCCTCTGGGTGCCAGCATAAGAGAAGATCCCACCCCTCCTCGCTGGCCCAGCTCCAGGGAGGGGAGCAGGGCAGCCCTTTCCCTGCCCTGCTTGGGGAGCAGAGGGTTCCTGCACGCTCCTTGTGGGGCTGCAGATCCCAAAAACACCCAGAACTACTAAAGTCGAAATAAAAACCAAGCCAGTATTGCTAGAGCAGAGCTGGAGCCAGGTTTTGAATAAACCTTGGGAGTTCTCCAAGCAGGGAGATGCAGAGGAGGCCTCTCCCACCCCTTTTCCCTGCAAATCCTGCTGGAAGGCAGCATGGCAGGTCTTTGGAATCAATCCCTCCCTCAGCTCCATCACTGGGAGCCTTGGGCTCATCCCACCACTGGTGCCATCTCCCTCCCACCCTTCCCAGCCCTCCAGAGCAGCAGGCAGAGCTGAGGGGAAGGGGACACGTGGGGGAGAGGTCACCAGGATGCTATGGAGCATCTTGGATCAGCAGTGCCCTATTCCCAGGGAGAGATCAGGAAAGGGAGGTGCAATCCCCTCCTTCTGGGGGGACAGGCAGCTGGGGCTGGGGTCCTGCATGGACAGACATTCCATGGGCAAGCAGCACCTGGATACAATCCAGCTGCTCCGTGCCGAGTGCCAGCGTGGCACAACCATCCTGCCTGCTCCTCACAGGCACAGGAATTCTGCTGAGGGAAGGGAAAGACCCAGGAATGGCCCAGGAAGATCCAAAAAGGGCAGCCCTGCACTTGCCACCACTCACAGAGTCCGACCTGCTGCTCCTCTGGGATTCAGCTCCTGCCTCCTGCCCCCGTTCCCAATCCACGTGTTCGTTTGCTTGGGTTGTTTTTTTTGTAAAAAATAAACTTTCTGAACAATGTTCCATAAAAATACTCTTGTCCCAGGTGATGGATATTGCAGTGTGAAGAGGAACAGCTCCTGCTCCCACTCTAGAAAACGTGGAAAAGGCTTCAAGCCAGGTCGTGTAGAAAAACACAAGGATTTGGTATCCCAAGAGCCGGTACAAAACGAGGAAGGGGAGATTCCCTGGATGCCAACCTCGAGGGCTCCTCTGAACCACTGTTCAGGCTCATCCCGGGATTCAGGTGAAGGAGGCAGCTCCTGCCTCCAGCAGGGTGTCAGGACAGCCTGACATCTCTAGAAAAATCCTCGGAGAGTTTAAAAAAAGATGCTCCGTGCTGTCTTCCTCCTTTTTAAAAGGCTGTGGCTGCTTCCAGTCCCAAATGAGAGCATTTTGCATCCACTCTATCAGTTTTAGGTACTTATTTGGCTGCAACAGAGAGCAGGGACAAGTGTGCCAAAAAGCAGCTAATAATAAATAGCTCTGGACACGGGGATGTGCTCCCAACACGGATATGAAACGCCTGTCCAAGGACTGATCCCAGCCCTGCAGTGCTGCCTCCTCTCTCCAGATGTCTCTGCTCACTCTCTGTGACACTGAGGAGGCTCCACCTTCTTCAACAAGGTGGGAGCAGCAGGAAGGGAGGCAGCAGTGGGGCTCTGTGTCTCTGGGACAGCCCAGTGTGCAAAAGGAGCCGGGGCAGGGCCAGGGAGCAGCCTCAGTTCTCAGACAGGGACAGAGCCAGGGCCGCCTGCAACGCTGCCTCCTCGTCGATGTTGTAATCCTGAAATCCAAACAGGGAAGCTCAGCAGAGCTGGCACAGCCTTTCCACAGAGCCCACCCCGCTCCTGGTTGTGCCAGGGAGCCTCAGTTCCTCTGGCACACAGGTCCCAGCAATGCCCCTCTGTGGGGTGCCCTTTGTGCCCACATCCCTCTCCTGCCTGCAGTCTCAGGCCTGGCAGCCAGGATGGAACATGCCCACACAAGCTGAGGCCAAAGGGTGAAGCTTTCTAGCAAGGCCAGGGGTTTTTCCCAGAGCTCCAGGTCGGGTTTATCCAACACAGCAACTGCTCCTGCAGTCAGGATATTGCTGTCAGGGTCTGGAGGTTCTTTTCCCTGACATCTATGCAATAAAAGCAGGATAGAACAAAACCTCCCCCGAGGCCAAGGCTGGGCCACCACACCCTCCCCTCCACACAGGAGGGGTCAGGGGCCCCCCAGGAGCAGCAGCCAGACCCCCCAAACCTCGAGGTTGGGCTGGTGCCCTCCCCCTGCTCCTGAAACCTTCGTGAAAAGAGGTTTTGTGTTAGAATTCCCCAGGGGAAGAGTTTAATGGAACAACCCATCTTTGTGGAGTGCAGGAACAACTCCCTCTCCTCCTGCTGTGTGAGGACAATGCACGGGGTGTGGGGGTCTCACAGGTGGGACATGTCCCCTTCCCAGTGGGATGGGCTGACCCTGGGATGGGATGGGGAAGGGGAAGGGGGAGAGAGGGAAGGGGAAGGGGGAGAGGGAGAGGGGGAGAGAGAAAGAGAGAAGGAAGAGAGGGAAGAGAGGGAAGAGAGGGAAGAGAAGGAAGACAGGGAAGACAGGGAAGACAGGGAGAGAGAAGGAGAGAGAAGGAGAGAGAAGGAGAGAGAAGGAGAGAGAAGGAGAGAGAAGGAGAGAGAAGGAGAGAGAAGGAGAGAGAAGGAGAGAGAAGGAGAGAGAAGGAGAGAGAAGGAGAGAGAAGGAGAGAGGGAAGGGAGGGAA
>VZRZ01007233.1:23231-35290 GCA_013398175.1 Climacteris rufus
CAGCCCTGGCACTGCTCCCCTGGTCCCGGGGATGGGGCTGGGAATGCGAGGGCAGCCCTGGCACTGCCCCCCTGGTCCTGGGGATGGGACTGGGAATGCGAGGACAGCCCTGGCACTGCTCCCCTGCCTTCCAGAGGGAGCCGTGCGCAGGCAGAGCCCGGAGCAGCGGGAGCAGACCCTGGCTCGCATGGAGAGCCTGCTGCAGGCCACCGGCTTCCCCTACCACCTGATCCACCTGGAGGAGGTATTGGGGTGACGTGGGGACAGGTGCTGAGGGAGGGGACACACCTGGACACCCCCACTTCCCCTGTATCCATCTCTGCCTACAGGCATTGGAGCTGCCCCCATCCATCCTGCAGCCGGGGCCGGAGCGCTCCAGCCCGTCCGGCCGCTCCGCCCCGTCCTACAAGGAGGCTGTGGACAACTTCATCCAGCAGCAGCAGCGGCAGGATGGGCACAGTGGCACCTCTGTGCCTGCCCACAGCACCCAGGACGCAGCACCAGCACCCCTGCCTGTCCCCCGCCTGCCCCAGGCTGCCCAAACCCAGGAGCTGCTCCGCATCTTCGAGGCCGCGGGGACGGCGACGGCGCGGGAGGAGCTGCTGCAGATGCTGCGGTGAGGGACTGACCCTGCCCGGCCCCAGCCCCAGCCAGGTGTGGTGGCTCTGACCTGTCACCTTGTCCCCAGCACCCACCTGATGGTGCAGACAGCCCGGAGCAGGGGCTACACCAAGGTGATGACGGGCGAGAGCCTCACGCGCGTGGCCGTCAAGCTCCTCACCAACCTGTCCCTGGGGCGCGGCGCATTCCTCGCCGTGGACACGGTGAGCTGGGGATGGTCACCTGCAGCCAAGGGCCAGCACGCTGCCCTGGGGGGTGGCTTGGTGGTGGCACAGTCCCCTGGCAGCCCTGTGCCCACAGGGCTTCACGGACGGGCGGCACGGCGACGTGCTGGTGGTGAGACCCATGCGGGACTACACGGCCAAGGAGATCGCCTTCTACAACCACTTCTTCGGCGTCCCCACCGTCGTCGTGCCACCCCTCCTCACCAAGGTAGGGGGGTCCCGGGGTGGGGAGCCCGAGCTCTGTGTCCCCGTGGTGGGGACAGGACCCCCCATCCTGCCCTGCCCTCTCTGGTTGCTCCCGCAGCGCCGGGAGAAGCCCAGCATCCACCTCCTGATCGAGCGCTTCCTGCTGGGGCTGCAGGAGGAGTTCCCCTCCACCATCAGCACCGTGTACCGGTATGGGGACCCCGGGTGGAGGTACCGGGGGTGTGAGGGGGTGGGGGTGCACCCACACCCCCCATTTTGGCTGCAGGACAGGGGAGAAGCTGAGCCCGGAGCCGGCCAAGGCCAGCAGCGAGTCCCAGCGCTGCCTCCTCTGCCTCTGCGGCCTGGACATCGATGGGGGTGAGTGGGGTGGGCAGTGAGGGCTGAGGGGCGTTTGGGGAGCCCCCCCCATCACCCCTTGCCCTCTGGCTCTTGCAGAGGAGGAGCTGGCTCTGGAGCCCACGCTGATCTTGGAGGAGCCAGGAGCAGGGTGAGCACGTGGGCAGGGGGATCCCAGGATTCCACACCCGCTCCAAGGCCATGGCAGCGGCACTGCTGATGTCCCTGTCCTTGTCCTGCCCCCACAGGCCTGAGAGCAAGGCTGCCTACATCCCCCTGCTGTGCTACAGCTGCCGCCTCACCTTCAAGGAGCTGGTGAGGTTCTGGGGTGCAGGGGGGTGGCTCTGGGAGGGGACAGGGGCCCCCAGCTCACGGTCCCTCTCTTACAGGGTCCCCTTGACACGCTGCCACCCTACGTGCGCGCCGAGGGCCAGCGCAGGATCCGCAGGTAACGGGGCTGGGGTCCCCTCCCCACCAGCTCAGCCCCTGGTACTGTGTCCATCCACAGTGTCCGTCCCTTGCAGAGCAGAGATGGAGCAGAACCAGGAGAACCAGGAGTCCAGCAAGAGCTGAAGGGGTTGGGGACAGCAGGGGACACCCTCCCATCCCACTGTGGCATTGCTGGGGCAGGTGCTGCCACCCCAGGGATACCACAGAGGGTGGTGAGGATCCCTGGCAGTTCCTTTACACCCCATTTCTGTTACAGCTAAGGGCAGGGAGAGCCCCCACCCCTCGTTTCTTGAGGGGCAGGGGTGCAGGTCTCTGGTCTCCCCACCCTCCCTGCCCCAGCTGCCTGTCAGCCAGGGAGGCCTCAAGTTTGTTTTATTTGATATCTGTATAAATAAACCATTTGAATTAATAAAAAAAAACCAAACCCAAAGTCACAAGTGTCTAAAGTCCAACTGGGGCTGCCAGACCCCCAAAAACTGGGGAGGGCCACAACCCAGGACCCCCATCCTGGAACTTGGAGGGGGGACTATTGCTTTTGACTTCAACCTGGTTCTGGAACGGGGCTGGGGCCAGCAGGGAGGGGGCACGGGCTGGCTCCTGACCCCCCCATCCCCACCTGGCAACCAGGGATGCTCAGTGGGTGAGGGGGCCACCTCCTGTCCCCCTCCCCGGGGGAAGGCACAACGTGGTCTGTGCAGGTCGGACGGCTTCAAAGCAACACAAGAAAAACATCCCAAAAAACCTCCTCCCTCCAAGGGAGCGCCCAGAACCCCACATCCCACTGCTCCCCTGGGCGGGATGAGGCCCCACTGGGGGGCTTAAGGCATTGGTGGTGATGTCCCTGTCAGGGGGGGCTGCAGCCCCTGCCCTTACTCCTTCTCCCGTGTCCACTTGATCATGGTCTCGGGCGAGCGGTAGAGGAAGATGAGCTTGGCGTAGAGCTCCTCCTCCAGCTCCAGCTCGCCCGTCTCCCGCACCAGGAAGATGTCCTGGCACAGCTTCAGGATCCGGTCCACGCAGGGCAGCTCCTCGAACATGATGGAGTGGGAGATCTCGCTGAAGAAGCCCCGCACGAACTTCCCGATCACCAGGACGATGGACACGTAGAGCCCCATGATCCTGCAAGGGCGGGGGGCACGTCCTGGATCCCTGCATCCCACCATCCCTGCCCTTCGATCCCCCTTGCCCTGGCGCCCCGCACGTACCCGTAGCCGGCCAGGAAGCCCAGGCTGGGGGGGCTGACTTTGTCGTTGAAGATGACCATGGGGAGGATGTTGCCATCGTGGGGGGGGGCCTGCTTCAGCCGCACCACCCACCACTCCACAAAGCTGTCACCCTCTCGGCCGGAGCCCCTGCGCTCCCGTTTCAGCTGCACCTCCACGTCCAGGTAGCTGTCCTCGCCCTCTGGGGGGGGTGACACCGTCAGGGCACAGCACAGTGGCTGCTGAGCTCTCAAGGATGAATTTTTGGAGGGGGACACACAGTGGGACTCGTGTCCTCCCCGTCTTCAGGGGGTGACACCATCAGGGCACAGCACAGTGGCTGCTGAGCTCTCAAGGATGAATTTTTGGAGGGGGACACACAGTGGAACTCGTGTCCTCCCCATCTTCAGGGGGTGACACCATCACGGCACAGCACAGTGGCTGCTGAGCTCTCAAGGATGAATTTTTGGAGGGGCACACACAGTAGAACTCGTGTCCTCCCCATCTTCAGGGGGTGACACCATCACGGCACAGCACAGTGGCTGCTGAGCTCTCAAGGATGAATTTTTGGAGGGGCACACACAGTGAGACTCATGTCCTCCCCATTTTCAGGGGTGACACCATCAGGGCACAGCACAGTGGCTGTTGAGCTCTCGAGGATGAATTTTTTGGGAGGGTGACATGGTGGGATTCATGTCCTCCCTGTCTCCAGGCTGGTGGCACTGTCAGGGCACCTGCTGTGCCCCCAGTGCTGATTTTCTGGTGGGGAGGGACATGGTGGGACCTACCTGGCAGCAGCTGCTTGACAGGCTCAGCTTCCAGGCCGTTGGGTGCCCGGATGTATTTAGGGAAGAGTTTGGGCAATTCCCTGCAAGAAAGCAAGGAGAGGGGGGGTTACACTGTCCCACCGAGCACAGGGGTCCATTTTCCCCCCCAGGGGACACTCACACAGGGTCATCCCGGGTGCCATCCAGCAGCTGGGCCAGCTCCAGGCGCTGGGGCGCACCGGGCTGCAGGTCGGTGGTGTGTCTGTCGTAGGCGTTCTCCACCGTGCCCCCCTTGCCCAGGTCCCTGCGGGCAGGAGAGGCTCAGAGTGTGCAGGGGGGGTGCAGGCAGGGCTGTCCCTCCCCTCACCGTGCCAGGGCTACCTCTGCAAGGTCCAGGTGAGGTGCAGGGTGATGTCGGAGGAGCCGTTCTGCAGCTCCCGCCGCATCTGCTCACGGCTGGGGGGGCTGATGCTCCACAGCGAGCCCGAGCTGCCCTCGATGCGGGCGGTCACGATGTCCTCGTAGCCATAGAGGGTGATGAACTGCATGGCCAGCTGCCAGGGGAGGGGACACGGCTCAGCCCCTGCCCTGGGAGCTCTGCCAGTCCCTCCCCAGGCACCCAGCAGGGATTTTTTGGGGTGGAGGGGGATTTACCGGCTGCCTCTCGAACTCTTTGGTGAGCTCTTCGTAGTCCTCGGGGGTGAAGGGCTGGATGGATTGTTGCTGGGCACTCGTGGCAAAGAGAGGCTGGGGGAAGAGGGGACCATCAGCCAGGCAAGGGACCTGGAGTCCCATCAGGGCACCCCAGTGTCACAGCTGGGAAACCCAGTGTCCCACCAGGCCACTCCAGTGTCCCATCAGGCACTCCAGTGTCCCAGCCTGGCACCCCAGTGTCCCAGCCTGGCACCCCAGTGTCCCACCAGGCCACCCCAGTGTCACAACTGGGCACCCTGGTGTCCCACCAGGCCAACTCAGTGTCCCATCAGGCCACTCCACGTCACAGCTGGGCACCCCGGTGTCCCACCAGGCCACCCCAGCACCCACCCCCATGCTCACCTCGTACCCCCCCAGCTTGAGGGTGACGGTGACGTCGACGGGGTGGTTGACGATGCCCACCACGGAGCGCACCAGGGACATGAAGAGCAGCGGGAACCAGATGATGCCCACGAGGAAGAGGATGATGAGGCCGCCCATGCCGTACTTCACCACCTTCTTCTTCTTCTGCCCCTTGGGCTGGGGGTATTTCTGGGGCAGGGGGAGACAGCGCCCGGTGTTGGGTGGGCTCGGGGGGGACCCCAGAAAACAAGGGGCTCAGTGGGGGCTGTTCCTGGCACAGGGCAGGGGCTGTACCTTCTCGGTCTCACGGCTGCACTTGATGATGAAGATGTTGGCGTAGATGTCCTCCACACACATCCAGTTGGAGAGGGACAGCGTGGTGTCCGTCCACACCCAGTCCATGACGGCCCGCAGCTCCACCAGGAAGGGCACGAGGCGGAACCTGGGGGGGGGACACAGGGACAGGGGGGTGGCACAGCGCCCTGGGGGTGCCCAGAGGTCCCTGCAGGCCCGTGCCCTACCCCTGGAAGAGGAAGAGGTTGAGGTGGTTGTATTTCTTGGTGAGGAAGTTGCCCAGGATGCGGGTGGGGTAGCCGCAGCGGATCTGGTAGGCCGACAGCGCGAAGTAGATGCACTTCACAAAGTACCACAGCTGGGCCACCGTGTTGAGGTTGAACAACCTGCAGGAGGGACGTGCCACCCCTCAGCCACCAACCCGAGCCACCACGCGGCCCTGGGGGCTCCGAGGTGCCGTGGCGGGGAGCCCTTCAGGATTTACCTTTCGGTGACGGCCGGCAGGATGAAGAACATCCAGATGTGGATGCCAAAGACCAGGATGACCTGGAAGATGAGCTTGCCCAGCACGGTCTTGCGGAGGTAGAGCGCGCGGTCGATGACCATGGTGGTGAACTGGAAGAGCATCATGACCAGGAACGCCTCCGGCACTTGGTTTTCCGACAGCGAGGAGGTGATGTCGGTGGCCGCCGTATATTTCTGGGATGCAGGAGAGGTCAGGATGTGGCCCGGCCTCACCCCGTGGCGGGGGCTGCATGGCCAGCGGCCTGTGGGACCCCCTGCTCACCCCAAAGGCCCAGAAGCCGAAGATGATGATGATGAAGTCGACCACGTCCGCCAGGAACATGTAGGCGTAGACGTCGGTGGCTGCGCGGTTCTGTGTGTGCAGGATGTCCTGGAAGAACCTGCACACTGGCTGGTACATGTTCTGTGCCCTGCAGGGACAGGGGACACAGGGGACACAGGGGACACAGGGGACAGTGACTGGGACTGCACTCTGCACCTCCTGCCCCAACCAGCACCGCCAGCACTCACATGGTGAGGAAAAAGCCCTTGACCTGCAAACCAAACGCCTTCAGCTTCCTCTGAGCGTGGCTCTCTTCTGCCTCTTCCTCCTCCTCTTCGTCCTCCTCGCCCCCTTGAAGTGAGGCGCCGTGTGGGTGACACCCAGGGTCCTGCAGGGCCACATCCTGCCCGACCCCAGCACCCCGGGGGTGCCAGCCTTGCTCCTTGCCAGGGCATGGGGATGGGGAACTGCTGCTCACCTTCCCCTGGAACCACCTCTGGAGCCTTCCTCCCCTGCTTCCTCCTCCTCCTGAAGCGGAGCTGTGTGGTCCCCTCTTCCTGCTCCACGGAATCGCCCTCAGGCTCCGGCCCCGGGGCTGCTCCCGGTGCTCCCGGCTGGGCTGGAGCCTCCGGCCCTTCCTCAGCCACCACCAGAGCTGGGCACGCTGCTTCCTCCTGCTTGTCCTCCCCTTCCTTGCCCTCCGCCCGCTTCTCCTCCGTTGTCTTCTCGTGGTCCCACAGCCCGTAGGACTGTGGAGGGACACGGTCAGGGACACTGGGGTGCCCCCCAGCCCCTCGCTCCCCACCCCACAGCATCAACTCCCCACCAGCACCGGTGGGAAACCCCAGCAGAGCCACCCAGCACCCCCTGGGCTCTCCCCAGAGCCCCCAGGAGCAGCTCCAGCTCCCCCAGAACGCCCAGCCCCAGCCCAGGGCTCACCAGCAGCAGGGAGCGGTGGAAGAAGAGGGCCAGGAGCTGCACGAGGTCGTACTTGATGTAGCGGGTGGTCTTCTCCAAGCCCAGGATGCGTGGCGGGAAGAAGGGCTTGCCCTCGTTGCGCAGCAGGGTGATGTAGCCGTTCCAGGGGAAGAACCCGAATTGGAAGAGGTATTTCATCACCACCATCACCTGCGGGGACGCTGGGGTCAGTGGGGGGCAGCCGGGGGGCCGGGTGGCATCGTCCCCTGGCCGGCCACCCCCTGCCCACCTCGGTGAAGATGATGGCGGTCATCCAGAAGCGCTTGGTGGGCCGGGGCACGGAGAGCATGGCCCAGAGGAAGACGAGGATGGGCAGGAAGAGGGAGATGATGGAGGCGGTGACCATGTTGTTGAGGATGATGATGAAGTAACAGAGCAGCTCGGAGTGGGCGGTCACGCAGCGGTAGCAGGCCAGCAGCAGCTTCAGGAACCGGTTGTGGGACTGGTAGAATCGCTCCGACTCTTCCAGCTCAGGGACGTTCATCCTCCTGCAGGATGCAGGGGTGGGATGAGCTGGGTTGAGTCCCTCCACAGCCCCCAGCCCTCTCCCACTGCCCCCACTGTCCCCATGTCCCCACACCTGCTCGTGAGGAGCTCACTGGCCGTCCTCCTGCGCTGCTGGGGCACTGCCAGGAACTGCTGGGACTGAGCCAAGTCCTCCCGGGACCCCAGGTTTGTCACCTGCTCCTGGCTGATGGCAGGGGCGGCTCCTGGGCACCCACTGGGAATGACACAGGGACAGGAGTGAGCCCCCTGCCCGCCCACCCCAGCTGTGGCACCGCTGACAGCCCCCTCGGGGGGTATCTATGCACCTGCCTGGAAGTGGTGCCGTTTTGGGAATCTGCAGCCCAGGGTGGGCTCAGCTCCTCTGGGGGCTCCTCTGGCGGCAGCACGTAGAGCTCATCCGGGAAGTCGCTGTTCATCTCCTCCCCCTGCGGTGGGCAGGGCGTCAGTGCCACCCTGGGGCTGCCACCCCCCGTGCCCCGGTGTCCCCCCGGGCTCACCGTGGCCAGCCGCTGCGCCAGGACGTATCTCTCGAGGCGCAGCACGTTGGACATGTCCGTGTGCTCCCGGGTGCAGGCGTCCAGCCACTGGGTCAGCCCGTCCACCAAGGCCTGGCACAGCAGCCACAGGAACCTCAGCGTGTTCAGCGCCCGCTGCAAGATGTTGCTGCGCTCTGCCAGGGCACAGAGAGGGGTGCGAGGGTCACTTGGTGCCCACTCAGGCCACCCCAGCGTCCCCCCGTGCTGCAGTCCTGCTGCCCACCTACCAGAACCTTCCCTGCTCTCTTCCTCCTGGCCTTCAGCCCCCTCGGGAGCCTCCAACTCCACCTCTCTCCCTGTGCCGTCCCCTGCAAGGGTCAGACCCCAGAGAAGGAAGAGCATCATTTCTGGGGGTCTCCCATCCCCTGTCCCCCCACATCCACCACGTGAACCAGGCTGGCACCAAAGAAGCTGCACAGCTTGTGCCCAACCTCACTGTAGCCACCAGAGAGTCCCCCACACATTGGGAGCCCCATGCCAGGACACACAGCAGGCACCAGGCAGGGCTGTGCCCCTCCTGGCCCCCCAGCTCTATTTTGGGGTGTCACACCCACCTGCAGCACCCTCAGCACCGGCTGTCTCTGGCGGCTCCTGCTGCCTCAGCACCGTCCTGGTGTTGGTCACCCAGGCCTGGTAGGCGAGCTGGAGGGGGACAGGGGCCATCAGCGCCCTGGGGACACTGCCAGCCCCCCCAACTCCCCCACAGCCCCCAGCCCTGTCACCTGGAAGGCGCTCGGCCTCTCCGGCCGCGGCTCCTCCGGCACCTCCTCCTCCTCCTCGCTGTCCGACTCGAAGAGGAAGTATTCCCCGGAGTGCAGCACTGCCGGGGTGGCACAGGGCGTCACGGCACAGCCGGGGCCATGGCAGGGGTGTCACACCCCAGGCTGTCCCCACTGCCATCTCCCAGGGCTCTGCCTGGCACCGAGGACACCCATCAAACCCAACAACTCAACTGCCACGTCCCCAGACCGGGGTCCCTCCGGCGCCGGCGTTCGCAGGCGACCGACGTCGGTGACCCCAAACCCAGCCTGGCACCCCCAGTCCAACACCCCATTAGTGCTGGGGAGCAGAGAAGCCGTGGTTAGTGCCCTGTGCCGAGCCTGGGGACAGGGAACATGCAGGGGGTGCCACTGTCCCAAAGCACTCCACCAGCGGGGTTAGCGGTCCCGGCGGGGGGACCTCTCCGAGGGGCTGCGCCCCGTTACGGCCCCAGCGGGGCTGTACCTGCGGCGTGGTCTGCCCAGGGCCGCCACCACCGCTCCCTCTGCCGGGCCGGGTCCGCTGGGCCGCCGGGCGCTGCTGTGGGACGGCAGATGAGGCTGGGAACGGCCACACCCGGTGCAGCCACCCCGGCCGGGCAGGGCTCGGGGGCGGGGAGGGGTCACCACGGTGCTCCAGGGGATGGACATCGGCCATGGGTCACAGTCCCACCTGAGTGCCTGCAGAGGGGCCGGGGATGTGGCAGGGACCCCCCGGCTCTCACCTGATCTGGCCCCGTCCTGCCCCGGGCCAGTGCCGCGGGGCAGCCGCTCCTGGTGGTACTTCTGCTGCTTGGCCCGGATCCGCTCCATCCTGCGGGCACAGAGTGATGGGCAGTCCTCTCCTCCAAACCTCCCCCCATCCACGGGGCTGCCCCAAGGAGCTGGTGGGTCCCAGGGCCCCCCAAAACCCACTCACTGCCGCTTCAGCTGGTCCAGCGACTTCCTCTCGGCTCGCCGGTGCGAGCGCAGGCTCTTCATGATGCTGGCCTTGAACAGCGCCACGCCCCTGGGGGACAGGGGCGGTGTGAGGGTCAGTGAGGCCCCCCAGCACCCACGGGGACCCTCCAGGACCCCAATCCCACCGGGAAGGCTGCAGGGCAGAGGCTCGGAGGTCCCACATGACGTGCAAGTAGTAGGAGCTGAGGAAGATGCGGCGCTGGAGCAGGAGGAAGAAGAAGCAGATACTGTCCCAAATGATGCCGGCCTCCTCTACGGGCAGCGTGCAGTCGTGGTCCTTGGCCATCTCCTTGGCTGGCAGGCAGAGGTGCAGGCAGGTCAGGCAGCAGCACAAACCCACACCCCCAAACCCCCCAGAGCCCCCAGAGCAGCAACTCACGGTTGTAGTAGCCCTGGACGGTGCAGACGAGGCTGAAGAGCTGGATCACCCAGCAGAAGTTGTTCTGCATCTGCTGCACGAAGACGCAGGACAGGAGCTGCGGGCAGAGGGGGCATGCAGGGCTCGGTCAGCGGCCCAGGGCGGGCTGGGGAGCAGCTCGTGGGGCCCTGAGGGCCGGGGCTCACCGACAGCATGTTTTTGGAGATGACAACGGTGATGTTGTAGAGGATGAGGCAGTCCCAGAGCACGAGGCGGGCGCGGGCCGGCTTGCGGAGCATGGCGGTGCCGAAGAGCAGCAGGCAGAAGCAGGCCAGCAGGTAGCCCAGGCCAAAGAGGCTGATGCGGTTGGCGCCGGTGATGAAAACCACCATGAGGACCACCCAGAAGAAGTAGCGGAACACCACCACCTTCACCATGTCCAGGTAGGACCTGTGGATGGGGCGCTCAGAGCAGGGGCTTTGTCCCCCACCCCCAGCACGGTCCCCACCAGCCCTACTGTGGGGGACAAAGTGCTTTGTCCCAATCCATGGGGTCCCAACACCATCGCCAGGGGTGTCCTGGACCACCTCATCTCCTTCCAGAACACCTCAGGGTGTTCCTGCTACAGCCATTTTGGGGGGGTCCTGTCCAAAGGGACCCCTGGCCCAAAGGGGTCCCAATCCCATCCTGGAGGATCCCAGCCCAGCAGGTCCCACTGCTTGAAGGTCCCATCTTGTCCATAACCTCAAGGGATTCCCATTCTAGGGGATTTGCCATCCAAGGGTGAGATCCCATCCTGTCCACATCCCAAAGATTCCAAGGGTGGGATCCCATCCTGTCCCTACCTCAAAGGTTGAGATTTCAAGGGTGGGATCCCATCCTGTCCACACCCCAAAGGGTCCCACCTTGTCCATACCCCAAAGGTTGGGATTCCAAGGCTGAGATTCCAAGGGTGGGATCCCATCCTGTCCACACCCCAAAGGCTGGGATTCCAAGGTTGAGATCCCATCCTGTCCATACCCCCCAGGATCCCATCCCAAGGGAGTGTCCCACTCACCACCCACAGGAGATCCCATTNACCCCAAAGGTTGAGATTCCAAGGGTAGGATCCCATCCTGTCCACATCCCAAAGGGTCCCACCTTGTCCTACCCCAAAGGTTGGGATTGCAAGGCTGAGATTCCAAGGGTGGGATCCCATCCTGTCTATACCCCAAAGGCTGAGATTCCAAGGATGGGATCCCATCCTGTCCATACCCCAAAGGTTGAGATTCCAAGGATGGGATCCCATCCTGTCCACACCCCAAAGGCTGGGATTCCAAGGTTGAGATCCCATCCTGTCCATACCCCCCAGGATCCCATCCCAAGGGAGTGTCCCACTCACCACCCACAGGAGATCCCATTCCCACCACCCCAGCCCGGGTCAGGGCGCTGTGCCAGGGGCACCCACTTGCAGTGGATGAAGTTCTGGGTGGGGCTGTGGTCTCCCTGCTCCCGGTCGAGCTGGTCGGAGTTGTCGCCGGCCGCCTGCAGCCAGGGCTCGGAGCGCTCGGCCTCGAACACGCGCCACTGCTGGGCCGCGCACAGCAGCAGCACGAAGTCGTCTGGGGGAGCAGGGCTCAGCCTGGGCCCTGGGGCTGCCCACAGTGCTGCCACCCCCCAAAGCCCTCCCCAGGATGGCAGCTCATCAATTCCTTCCACACTGGCGTGGTTCTCCCAGGCCCCACCTCCCCCGGGATGTGGATCTCTCCAGGCCCTTCCTTCTCCCAAAAAGGGGTGGGAGTTCAACCAAACTCTTCCCAAAAGTGCTGGGGGCTGCCATGGCTTCTCCTCCAGCAAGAGATGTGTGATTTAAGTTCCACCTCCAATGGGGTGGGGCTCTCAAACCTCCTCCCACCTCCCCACCTGTCTTTCCCCCTCCTGGAGGCAGGGTGGGACCCCCCCAGTGGCTGGGAGGGACAGGGGATGGAATAGGGGGACAGGGGATGGAATAGGGGCACAGGGGCTGGAATAGAGGGACA
>VZRZ01007244.1:2789-26622 GCA_013398175.1 Climacteris rufus
TAAAATATTAATTAAATTACAGTGGGCCATTTTTGCCATTTTGGGTCAGTTTGACCAATGGCTTGACAAATTATTTATTTTTTCCCCTTAGTATTCTTGGATTTGTGAATCCACCAATGTTTTCTCTTGAAGGGATGAGAAAGATAAGCCTACTGAAGCATTGGGGGTTTTGACTGCACTGAAATATTTAACAGACAAGCCTTGAAGTGGCTCATTCCTGCCTTCTGCTGGCACAGGAGCTGTAAAATTGTTCCATGAGCTGGATTCCAGATGAAAAATAGCTTTGTGCTGATTTATTTTTTCAGCTGAATTTGTTCTGTTCCTTGTTTTGTGCATGTCAGTGTAAAAACGTGTGTTGACATTATGCTGGAAGAGAGCATGAAGACAAAGAAATGGTCAGGGAGGAAGAGAGAGTTGAATGCAATTTGCTTTTTGTTTGTGTTTTCTGGCAGAAGTGCTGTCTTAAATACACATCAGCTATAGCCTTGATAACCCTTGGGAATCCTGTAGAAATAATCCAGAGAACCACTCAAGGTTGAAAATCTGATTTAAATTCTTGTTTTAAGTGTACTCTTTAAATAAATATTTAAATTGTATAATAAATTGAAAGCAGAACTGGCATAGCTGTGCAAACAGTTCTAAAAACAGCACCAGAGGAGGGTCAGTTCCTTAACCTATTTTAAAACTTTGTGGATATTTGACTTATGATGGTATTGAAAGGACAACTATCCAAAATGTTGCAGGCTTAAAGAGCCACCTTGCATAGTGAATGAGGGCTGCCAGAAAAACTTGTTGTGCATGACAGCT
This sequence comes from Climacteris rufus, assembly GCA_013398175.1. Classification (NCBI taxonomy): domain Eukaryota; kingdom Metazoa; phylum Chordata; class Aves; order Passeriformes; family Climacteridae; genus Climacteris; species Climacteris rufus. Next base: position 3,597 of record VZRZ01007244.1, read on the forward strand.
CCATATTGTGTGTTTGTGAAACCAAACTGGGGAGCCTCCCATCTTCTTACTGGTTTTTGCACCAGTGAGTGCCTAAAGAATAGATTTGAGTGCTGTTCTTTTGTTCATCACTCCATCAAATTACTTGTAAAGCATGTGCTGCTCGAATGCTTTCAGGAGCAAAAGCTGTGTGAAATCAGCTGTTAGGAAAAGTAGTTGTGGTAGTATAAAAGTATCTTTCCCCTCATGCTTTTTCAAGACTACAACTAATTAGCAACTTTAATCCTGGTTGTACTGTATTGGAAAACTGCTTGTAGGTTGTCCAGCCCAGAGATTGAGGAGGGGGACTCGAATTTTGGAGCAGTTTGGTGAGTCTTTGGTGGTGAACTGAAAACAAACCTTGGTGACTTGATTTCAAACGATGTCTCCAAGCTGCAATCATGGCTCAGTGCCTCTGTGGTAGAGACTTTCAGTTGAATACTTTTTCCAAATTGTTTCTCAATCAACAGCTGTGTGCAAAAATCCCAGGAAAACAGGAAAAAACCCCACATCTGCTTTTGCACAAACATTGTCTCTGAGGTCTCTGTTTTTCATTCTCAGATGAAATGACACCTTTTTTTCTATAATAACTGGATCTGTCACATGCCCTGCAAACAACTCAGTGAGACTATTAAAACCAGACAAAACTATGAGCAAACTTGTAGTAATAAAAACAATTCTGAATATATGGTCACAGGATAAAAAATGTGGATGCTTACTATGCAGCAGTAAATTGCATGCTGTGCTTAGTTTAAACTTTGTATCACAGGTTTTGATGCACTGAATACATTGTTATAGGGTTATAATTTAAGAAGTTGACTGCCCTTTAGTAGTTAGTTGTTGGGTCTGTAGCTGTGCTTTTTGGGGAAGAGGCTGAAGGGAGGGTTCCACGATTGTGCTGCATCTTTTACACCTCGAGCCAGTTAAGGCCTCACATGTATGAATTTCTCACAGGATTCTCTGCTGCTTTTCTGTGCCAGGACCCATGAAGTGTTGCCTTCCCAATTCCATACATAGCTGATTGTTGGGGTTAAAGGAGCCCCAGGGGCTCCTCAGCTGTTGCTGCAGTGTTTTGGCTCCTGCTTTCTGCCTGCACCCATAAAAGTCACAGCTTCAGCTGCAGAAACAACGTGGCTGAGAGATGTCCCTGAGCCCAGGGAGCTCCTCCTCTGAGACTGGAGTGTGCCTGGCCAGGGAGCTGCAGGAGTGGTGGGCTAGGAACAGCCTGTAAAGTCCTGAAATTGTTGAGGTTTGTTTCTGCTTGAAGAATGAGCATTACCTCAGCATTTGCTGAGAGAAAGGACTGTTATGGAAAGTGATCCAAATTAAAGCTTCTCTGGTAGATGTGGATAAACTGCAAAGATCGCTGTTTATAGATACAGCTTGTTCCAGGTTCTTCATCCCTAACAGGAAATAAATGTCCCAAGTGGTTTTGCTCATCTGTGTATTTATGTTAGGGATTTCCATGACAGCACTGAGTCAGAAATGCACATCTTTGAATTCTGTGCACTTCTGCACAAGCAGAACTTGTGCCTGAGAACTTCTGGAGGCAAACAGCAGCTGGGTTTTATTTGAAACCTTAAACTTTCCGTGCAACAGTTAAAGCTCAAATGAAATAGCAGTACTTCTAAAGATGAAGGAGGGCTAGGTGCCTTTGGGGGTTGGGTTAGGATTCTAATTTTGTTTTGGTTTTTTTTTACATATACCCATACATTATTTCAATTTCTCTTAAGAAGTTGTAGGTTACCTGAAATGCCTTATGTTAGATCAGTTCTGTATGTGATCAGCTTCACTGCATGGATGTGAAAGAGAAACCAATAAAGGCCACATCTTTTTGGGAGAATTCCCCCTGCAGTAATACTGTATAGCTTTGTTCATTTTTACAAATTTTGATTTGAGTTTCAGCTGAAATTTATCTCATATTGCTGTCTGCTTATGACCTGTTCAAATCCTTTATCATCCAAATCAGTACAGTGTGTATTGAAAGCTTATGGGAAATGTAATTTTGTCTGGTTATAAAACTGATCACTCCAAAAAGATAGCTGCATATTACAATTTTAAATATAAAAAGAAAGTAAAATGTGGCTTATTTTATTAGCCATTCAGAGATGTCTTTTGGCTGTATGAGTTTTTGTTCAGTGAAATGGAACCATTCCTCAAAGCAGTTATGGGATGGCTTTATTTTTAATAGGATATATTGGATAACCTAATTTCATCCAAAGGATAATAAGTTGAAGCTGAAACTCTCTGAATTGTATTTTTATAAAATCTTAGCTGGGGAGAGGGCCAAATCTAAAATATCAACTGAATTATGTTTTCAAGTGTCCTGCAGCAACAGTGGAAGTGTTGCTGTCTGCCAGAGAGAGAATGCAGTGCTGTGTGTGATGCCAGCTGCGTGCTCTGGAGCTCAGGGAATTCAGACACTGGATCCTGAGGTGCTTTATTCCACTTAGGTAGAATGATTTCGATTTGCTGCTTTCTTATAATAGGAATTAACCAAGGAAAGCTCTGTCTGGAGATGGTGAAATTGTAGGTATATAGACCCACACTCTGACCTGTTCTTTATCTCGTGAATCTTTTTGCAGACTAAGAACATTATCATGTTTAAACTTAATTTCCTTTCCATTAAAATGTGGCGTGCAAGATAAAGGGAGGCTTTTCCCGTATCTTTTGCAGCAGAGTTGATGGTCAGTCTGCAGGGTGGAAAAGGACATTGCTGGCATTCTGGCCTCCCTTGCACTGGGACAAGCCCTTGAATTGTAAGAGGTTGAGGGGTCTAAAGCCAACCCAGCCAAACCCAATGTCTCCTGTGCTGCCCTTGCTCTTTGCCTGCTGTGGTTCTGTGCTGTGCCCTGCCCAGGGCTTTGCCTGGGGTGTGTGATCCGGGATCCCGACCTGCTCGCTCCCTGCAGCTCCTGCACAGTGGCAGCCTCAGCCCAGATATTTCCTTTCCTGCTAGGATTGCGCCAATATTTCTTCCAGAAACCACCAGAGGGAGTGATAAGCTCTCAGAAGTGTCCTCCCATTTTAGGAGAACTCTCAAGGCAGTGAATAGGAAAAATAAAAGTGTACTCTAGTGAACTGTGTCCCAAATGTACACAATTTCGTATAGGAATTTATTGGAGAAACTTTGTTACTAGATCCTCTCTTGGATTTGAGGTTAAAAAAACCCCAACCAACCAAAACAATGGTCCAAAAAGTCTCCCTATGTACAGATAACCTAAAAAGAGATGATATATCTGTAGAATACATTATGGGTGCACTGCTGATCTTTTACTTCCATTTCACTTTGACCAGCTAACATATGTTGATGTGAAAACAAGTAGATTAATACCCATGGCTTCTAACATTCAGAAGACAGCTCTGATAAAATAGAGCCTGAATTGAATGAGAGATCAGCAAAAGCATTTAAAGCCCTGAGTGCTGTATTTTCACATTATCTTGAGTGAATAGGGCTTGCCCTGACTGCTTCATTCTTTCCTTGCAGCACTAAGATATGTAGCAGATGAAGAATAATTTATCAGTTAAGACTGATATTTTTTGTCCTGTCTTTTTTTTTTTCCCATTGATGTCAGCAAGATTTCATTGTCTAATGGCTTCAGTGAAAATAGGTCTGGTGATAATAACATCAATATATTGTCTTGATGGAATTGTTGATACACTGTGTGAAAGAAGGGGGTATTTCAGAAGATGACAGCAACAGAATCTGTTCATGAGACACCAGTGACAGTTGTTATCCTGACCTGGAAGAATGTAGTTTGAATATTTGGATGGTGAGAGAGAAGGGGTTTTATTAGACAGGACTACTTTTCAGATAAGGCTACAATGGCAAGTAATTTATCATTTAGAAAACAGAAAGTGTTTGCAGGGGTACTGAAAAAACAGCAGATGTTTTGGATCTATCAGAAAACTGAATATTTAGGATGACCTGTATATTTTCTTATTCTTTTTACCTTGAATAGTTTATATGTGTGTACTTCTTGGGCTTGCCACTATTGCCCAATAGCAATGGTTACTGACCACTCTGCCTGGGTCAGTGGTGGGAACAGCAGAAAACTCAGGTATCACAGTTTCAAGCTGGAAGTGAATTGGCTGTTTAGAATTCTCTTTTTGGGGAGGTTGAGGCTTTTTTGTCAGTGCTTCAACGGATACTAAAGAATAGATTCAGTAATTTTGCAGGGTAGGTTAATCCACAGGTTTGAGCACTGGTTATGGACGTGGGAATCCTGTTTTCTGGTCTGGGCTCCTACTGTTAAATGACTATGAACATTAAATTTTCTAACTGTAGTAATGAAAGTGGGCTGTACTGGCTAGTAATTAGATATACACACATGTCTAAACATGAGTTTTGTGTCTGCATAAAAGGAGTATGAATTGGGGGAAGTTTCTGACAGAGTTAAAATTTCATTTGTACAATTCTGCCTGCACAGCTGGATGTTGTTTCATGGACACTTTTCTGAGAGTAGGAGAGAAAGGAGGAAGATGTGAATCAGCAGACTGCTGATTTTTAATATTCCCCAAATCCTTCCTTCTTCACTTCTTTTTACTTTCTGTAAAGGTGTGGACTGCATCTTATAAGTATTTATTGAAAATACCTGGAAAATTTCTCAAAGTAGGCTATGGTATTCTTGTTTTTTGAAGGATTCATTTTTAATACCATGGTGGTGCACTTCTGTGTGAGAACTAACCTATTTCGTAACAGAAATTGCATCTTGTTTAATCAGTCACTAAAACATTGTACAAAAATGCTTTATTCTTTCTCTGTTGCTTTGAATAACTTTCTTCTTACTGTATTTGTTAACCCAGTGTTCTGTTTTTTTTCTGTTTCAGTCAAAAGACAAAATGATGAGAGGCTCACGCCGAGGGTGTGTTAGACTCAGGGTAAGTTGTGTTATTCAGTACTCTGTGACTTACTGTGTGTAATATGTCCTACTGGAGAGAACTGCAAGGAGACTTTTGAGGTTTGGGCTCTATTCTTGACTCTGCAAAACGCTGAAATAGTGAAAGTATTTAAAGAAAGAAAATGCTAGAGGTCAAGTGACATGCTGGGCTAATTGCATTCTATAATTTATATATGATATAAAAATATTATACATTTTATATGATATATTAAAAAGCATTCTGTGCCAGAATAAGACGGGTTAGGAGTAGCACACTGTGAAAAAGTTTCTGTTTGCAGTTCTCATTTCTCTGTGTGTGGAGGTATGTGTGTATTTACCTATTGTTCTGTACCTATGGAAATGACTGTGGAGCTCCTCCCTTCTATCCCTCTGATTTGCCTTTCTTGTCTTACTGTGTCCTCCATCCTGCCAATTTGGACACTCCTTGGGCCTGAGCTTGAGCTTAGGGAAATACAGGAGAACTGGAAAGGGAAGGGAGAACACTGCTGGCAAAGTTTTTGAAATATCAGCTGGAGGGAGGATACAAATTGGGGAAACAGAGGTAAAAGATGTTGAGTGTTACCTGTTTGAGGCACTCTGGCTTGGGACATTTAACCTTGAGTGCTGCTGTTGGAGCTGAAAGTGGCAGTACTGAAGTGAGCTGGGCATACTGTGATGTCTTTGCCCATGCCCAGTTTCTGCCTCATGGTAATGCTCTAAACTATTTCTTGCACAAGTCCTTTTTCTATGTTTTTCTCATTTTTCATAGAATCCTCGTTCCAGCATGCAGCAGTCTTGTGAGGAGGTGATGCAGATAGGGGGAAGCAGTCAGGAGGACAGTGGGTATGAATGGGAACATTTTGAGTCTTGAAGTAAGAGAAGTCTAGCAAGGGGATCTCTGATCTGACAAACAATGTGATGAGTGTTGCAGCAGAACTCTGCATCTTGCAGTCACTCCTGCCTTCTTTTACTAGTCTTTCCTAGTCTTGCTGTGGGCCTAATACAGGGGTACCTGTAGCCTTCTGAGACTCAGAGAATCCCCATTCACATGGATTCCAGATGACTTTTTTGCACTTTCCCTTGTTTGAGGTATTGATATCTTAATTTAGAATTTCTTAAAGAGTAATGTAAACTCAAACCACTGCCTAGAACAAGAAATTCCCAAAGATTATTTTGTGCAGAATTAATATTGTGCAGAAAAATTCAGTCTGAAAAGCCTTGCCTGCTTTAATAGTGCTGTGAGCCTGTCAGTGTGGAGGTTGGCCTCAGCCTGCCAGTTTAGGAAATATTAACAGTGAACAATCTGTTCAGTATTGCATGGTCCATCTTTATCTGTATTTAACGTAAAACATTCCCTTTCCCTTCTTCCATCTGCCACTCTTCCATCCCAAATTGTTCTTTGGAGTTTCCTGAAAACCTTTTGGGTTCCCCCAGCCTTTCTCTGAATATGTGTGGTTTGTTTGGAGATTTTTTCTGAGGGAGGAAGGCAGCTTCCTTTTTTCTGCTTTTGTAAAGCAGCTCCTCTGGCAGATGACAGTGATACTGATAGCTGAACAGATGGGCTTCTGCAGTCTGAAATTCTGTCAAAGAGGTTTCTGTTTAGAGTAATTGTTGATCTGTAACTGTAGGTGTGAACATAAACAAACATGTAATTTAAGCAATTTTGCTAAAATACTTCCTTTTCTCTTGAATGGATTATAAAAAGCTTGTTCCTCACCTTTTTGCTCTTGATACACATTTCATAGGCCTGAAGGTCCATCTCCAAATTCTTTGATTGACTGTTGTATTGTCCTTAGAAAGTGCATTCATAGAGGATTCTGTGTCATCTGCACTATGCTTAAGTCCTGCTGAAGTTTTCTGGAATATACATTTAAACTTTCACACTCTATTTTATCCTTTATTTGTTCATATGTATTATCTGCATGGCAACAGAAGCATCTTCTGTGCTTCTGGCTCAGACCCTTTGCCCCGGTGTTGCAGTCACAGTGTGTGCACTTTTCACAGGTTTGTGCTGAGCTCACAGGCCCTGGAGAGCTCTCCCTGCTCCCACACTTGGGATGGGGCAGGACTTAGCTCTCCTAGTCTGTGTTTAGCCTTACATGAGTTTTACCTCTGTCCTTTGGGGAGAATAACTTGGTTGTGTTGTTGGTGTCTGACTCACAGATTTTTGGTATCTTTAGCCTGGAGAAAAGGAGGTTCAGGGGGGACCTTATCTCTCTCTACAACTCCTGGAAAAGAGGTTGTAGTGAGGTGGAGGTTGGTCTCTGCTGCCATGACAAGTGACAGGATGAGAGGAAATGGCCTCACGTTGAACCAGGGGAGGTTTAGATTGGATATCAGGGAAAATTTCTTCAATGAAAGAATGGTCAGCCATTGGCCCAGGCTGCCCAGGGAGGTGGTGGAATCACCATCCCTGGAAGTGTTCAAAAGATGTGTGGATGTGGCTGAGATAATTTAGTGCTGAACATGGTGGTGCTGGGATAACAATTGGACTTGATATAGAGCTCCTTCCCAACCTTCATAGTGATTCTATGATTTAACTGCTGAGGAGAATGATATTGGACAACTTGCAGTGATCCTCTAATTTATAGCATAGCAAAATACGTACTTAAAGTGCCAGATATTTTTTATCTACTGGTATATTTTAAAAAAATAACCTGGTGGTTGTTATGTCCTGGCCCCAAAAGTATTCAAAATTATACTGCCTTGGATACACTTTTTAGGTGCCTCTTGTATAGTGATCACAGAGCTGTCCATGAAAGGCTATATGGAAGATACCCTTGGAGAAGCTGAGTGGTACATTTTATCAGTGGAGGGAACTAAAAAACCAGTTTGGAGCTATCCTTTCCTGCTACATTGCCTTGGATTACAGATGGTTGTGCTGTTCTTACACAGGACCTGTTCCTGTCTCTCTTGTGGGGCCTGTGGTGGTCCCAGCCATGCATGACCTGGTCCCATGGGCCACAAAGCTCATGCAAGGACTGTAAGAAACGTGTTTGGGTAACACTGACTCGGGTCCCTCTGCCTCCAAGTACCAAAATAATCCTTGGGTTTTGGCCAGCCTGATGCATGTCTGACCCCCAGCCCTGCAGCTGCTGTGTGAAATGAAGCCCTGGTTGGAACTGACCCACAGCTCCTGGTGGTACTGTGACTCTTTGTTTACTCTGAGAGTAAGGGCAGAATTTACTCTTTAAATACGTGCACCTTCCAGTGGTGTGTCTGGTTTGTGGGAGGGGAAAGGATACAAAAGATCTTGGTGCTATATCTGTTTGGAGAAGGAGAAGAGAAACTGAGTCAATCCACTGGTGATTTTTGAACTACATGTTACCATTTATTGGAGTTGTCAGAGACCCGGAATCCCGGAATTGTTCTCTTTTTTTGTGTTGTCTTCTCTTGGGTGAAGCTGTTACTTATTACAAGTGTTGGGGGGCAGGAATGAAAATGTGGATAGATTTGTAAATAGCTGAGCACAGATGGCCTTTAATTTATTTGCATTTCCTTGTAATAATTCATGAAGAATTAGAAGACAAAGCTAGTTGCTTTTGATATATCCTGATTACTTACTGTTAATATTTACTTAGGGACTGAAAATTAGATCATGCAGTGTACCAGTGACATGACATGATGAGCCAAATTCATTCTGCTAGAATGATTTATTTTTTATTGCAGGCTGGTAGATAAAATCAGGTCAAGAGCTTCTTTTTGTAGAGCACTTACGAATTATTATTTTTATACACAGAAAATACATACAAAATATTGCTTCCCACTCTTCTTTAAAATATAAGTTGGAATGTAGTAGAGAACTGCTGCAGCATAAAGCCACTTCCATTACAAAAATAAAAGATGCATATTATTATCCAGAAAATCAGCTTTACAAACGTTTACTGCTTTCTTTTCTGCAAAGAAAAATTTATTGTTTTAAAGAACTGCCTGCATCCTGTGACTGTGCAGAGAATCTTGCTGCTCTTTACTGTATTCAGTTTGCTTCTAATTTGTCAAAGCTTTTTAAATTCCAGTGGTGTAGTGATAGAGTGTCTGCTGCTGATGTCACTGCTTGCCTTATCAGGATTTTGTTCTTTGTTTCACAGGGAGCTGTGATTGGTATAGACGATGAGGACGACAGCACCTTCACAATAACTGTTGATCAGAAAACCTTCCATTTTCAGGGTGAGCTGAAAGAAGAGATTGTTTTTTTCTTATAATAGATTCCACTTGTATCTGATGGATGATTTTAAATGTTTGGCAACAGAACAGCATGAATGAGCACACTGAGAACATTCTGGATCCAGGGGTGCTGCAGGTTAGGCAGGGATTTACATCTGCAGTGGATACATATGTGCTAGAAAGAGACTGTAGCTCTGGCAGGATTTGGAGATTAATAATGTAAAGAATAAATCACTCAAGGGGAGAAAGTAAAGTGCTTCTGATTATGGGTTCGCTTACAAAACGTTTCTGATCTTCGTTATCAAGATACAATTATGCATTTCTTTATGAAGAGAATCAAGACTGGTCTGAAGGTTGCAATTTGTATCCAAATAGAACTTAATGCTCAATTATGAGGAGACTAGAGGCAGCATTTGGCTTAACGGTGGAGCTTTGCTTCAAGATTTACCAGCTTGCATTCATTTCATCTACATTTCTGTGTCTTGTCTGCCAGTCACCATTTCTCTGCTAACATCCTTTTATTCACATTTCTAACACCAATGCCATCTGCCACTGCTATGTTCCGTCATTGCATGCTATGGCTCACCGGTAGAAAGGGTAAGGCTCTGTCTAATTGCTCTGTACTCCTTGAATTGTTGTGTCTGCAGCACTAGGAAAAAATGCTGGGCTTGGATTGAATAGAGAACTTCCTTTTTCTGAACGTTCAAATCCTAGGGAAGTGTGATGAAAATATTTTGCAACTAACATTTGTTAGTCCTTTGGCTTTTCCTCTAAAATGTGGTGACTACATTGCTTAATTGCTTTGTATAGAGCTGGAAACTGTAAATAACCAAGAGGCACATTTGCATTTAAGCAGGCATTCTAATTTATGTAAACTGCAATAATTCTATAACCTATATTGTACTGTACATATTTTTAAATCAGTGATTTGCAAATGATTTATCGTTAGTGCTGTTGCTTTTGTGAGACTATTTCTAATGATAAATATTAATTTTACACCGTATTGTCACTGGCTTCTGTATTCCTTGTGCTACAGTTTTTCCTAAATGTTGCTGCTGTCCTTTGGCTTTTCACTGCATTAAGCCTTGTAAATATACCTCCATAATGCTGAGCTCACAGTAATACTTAAATCTACTGTTCCCAAGGATAACTGATAAAATGCAAGCTAATTGCTATTGCAGTAATGGAATGCTGTACTAGGGCAGTCTTTCAGTACTACAAAGCTAAACACTGCTGAATGTTTGAGAACTTGATACAGGTAAATCTAGAAATCTCTCATCTTCAGTTACTAAGATACACCTTTTTTAATACATCTTGTTTTCAGTGATTTGTTATATGCTGTATTCTCATTTGGGTAGCCAGATGTCTTAAATGAAAACTGATAGTATTTAACACAAGTAATGTTCTACTCTAAATAATAGTTATAATTTTTGAACACCAATTTTGTCACATAACATCTTGTGCTTTATAGTCTCCCTTTCTCTGCATTTCATATTAGGCCAGGATTTGTGTCTGCTCCTGTATACAACTAAGATATGGTACACTATTTTCTGTATTATGCTTTTTTCTATTAGCATATTATGAAGGTAACATCCCTGATGTCCAGGAAATTGTAATGATACAAGGACAATATTGATATATGTGGATTTAATGCAAAAATATATTAAGACAGGTAAGATATTAGTGCTGTGATATTTTAGTATAAAAAAGCCCTGTGGAACTATATATGTAGTTCTTAAAGCCACTGTAAATGTATTCTCACCTTATGCAACCTCTGTGTCATATTTATGTCAAATATTTGTTCATTATATGAAATTAATGCAGTATTACACAGGTTTTAACTTAGGCAAAATATAGGGCACTGTCAGTGATGAATGTTGAGTGGTTAATAATGTAAATATTACAAAATGTATGCTGAGACTATATAGGGTATGTAAGGCAGATTCTGGGAATAATCCAAGGAAATATACAATATTCCTAACAGTTTCTTCTGAAGTTTTAGTACCTGATCAAGATAGAGCTTTTGTTCTGCAAGAGTCATAGCTATAAATACATTCACCCTTTATAAAAGAAGTCTTGTGCAAGAGAGGACTGCAGGGATGACAACTTGCAGTCCCTTCCTTCCTTCTTGCTGCCTTCCTTCATTCTCAAGGGCAGACAGGGTTCCAAACAACCTGGAGCCTCGCTGGGGAAAAAACAGAACTGTAAAAATCCAAGCTTTCAAAGATCTGCTGACCTAAGTTAGGGTCCCATCTGCAGTGGAACAGTTTCTCTTTCAGGCTCCAAAAGAAAATTATTTACATTCACTCAGATTTAGAGTACTGATTGGTGCCTTGGTGAAATTTTGCTGACAGGCAGTGACAGAATTTGAATTTGGGGAAAAAACTCACTTCATTCTGGGTTAATTAATTATTTCTTAGTGTCACTCTAGAGATGTAAGTAATGAGATGAAGGCCAAATAAGTCATTTAAAGATGTCTGATCAGCTCCTCACATGGCTGTTGATTCCATGTGTGTGTGTGTAAATGAATTTCTGCAGTGCTGAAGCTCCAGTGTCTCCCACATTTACCTGTCACTGGATCTTGGTAAATTCTGAGTCTTTCTGGTGTAGAGTTCATATTTTGGTGCTGCCTGTGACAGTCTCCCTCTTTTCTCTTCTCAGCTGTGCTTCCTAGTGGCCATCACTGTATTGAACATCAGTAAAAAAGTGTTTATTACAAAGATACTGTAGGTTTTGAACAATGACTGGATACATCCCAAATGGGATCCATCTCCTTAGTACCTGGATATAAAGGAAAGAAGTGAATTGAATAAATATGGACAGTAAAACAAACAGCATGTTTTGTTTTTACTGTCAGCTTAACTTCAGCTCTGCCAAAGAGCCCAGCAGATTTTTTCCCTTTATTTTATTGTTATGTGCAGGTATATTGATGCTTGGTCATGTGGAAGGGGGAAGGGAGGTAGAATGACCTCAGAAATTTTAAAATAGATTTTAAAAGTAATGTATTTTATCTCCTGATTGTTCCTTGTTTCATCATGCTGAATATCCAGTTTCATGGCTTGCTTGTAAGGCATCTGAATTAGGTAGATCTTAGAGTATTCCCTCATGGGTTTGTTCAGATTAGATACAAAAATCCATTCAAATTGCTGTAAGACATTTGGGAAAATACTTTTAGTTTCATTTACCTTCCTGTCAGAAAGTTTTTCTTGATTATATATTTTTCCTTGCTGCAGTACATGTCCCTGTTCTAAGTGTTCCATAACTTTCAAACACTGGGGGGGGGTTTGTTTGGTTTTGTTTTCCTTTTAACATCTTCATACCATCACCAAGCTATAAACTCTTTCCATTTGGAAATTCACTTCTTTGATCCTTCATAAGTAATATGTTCTTTCTCCTCACTGGGATGCTCATGACTTAAATTGAAGAGTGGGAACATGATGTTCAAGAGAGTCTGGCAAGGGTATTGTTGTATTTCCTCTTGGTTTTTGATTTGTCTAACCTGAAGCAATAATAGCTTCTATTTGGACTGAAATACTTCAATCAAGGCACATTGTATGCAGAAAAAAAGAATTCTTTATTTTTTAAATCAGATTTTTAAACTCCTACCTGAAAACCCAGCTCTTATTCTTACAGCCTGCAGTACAGGTCTTTGGAAGGCAAATCAGTTTTGTCTCCACTGTTTTCTATAATAAAGGATTGAAAGATTGGAAGCAGTCCAGGGCATTGATCTGAGATGATTTTGCTTTAGCTTTTGTCTTTACTTTCCTGTTCCTGCCACAAAAGTATCTGAGAAGTGAAGCATGAATGTTGCTGTGTAACTTATTCTCCTATTACATGAAAGCTGTCAGCTGGTAAAGGTAGATTTCTCCTCCTTTCCCATCCTTCCCCAGTTTGTAGCTTGATTTGTGTCTGCCCACCATCCCAGCTGAGGAAAATGGGAGACATGCCCAGCAAGAGGTTTCCCATAATGTTAGAAAAGCAAGGATTTTTTGTTAAAAGGGTCCACAAAGGCCTTAGTTGCTGAGCAGTGTCAGCATTTGAGATTTTTAGTATTTGTATTAAGTATCAAAGTTAATTCTATTGGTTTTATACCTGTGTTTCACCACTACTTGCAGAAATAGTCAATACTTATAATATTCTATAAATTCTTGACATTGTCCACCAAATAGATGACAGGAAGCTGACTGCTCTTGTGGTAGAGAGAGGCACTTTAGTCTATCACATTACCTGATTTAAATAACGATTCATAAATCATAGCCTTTAAAAAAAAATGAGAGCTTTTCAAATTTGATATTGAAAAATGCCTAGAGAGATTAGGTGTGAAAATGTGATCTATGCTGGTTTCCTCAGTGATCTCTATAACTGCTGTGACTGCATCATTTGTCCTAAGTTTACATTTCTCTGGGTCTTTTGTGGTTCTGGTGATGCTGAAACAGTGAATTCCTCTATGCCATGCTCAGCTGTGCTTTTACATTGCAGAGGAGGATGAGCAGCCATGCTGAGAGTCAAGTTCCAGCCTTGTCTCTTCAGACCTTCACACCAGAGCTGAGCTCCTGTCCCCCTCCCTTTACCTGACCAGGTCTGGGCTGCACCAAGTTCTGGGCTGCATCTCATCCTCTCCTCATTGGCAGAACTGCAGAGATTCCTCTGCAAGCCAGAGCCTGGCTTAGCTTTTGCAGGGATTTTTCTGTCTTCCCCTCTCTCCCATCTGCCTCCTTTTGCTGTTGATGTCTTACACTGATGTTTTGAGTAGCTGCAATGTGTGACCAGGGAATGGTGCATGGTTGTGCTTTTCCTGTTTCATGCAGGTCCTTCATGCACCAGCAGCATCCTGTGTTGTAATTGTCTGTTTTCCAGTCATCCCGTGGTTTTGCCATTTTTAATGGACCTTTCTGTACTCACTTCTGGTCATGCATAAACACCTCCTGGTTTTCTGTTTCCTGAGGTTGAAGTTGCAGATTTCAAAACATGTGTTAAGCTTGAGAGTAGCAAAGAAATAATACCATGAAACAGTATCTGTGTGATGTATTCATTCGTTTGTTGTTTTTTTTCCTCCTTCCTCTGGAAGAAATAGTATATTTATTGCTTGTTACTTTTGGCATCAATATGAGTTTATTATCTCAACTGTATATATGATACATGGCAACTATTTTGAAACAGGAAGAATAGCCAGAAAAGGTCTCACTCTAAGGAGGAGAGGGATACTGAATAGTTCAACACTCTTTTCCTTCTGTTTTTACAAGAAATTCCAAATAGCAATAAACTCAAGTTTGAGTTAAATTGAGAACTTTTTTATTGGCTAAGAAAATGGTTATATTTTTATTCTTCTATTTTGATTTTTTTTTTCAATTTGAGCCAAAATACAGTTTCTACCTTAAACTAGTAGTTACAGAGCTTTATCACTGTGATCTACAATGGAAAAAATTCTTTACTGTGAGGTTGGTGAGGCCCTGGCACAGGATCCCCAGAGAAGCTGTGGCTGCCCCATCCCTGGAGGTGTCCAGGGTCAGGCTGGATGGGGCTCTGAGCAACCTGGTCTAGTGGAAGGTGTCCCTGCCCATGCCATTGATGTGGAACAAGATCATCTTAAAGCCCCTTCCAACCCAAACCATTCTGTGATTCTGTGATTGATTTTAAATGCAAACATACCTTGAAAGCCATTTTCACAGAATAGACCATATGAAGGATTATTTACTGTTACTATTATTAATATTTAAATATTATTCTCTAGTGAAAAAACAGATACTTGCCGATTTGTCCCACATCAGAAATGTTTGTTTACAAAATTACACATTGTATGTGGATTTCTAGAGAGAACTAATAGCAACTTGGTCTTGTGTTTGCTTTGTCACTCAAGTTTCCACCTGAAGCTATGTTTATGGGATGATTATAAAGCTTGCTAAAAAAGCCCTTAAGCTTAGGTGGCAAAGAGCAGTTTAGTTTGTTTCTCAAGATCACAGATTAATCTTACATTGTACACAGGAGACCTTTTGATGCTTTTTCTTTGGGCCAGTCTAATGACTTTGTGTCTTGTGACTGCACAGGGCTTTCCTGTGGGGACAGGGAGATCAGGCTGCTCAGACACCTGCAGAACAAAAAGAGGGCAGGTTTGTATGTGTGGCTGGAGAATGGCATCAGGGGGAGGAGAAGCAGAAGGAAGAATAATGGTTATAACTCCAAAATTATGATACAGAGGAAATAATGTTTAGCCTACTGAGAGATGTGGGAGCTGCATGTGCTAAAGGATATTTGTAAGCAGTGACAGTACAGTGTTCTGGTAGGCTTGTGTGAAACCCTGCTTCATCTTGCATATTTTTCTGTTTTGAAAGACCTTCAGTTACTTTAAAAAGCAATTTATTTAGCCATGGAACAGTCCTGTGATGCATGACTTTTCCACCTTATTGAGCACTACTGATAAAATCTCTGTCCATTGAGACTGGTGGCAAAAATCCTATCGATCTCAGTGTAGCCAGGATTTCATCTCTATTATCCGGGTATTGCTGTGTAAAGATACTACATTAGTTCTGCACTTGGCTGAGAAAATACAGGAATTTTGCATACAAATCAGTGAAAGTTTTGTCAGAATGAAGGCTGCATAATTGACTCTATTGACTCTGTGGGTGTAATAGACTCTTCTTACTGAGTTCTGCCTGTAAGTAGGTCACAGTGAATGAAAATAAAATATGTTTCTTTTTGTGACAGTATGGTGTATTTAGAAGTAATCTAGTGATTTCTTTTTCACTCAATTCTTCAGATTTGTCTTTCATCCTAATGCCCATGTAGATGCACACTCACAGACAAAATAAGCACCAGTATGCAGATTCTGAGGTGATATATTTTTTGTGTGTTCTGTCTTCCAAGTACTGCTGTGCATGACCTAGAAATGCTGGTGGTAAATGCTGTATCGTGGAGCAGAGTTGTTAAACTTGTTTATATCTAATCTTTAGATGCTATCAAGCTTAGGCTGGAAAAAGTAATCTGTTTTATGCTGTACTTTAACATTTGGTATACGTTATATAAACACATATAATCTCTCCACAGCAAAGTAAATATTATAGGAACTCTGAATTGCAAAATTTATTCTCTATTTGGGAAATTAATAGAGGCTGAGAGCATCTAATGTAGTTACATTTCATTTGCCTTCTTACCCTCATAGAACAGAACTTTTTTATAATCCCTGCCATATCTGACTTGGCAGTTTGGAAAAATCAGACATAAAGATACTTTGTAAAACAAAAGGGAATTTTAAAACACAGTTGTTCTGAATGACAGAAAATCTTCAGTAGAAGCAGTAATTGTTGTGTTTAGTACTACTTTTCATTCCATAATTTTGTCCTTGGTCAAATAATTGCTTTTCTTTATTTGTACTTTCTCTAGGAAAGAGTTCAGGTTTTTTTTTTCAGTATAAGATTGATGTTAAAATATCTTAGGAATAAGCTCAACCAGACAGATCACAAAAATACGCGTTTGAAAAAATATTGTTATCAATTTAAAACTTGCTGCAATGAATGACATACTTTTCAAGTGTGTTTCTCTGAGCTACTCATAAATAGGACTGTGATCATGTTAAGTACCCTGTGGTTGTCTTAGATATGCCTGAGATGTCACAGTAAATTATACAGGTGTCTTTCAAAGGATGCTCCACAGACACAGAGGAGTGAGGGGTTAGGCATATGGGAAAGAAACTGTAATCTAGCTCATAAATACTAATTCTACTAGAAAAAAATGTAAAAATAGCTTAACTGACATAATCACAGTAAATTGCAATGTTTCAACCATTAATGATTCCAGTCTCTTGCATAGAGCAGTGATTATGCAGCTCTGTGTGGATTTAGCTTCTTTCACGTGCAAATGTTCACTGTTAAATTGCAGTAAAAACTGAATTAGTAATTCTAGCATTTAAGATAAGAGAAAAACACAGGCACTGTTAGTGCCCTCTGAACTGCAGACATAGCATTGCTATTTTTATGGACAGTAGATGCCCTAGCACAACTTGAATTTCAACTGACCAGGTAGCTCTTGCATTAACCCCTCAGACTAAGAACCACCTTTATGTTTTTGAGTGCCAGGTATTTCTCATGTCCAGGTGTCCCAGTGTTTCTTGTTTGTCTTTTGTAATAATGTTATTCTAGAGTCAGCCTAGGGAAAAGCAACTTGGTTCTCTCTCTTGCCCCCTGCCCTTCTTCTCTTTCTAGAAATTTTGGAAGGGACCAGATAATATTCCTTTGTTTTTGTATAAGCACTACTAGTGTAATTCCTTGGATTAGATAACAATTGCCCTGTCCCACAAATTCTGGAGTAGCTTTCACAGAGGAATTGAGGAGGGAATTCACTTTAAAATGGAGCCTGATGAAATAATGGAAAAAGTTGGAGTAATTTCAGGGTGGTTGAGACATAGGACTGATGAGCAGGGCATTCTTGTCCCTACCTGCTGAAGAAAGCATCTGCAGATGCAGAGTGGATATTATGTAGTGTGCATCACAAACTTTTTAGGTGAAAAGTTATTGGAGCTTTTTCGTTACCCAAAATTGCCTTCTTTAAATGAAAACCAGCTTGGATATTTAGTCTTCCCTACAGATGGGTAGATAACGATCTCTGACCATTGTGTGTAGATTTTTCCCATAAATTCTTCCTGACTGTGTTGACTAATCTCTTTTTTGAATGTTCCCATTGATTTTTATTTTTATTTTTTTCATCAGTGATCTTTTGGCAGCTGTTCAGTTCTAAATTGCTTTTACCATTAGGGAGCTTTTACTTGCACCTAATCTCACAGCAGCCATTTTGATTAGATTTAATATAACTTTTCTTGCATCTTGCTTTACTAAAAACTGCATCCTACTGTTTTCTCTGTGGTTTTCTTAAAAGAGTCTATGGAGGAGAGCCAGGAGGATCTGCTGTTGATGATAGATGGTCTGAAATTAAACCAGTGTCCTGAACAGAGAGTGCTTAAAAGGTTTTGATGGTGTTTCCATGCAGTAAGCAGTCTTCTCATGGCAGTGTTCCTGCATTTATCGTGCCCGAGACTTTGCCTAGGTAGCAGGATTGATGAGATTCATGTGTTCTCCCTAAGGATTGATCATGCTATGCCAGAAGTTTGCAATGTCTGATATATGAGATAAAAATACAGCTTTTTTCCTTCTGCTGAGCCCTGGTAGAAGAGCTATAAAGGGGTCATTAGAGAAGCAGAAGTTTCAAAAATTTAGTTTATTTATGAGCATGGGAAAGTCAAGTTCATTTTAGAACTGTATGGGTTGGTTTGTAGGTCTTCCCTGTTGCTGTAAGGCCTCTCTGTTCTGTTGGAGGTTCAGATACAAGTCATAATGTGATAACCTTTAGTAATGGGCTACTGTATATTGAGATTAGTATTTAACTAATACCATGACCTCTTTTTGCTGGCAGTATGGAAGATCACAGGAATTCTGCTGCAATACAAGGATTAATTCATTGGTCTGCAGCTTGTTTCGTTTTTAGTTTAAATAATTGTGGGAAAAAAAACCTTCAACACAGGATTTTTGTATCCTGTGAATTACTTAATAGCTCCTCAGTGACTTGTACCCCAGTTCCCCAGTAAGATGTTTTTTGAGACTGGGAGATGGTGATTAAAAGAAACACCACAGAAAACAAACCTGAGAACCTTACACACATTGAAATAATGTTAATCACTGTTGTTTTGAACACACCTTTGAAAAATTAAAGCACTGATACATTTCAAATACTGATAGATTAATGACACAGATAACTATATATGTTTAGTGTTCAGTGATGACTGGTATAAGAAGAACAAACTTGATTGATATGTCTGGCAGGACTAGGCAAAGGGGCCTGGTTTTGGTAAGCAGAACCAAAGGAACTAAGAAGCATTAAAATCGATCTTAATTGATCCTAATTGACTAGTTCAGTAATTGAAATTAGTGTTAAGGTGTAAGCTATGCTGTGCAAAAAGAACAGGATGTTTGTGTGTGCATGTGTGTACATAACACGAAAAGAAAAATTATCATTTGCATGTTGCAAAATGTATTTAGTTGAATGCAGTCATTGGACAGAGTTCACAGGGCTTCTGTCTCTTCATCCTGTCTGCCTTCACTGCATTATAAACCTGTCCTCAGTACCTGCTTCAGCTGCTCAGTTAAAATACAGATCACGAGTAGGAAGAGTCTGTAAGTTAGAAGCTCCTTCTAATGAGCTATTGAGAGTATCAGAATGGCAAATACAGCTTTTTTATACTTGCTGCATTTCCTGCAGGAAAGCTAATCACCTGCTGTTCTAAGTAACATTTAATTGCTTTAACTTCTTCCTGCAGACTTTCTCTGTGCATGTGAAAGCACTTTGGGTAGCCACTTTCCCTTATGTCTAATTTTAATTTGTGCAGGTTAATGGTATTTTGACCAGAACACCTGTGGCATTTGATCATGAGCTACTATTTTAAAAGAACCATGAATAAGGACTGACTTGTAGTAGATGGGAAAATGTGTATTTTTAGGAAGAAACTACATAGATTTCCAACTTTTACCTTGTGTGTAATGAAAGTGTTGCCCCCCTGCTTTGTGAGGCCGCCTCATCAGTTAGGCTCGGAGCAAGTTTCCATATTAAAAAGAGATTCTTACCTATTTCTCACAAACAAATACATTGTCAATTCTTTCCTGCTGGTTTTGTTAGCTTGACATAATTAGTGTATATCTATTGAAGTAAACAGTACAGTGTGTTTATCTTGATGGGGTTTTCTTTGGGGAGTCTAGAAAATCTGTGTATTTGGAAGACTTGAGGCCTTTTTAAGTACTGACGGGTTTGAGCTGCAGAATTCCAAAGAATAAAAGCAGTGGAAACAAAAGGGTGAGGAAGGGAACATTGAAACAAAGCATTTTGAGCTGGAGAGTGTATTTCAGTAAAACCTAAGGATATTTCCTCTGAACTCCTTAACAAATAAGTGAGATAGGAATCTCAGTTTGCTGATTCATAATAGGTGCTAGCTCACTTAAACTTTCCTTGCTTTTAGCAGGCTTCCTGTTTCTTTTAAATACCTTCCATTTGAATGAGGAACTAGAAACAATTGTCAATAACTATTCTAAATCTGTTTACAGGCCAGTTTGTTTACAGTCTATTTAATGCCTGTGGAATTTTCTCCTCTTTCTTTACCTGGAGTCCACTGACTCCGCTCCTGTGTTTTTTAAACACTCCCAGAGCACAGAAGGAACTCTTTCAAACTAGTGAAGCAAAGGTAGCATGTCTTTACTGGGGGCAGGGATGAAGAAAGCAGTTTTAGAGTAGGATGTTCTTCAGTTTAATGTTTGTTGTATGCTTAAGATTGTTCTTTGTGCTTCATTATTCCCACTAGTAACCTGTTAGGGGTGTTTGTCCTGTATTATGAATCCATACGTGAAAATTACTATGTCCACAGTGAAGTAGAATTACCAGATGATTTATTACAGGTTGTTTATTTTCTTGTAAATAAGAAAATTAAAAATGACTTAATGAATTAAGTGAGAAATGTCTGTGCAAACTCTCTTTGCATGTGTCTCCCTAAAGCTGGACAAGGGACAGAGCTGTAACCACAGAAGAGGAAGAAACAAGACAACTGTGGAATTATGTCCTTGGTGACTTAACAAAGACAATATGGTCAATTTCTGTATTTAGTGTGGACATCAGATCTTTTTGCTTATGTCTTTCAGTATATAACGCTGCATGTAATTTAACAAGGTATTTGGAATACTTTTCAGCTCGAGATGCAGATGAGAGGGAGAAGTGGATCCATGCTTTAGAGGACACCATCGTCCGCCATACCCTCCAACTTCAGGCAAGTTTCCCTGTCACTTTTCACTTGTTTTACTTCCTTTTTCAAAGTAATGAAATACAATGGCATGGCTGCTAATATCAAACAAACCCTGTATAACGTGGTTGTTCTGTAGCCTATACGATCAGATGTAGTAAAACATCAGTTTAGATTTGAGTCTTTTACTTTTTTCTTCTCCTACCATAATGAAAAGTCAGTATGAGACTTCCATTTATTAACTCATATTTGTAACATACATAGTTATTAACTCATATTTACTTGTAATGTATATTTTTGGATGTGTTCCAGATTTATTGTTGTACATTTTGTTTTGGTTTTGGTTGGGTTTTTTTGCTGGTTTTTTTTGTTTAAAACTAGGAGTTAGTCCTTTTTGGGTAAACCTCTTGTGTGCTTCTGTGCCACCTAATTTGGAAATTAAAATGAAACAGCAGCATTGAACCTCTTTCTGGATGACAAAAATGGTAACTAGCTTGTGTTTGAATCCACTGTGTAAGCTGAATATCAGTGGTTTGCTGGTACTAAGGTCAGATGGTTGGACTGAGGATGGTTCTTAGCACTGGTTATCTAGTCCCAGGAGTTGAACTCAGTGATCCTTGTGGGTCCCTTCCAGCTCAAGATATTCTGTGGTTCTATAATCTGAGATCAGTTTTTGGTGATGTTCTACAGCTGGATGTGTCTATAAGACTTGTTAAACATTTATTTTAGCCCTGGAGAGAAACTCAAACTCTCATGACAGGGATAAAGCTGTCTGATGACAGGGTAGAAATCTTAAAGCAGGTGTTAATTATTTGTGTATAGTATGGCAAGAGGATTAGGTCTCTTAACAATGGATCCTGTGTGAAGAAAGATACAGTAAAAACCCTAATATCACATAAAGGGAAGCTTTTAAAGACTGATTTAGGTGGCATTTGCCCAGTCTAAAGAGTGAGAACAAGCCTGAATGTGCCCCATGCAACTTTGGGCACTTGTGCTGTCTCAATTTACCTGGTAGGCAGTGGGTTCCAACCTTTTTTGATCTCTTAAAGACCACTACAGATTTTCTAGTGAATATCAGATCCCTGGATAAAAACTCCCATTTAGCAATCAGTTTTTCATCTCTCCTAATGTGTCATGGCTACGTTAGATGTAATCTCTCCATCTGGACATGGTAGCTGACCATGGCTGAAGAACCCTGCTCTGCAGTGGGTGTGAGGACAGAGATTATCTAGGGAACAATATGTGGATGTAGAAGGGTCGAGCTCCCTCCCAAGGGATGCCTCTTTCCCCATCCTCAGCTTAGAAAGTGAAAAGGTTAATGTGAGCGGTCCTGTTAGGGTCTGAAATAAAGTAAAAGGAATCTGTGCTGTTTTCTCCACCTGGAAGACTTTTTATGGCTTGGAGATACAGAATCTAGGAATGAAACACCAGAGTATATGTTGGTTTTATTAAAATGTACACTTCCATTCTGTCTAGAAATTGTGAGTAGTTTTATTGGCAGAAATAGATTTCATGATAACAGCTAACAATGGAACTGCTTCTCATTACATAACTCTTCATGTTCCTGGGGTTTTTCAAACAAGTTAGGGCATATTTAGACCAAAAAAAAGCACCCAGGTTAGTGATTTATCTAGTAATATTTGAGGAAATAATGAAAAATCCAGAATTGATTACTAAGAAACATATCCTCTATCGCTGTAAATATGTTCACCATTGAATGTCATACTTTGTGGGCTATTGCTGTGTGCTCACCACTCACTTTCAAGAACCTTCTTTCAGCGTGTGGGTCACGTAACCTTTTCGTTTCTGGGCCCTTGTTTGTGGAGTTGGTGGAACAGCGTTCACTTACACTCCCATTCGGGAACCGCTCACAGGCGGGAGCTGCTGAGCAGGCTCTGATTTAAGAGCGAAACACGACTGCACGTCCTCGCCAAACATCTTTCTTTCACGGGTTAGGAAGAGCGGTCTCCGTTCTGTCCGCCCTGGCCGGTGGGACGCGCAGGGGCTGAAGTTTCGGGGATGCTCGCAGGGCCGGGCGCGGGGTCAGTGCGGGCGGAAATCTGCCCGCGGCTCCGTGGCCGGCCAGGCCCTGTGGGCTGCACCGCTCCCTCCCCCGGCCGCCTCAGCGGGGCCGGGCCGCCCCCGCGCCAATCTGCGGCCGCCGTGCTGGTGACGCGCTGGCCGGGGCCGCTCGGGGGTC
>VZRZ01007244.1:26880-84969 GCA_013398175.1 Climacteris rufus
GGCACGGAGCCCCCGGGCCGGCTCCGGCTCCGGCTCCGGGCAGCGAGCGCCGCCAGCTCCCGTGCGCCCGGGGGATGCTGCGGGCCGGACCCAGCAGCTCCCGGAACGCAAACGCGCCTGGGCTGCGAGAGCGTTTGAACAGAACGGCGCTTCGTGCGCTTGGTGTTCTTTCGCTTTCCTTTTCCTTCGGACAGAACAGCCAAGCGGGTGCTTTGGGGATTATTGGCTCAGCGGGGTGGCGGGGTTCGAGTGCCCCGGCAGAGATTAATTTCTCTAAAGGCATTTTCTTAGGTTCTTAGTTTCTGTCGCAAACAAAACATGCGGTTGTCAGTTGCATAAAGCCTTTAAGCATCTGATTTTGTGTAAAATGTATTTTTCAGAGTCTGTTTTTCATATTTCCATGCTGCTTTCAGTCTGCCTGTTCTGGTACTGGAACGTTCAAGTTTGGAAAGTCAGACTGAAAGTTGACTTCACTGTATCAACACACATCTGAGCTGTGAGAAACTACCAAAGCCCAGGTGGTTCCTGTGTTGTGTGAACCAAATGAGGGAGGATTATGAGTTAATGCGAGGTGGAGAGGTGAAGTGGTGTCTGCGTGTTCTCTAGTCTGATTAATCTTGCTGGTTTTATTTTTGCCTGACTGTTCTGCCGTGTTGTCCTTCAGTATTTATGATGGAAGTGTTTTTGAAACGCTTGATAAAACACACTTCCTCTGCCTGCCTCTCCCCAGGTCTAAAATGAGCTACAGTCAGGGAACTGAGTCATAAATACAAGAGTGAGTAAAGGGATCCAAACTGTCCGGAGGGCTGACAATTAGTAATGTTGTATCCAAAGGGAACAACAATAGGGAGGAAACGTTTTAGATACACTTGAAATCTAATTTGTCTGAATTTTGAAACTGAAGTGTGTTGTTCTGCTTGCTGTGGGTTTGTTTGCACTTATATCAAAGCTATTGCTAAAAATACACGTAGTTGTTCTAGTATCAGCTTTGTCTATGGGAAAGTCGTTGAACAGATGGTGTGATACTGCTGGAAATACCTGAGTTTTTCTGCTTATCCATCCCCAAGTGGTTACTGTTGTGGCATGACCAGGCCTGTGGCTTTGCAGTGCAGCACATCAGTTGCCTCATACCCACAGGAGGTAAGAGGGGAGGGTGTGCATGGGGTGAAGGAATATCGAGGCTTAAGTTTCCTGACTGTCTGGGCAGAGGTGTGGGGAGATAAGTAATCTCAAATTTTTTGTAGTTCCTCAGCAGCATCTTGTGTCAACCAGCAGTGCCATTCAGACAGGACATGCTTCTCGTTGTCCTGCTTTCCTTGCTGTCTTTCAAATACACCTGAGTAGGACGCAAGTGCTACAAGTACTTTTAGGATGTGGAATTTGGCTCTGGAATTGTCTCATGAAGGATAACAAGTAGCTCATGTCTTTTAGAACCACAGTAACTTTCATATTTCATCTACACAACTATTTCAGCCTCTAAGTGGACTCTGTAGAGACAAAGGAACTGAAATTACAAAGTACAAAGGTAGGCCATGTCTTACCACTGTAAAAGTGAAAGGAATTAAGTAAAAATTAATTGCTCTGTAGGTCAATACTTCCGTAATTAAACAAGATATTTACTTCCTAAGCAACAAATAGCAGGGTAAGAAAACTGGATTCTAAGAAGTGGGTCTGTGATGGTTGCTGAAGAGTGATACAGTGGCTTAAACACTGAGTTACACCATGGCTTCACCAACATGTGGGAGTTGGTGCTGCTGCTGGAAGCAGTCCTGTCTCACTTCTCCTAGCAAAAAGGAACAGGCAGTGCAGCAAGAAGAGTAGAACTTGGAACTGGATTCAAAACTACCACAAATTAAAATTGCTTTTCCTCCTGCTCTCTCTTTCTGAGTTTATTTTTAACCCTGATTAGTTTCCACGTTGAGTTGTTTATGTGACAAGGTAAATGTTTATGCTGATTCAAAAGAAAGAGCAGAGTAAAGGTGACAGTAAACAACAGGGGGACTGATTTGTTTCCCATTCATTTATGCTGGTGTAAAGTGTTTATGAAATGTTGGTAGGAGCAGTTCACTTAATATCTCATTAACCAGGACTCTTTATGGCCTTTCTAAAGCTGCAAACAAGAATAAAAGGTAGAGTAAAACTTTCTTACATGTTAAGTATATTACGCTCCTAAATGTATTATATTGTTAGTCACTGGCTTTTCAATGCTTCTTCTACTGTGAGTCAAGAATGCTTGCATAAAACTAAAGCCAGGCTCTTTTAGAGTAAGGGTATATCCAGTATAGATGTGTTTTGAGTGCTGGTGGAAGGACACAGTGTTGGCAGCTGTGCTGCCCTTTCCAGATTTTGCTGACAAAATAGCCAGAATAGTGGGTGAGTACCTTAGAACCACGTGCATTATCTACACTGATTATAGATTGTAAAGGTAAAGGACTAGGACTCTGGGATATACTTAGTATTTGTGAGGGTTCAGAATTGTAACCTGTGCTTTAAAGACAGAATTTTGCATCAGTGTGTAAATACTTCTGTTTCCTGAACTTTGTTTTCCTAGGAGATCTGATAATGTCTATAGCTACACAGACTTTGCTAAGCATTTTGTGTTTTGCAAAGTAGAACTTTTATTTTTTCATGTAGGAATTGCCATATTCTGACTGGAAGGGTCATATGCTTTCCAGAACCCATATATTTGTTTTCAAACTTGAGACATTTACATTTTGAGCTTAAAATATTGCGTAAAAATCTAGCAGAGGAAAAAAATAGGGTTTTCCTTGCCACAAAAGTGCCCTTGTTTGTTGGCTTACAAGTTGATTTGTTGTTTTTCTTCAGTTTTTTATCAGTGGTCCTTATAGGCACTGTCCAACTTGACAAAATCAAACATGGTATAGGCAGAAGATATGGTTCTGATGAGATATAGTGGATGACAGGAAAACATTCTTACTTCTTTAACTTACACAAGAATTTTTTGTTGGACTTGGCATCCTAATTAGATGAAGAATGTAGCAGAAGTGTCTTCAAAAAGATAAGAAAGTTCGCTTTGTACAGCTTTCTCTCTTCCTCCCCCAGTAAAGCTATTATTGTAATGCTTTTATTTGAGAAATATATTTGAATTTTTCTGTTAAGCTTCTTCTAAGGATGATGCAATCTTTTCATCCCATCCGAGTTGGAAAGAACTGGTTTAAATTAGGCTGAATTACTTCTCAGCATGGACAAGTTTTGAATACAAATGCATTAGTGATATGTGTGACTTCTAATTTGGAGGACAAGGAAACAACATGTAAACTCCCTTAGTGCTAGCAGTTCTGTAGTGAAATAAGGCTCATATTATGTATTTTTAATTGGGTTATGTTTTGTTGTTGCCCTTCTTTTCACCCCCTCCAACAAAAAGGGTTGTGTATGAAGGGAATAATTTTGCAGGACTGTTGACATGAGAGTTGTTTGCTCAACCCCAGGGCAGCATGTAAACCCTGTGCTGGGATAATCATCCTGTCTGCTCACTCCTCCCCCCTGGGCATCCCACAGATCCCTCTGGGACACCTCAGACTGGTCAGAGTGCTCCTGCTGCCTACAAACACTTGGCCTGTGCCCTGGAATCTGCTCCTTAAGCTTTGGATGTGTCCTGAAGAGGAGGCACATTCCAGAAATTGTGGGAGGGAGGGAGGATGAGGGAAAGAATGCTATGGTACCTTCTTTTCTTTCCTAAGAGTTCTTATCAATATCTTTTCTTGGTGGGGAGGAATCAGGCACCAAACAATTTGTTTTGACACCAAACTTCTTGGTTTGGGAGGCGATGGGCAGACCAACAGTTTTTAAGTTACTTGCTTCTGCAGCTATTTCATCTGGTATTGTAACTGCTAATTCTTTTACACTTACATGAACACAGTCGTTATTTGAGGGAAATAAAAGTGTACTTAAAAATAGATGTAGTTACTCAATGGAAAAACAAGTTAATTACTTTAGATAGCTACTGACAATAAGATAGAATCAATGTATTTCTGAAGATCTAAAATAGCCTGGATTCCTATTCTTTTTCGTAGTTTGAAGATACTTATTTTGGAATCACAGGATGACTTCAGCTGGAGAAGACCTTTGCAAATCACCTGTTCCAAGGGCCTTCTCACTGCAAGACAAACTTGTACTTTAGATCAGGTTGTCAAGGGTCAAATCCACTTGAGTTTTGAACTCTGCCCTTCAAGGGTGGAGGTTCAACAATACCTGCAGGCAACCTGTTTTGTCAGTCTGTGAATAGGTGAGCAGCCTATAATACAAGTTTCTCATAAAAATTTGATTGCTCATTCAGATGTGCAGATTCCTAATTTACAAGTTTAACAAGCTGTTAAATGCCGTTCTGTTGACTCTGCTTACCCATTTCTTTTTAAGCTTCATTTCTTTCATGGCAGGGAAGGAGGGAAAAGGTCTTCATTTTACTTTTACTGTGTCTTTGGCTGACCAGATAATCAAGAGTAAAGATTTGTTACACAAACCTGCACTTTGTATGTCTGCTCTTTCTAAATTACTGCTGGGTTTGAAATACTGATTGATTTTTTTTTTCCTTTGCTACCTGTGCAGGGTGGTATTGCTAACCTTTCTATCTTTAACTTTCCAATTATCTTTTGGTTTTCAATTTTAAAACTACGTGAAAACCTAAAATTATTAACCTAATCTGATGTAACACAGACTAATAAGTTTGCTCAGTAGGTTATCAAATTTCATCTTAACAACCCAAGAGCAAACTAATGAAGTGCTGCAGCTTTAAGTACCTGTCCTTCTCTGCAAAATTATTTTCATGTTTCATCTCTGTGCTATGTCAACTTGACACTGTACTGGTTTTATGGCACTCTCTTTACATTGGTTGAAGTTTTAATTTTCTAATAGAACTTGCTAGGTTACAACTTTCACTCTGTGTTTTATGTGGGTGTCTGCTCAGTTGTAACACTCAATGTTTTGATCAGCTTTTCCCTTAGTGCTAAGAGCCTGAAATTTAAGAATGGCATTTTATCTTTAAGCCACCACTAAAAATACCAGATGGTTACATATTAGTAGTCATAGAGTGATGACTGAAATAAAAATCAGCATTTGGATGCAGCATACAGGTAACATGCACCATAAACTATATTTCTGTGTGTAGTATCTTCAGCAGAAATTTTCTGTGTAGTTCATGTGGTATATGAAACTTGACCTCCAGAATTTTTAACTGAGCTTGCAAGACCATTTGCTGAACTGATGGGGTTGGCTGGTAGCTTACAGACAATTCCATTTTCAGCAAGGAAATAGAATACTAATTTCACATGATTTCAGATGTAGTTTCAGTGTAATTTAAACTAGTTTGAGGGAGTGTCAAAAGTTGTTTGGTTGGGAGCACTCTTATTTCTGCCTATTGTTATTGTTATAATTTATTACACTCAGTGCTTTCTGTATTTTCTTTATTTCTGGTCATAATTAAAATGGTTTCTCTCTTCTCCTTCTTCCTCCTTGTTTCAATGTCACTGGTGTTGACTGATACAGACTGAAGTATCTGTTTTTAAATGCTGACTTACAAGCTCATCTGCATGGATATGTATGGATAGATTTACTCATATAGAGCTGTTAAGATCTGAGTGTCAGTCTGTAGCAAATGAGTAAAGAATAATATTTTCTACAGTCATTAGATGGGTTTATGTGTTAGGCTGTGTGTGATACTGTGCAAGTCATTCCTTTGCTGCACACAATGTTCACACCTCTAAAGAGCCATCAATAAAGTTCTTAATATGATGGCCCATTGTCATACAAAAATAAAAGAAACTGTCTGTTCTGACAGAGCAAACAATGCCAAAGAAAACATTACACTAATATGGAATTTTACACATAGAGATTGCCCATCTTCCCCCACACAAAATGTTTTTTTCCCTGCTGGTTGATCTTTACACATTCAGACTCTTGAGGTTCTCAGCAGTTAAA
Organism: Climacteris rufus; assembly: GCA_013398175.1. Lineage (NCBI taxonomy): Eukaryota > Metazoa > Chordata > Aves > Passeriformes > Climacteridae > Climacteris > Climacteris rufus. Next base: position 32,815 of record VZRZ01007244.1, read on the forward strand.
ACAGCAGTTGATGGTTTCATAAGAGTTTGAAGTGAAGATGTTGTGTTTGAGATCAGTGTGAATACAGGTGAAAATATTCAGGCTAGTGGGAAAGTTGTCACTGCTGTGGTGTTCTCAGGGCTGTGTTTCTGGTATAACTGATTTGCTTCTTTATCCTTTGTGGGTTTTTTCCTCCTATACATGTTTATCTTGCAGTATACAATTTTTTTCAGTATTTGTTTCACAGTTCCATTTGCATTAAAGATATTATATAAATAAATCTTTAATGTGTTTACATAGCATATGTGCAAGAAGGCAGAAGTAATCAAGAATCCTCTCTTTTCTTTCCTCTAATTAAAGATGTGGTATCCCAGTGGGAATTTGTTTGGGTCTTTAAATACATGGTGTACCAGTTTAAAAATAGGGATTATGTTATATGCAGAAGTGTGCTCTGAGTTACATTATTAGGAGAAACAAGTTTCCAAGCAAGTAAATATCAAAGTAATCACTATCATGGCACTGATACTTTGTCCTTGGTGGTACGTGCAACAGAATCTCAGAATTCAAATACAATGACAACCATGCAAATCATTATAGCTCTAAAGGAACTAGGGCAACCAGAACTAATAGTTTTGAACTTTTCATTTCAAAGGTATTTAAGGAAAGATTTAGTAGTTCTTAGGTAGGGAGCTTTGAATTGAACAATCCTGTCTGAAGTGTGAAAAGAGCAGTTTTCCCATTGGGTATGGTTTGGACTTCCCTAACTGAAATGTAAGGATATGGAATCACAAGACTGTCTCCAGAAAAATATGAATTCTCCTTTATATTTTGTAAAGAAACTTTAATCAGTGTAATTTAAGAGGATTTGTTCAGTCATAAGCAATGAAATACTCTGGTGTGTGATGATTATACCCCCTCTGAAAATGTGGAGCAATTTGCTGTTAGTGATTTAGCTGCAAATAGAAGCCAGATGTGTTCAGCTGTGTGCCTGTGTTTGCACGTGGCAGCACGAGAGGCAAGGCAGCATTTCTCAGTCAGATGGCAGGCAAAACCAGATTGCTGTTAGATTTATTTTTCTCCTCTGAAACACTAATTCAATGTTTGATTTTTATTTGCTTATTTATTTCTAGGGTGTGGATTCAGGATTTGTTCCCAGTGTTCATGATTTTGACAAGAAACTTACTGAGGCTGATGCTTACTTACAGATCTTGATAGACCAGCTGAAGGTATGGCAACTGAATGCTGCTTTTACTGTGTTGGGGGACTGCTTGTCAGGCTGCATTTCAAGGAATCAAGATGAAAATGTCGTAGGGTTGTTAAACTGGAGTTAAAAATTAGCTCAAACATTTATATAAAATGGTTTACAATAGCTGAAAGATTCTGTTTTACATATATCTTTATGGTAATGGCAAGTTTACTAATTTCCAAACATAATTAAATCATTGTGTTGCTCATAGCATTTTAGAATCTATCTCGAGGAGATTTTGTCAGGTGATGTGTGACTACAGTTGCAGATGGTTTCAGACTTTGTTGCAGTGGTGGTAGATAAACCATGCTTTGTCCTTGAGTGAAAACATTCTGCAGGAGTGTTGTACAATGCTCTTTTATACTTTGTGTTTTAAGAACAGAGGGGAACGTGAGGAACAGTGAGGTCATGGTCGTATCTCTCAGTACTCACCTTATTGAGGAAAACACTTTTTGCTGCTGCTTAGGACACTTTTTTCTCATGACTCAGCAGGTTAAAATTGCTGTTAAATTGCTTCAGTTCTGCTGGGTTGGATTTTTTTCCCTGATATAATGTGCAAGTATTGCATGTGGGATATTCAGCAAAAATTCAGTTGGAGGGGAGGGCTGAGAGGGGGATAAGCATAGCAACAAAAATGAAGGTAGGCAGAAGAGATGCAAACAAAATTCAGAGCTGCCCTGCAAAGACTTGATCAGGAGTTGTCTTTGTCTGCCACTGCAGAGCCATCGCTTCACTGACTGAAGGTATTTAAATCTTTACCCCTTCTAATTGTTATTTCAGGCCAGCTGGGGGGAGGGGCATAGAAATTAATTAATAATGAAAGATGAGTCAGTTTGAGAATGGACACAGACCAAGATCACAGTCTTTTTTTAGAACTAGAAATCAGCCCTCAAGGGAAAGGGAACACATGAGTAGGTTTGAGGCAGGCAGTTGAGTGAAGAACTGCAGCTCACTTCCTAAAAATTACATCCTCTTCTTTGGGCAGGGGTGGCTGTAATGAACTTTTAGCATTACCCTTAATCTTTTCTCTTCCTTGAACAACTTCATGTGTGTGTGTGCACCTTAGAGTGCCCTCAGAGAGATCTGTTAACTGTTTCAGCTCAGCTTCTGTTAAATGCACATGCAAGCTTTACAGTAAGGATTTGTTTCACTTTGCTTTGTTGCATCTCATATCCCATTTTTAAGAAAATTAACATAAATTAATGCTGGGAAGTCACTATATATCTTCCAAAAAATGTGCTTACAAATGTTACACCATTTGAATCATGTACCTGAATCAAGGGACCTGGAAGGGTTGATGAGGGTTGAGGCTGTTTTGGTAAGTCCTTCATGTGCCCCAAAGGTCTTTGCTGAAATAGAAGAAAGGCACTTGGAGGTGTTCTGGTGAGTGTCACTTTTATTACTTAACCTCACCTTTTTGTTCAAATCATGGTAGAATTGTGCCAGGCTGAGCTGTGAGGATGTGAGAAATTAGTTACAAATTTGTTATATCACAAATTCTGTAAAGAAATATTAGGCCCAAAGTGCTTTGGATCACAATACCAGGGTTGTATGACTTAAATACTTATGAAATGTTTTTGGTTTTGAAATGTTGGTGTTTCTGTCTGATTTTATATAGAAAAATAACACTTGCAGTATTTTCACACGTATCTCTTTCTTTTAGCTCTTTGATGAAAAACTCCAGAACTGCAAAGATGATGAACAGAGAAAAGCAAGTACATTTTATCTTAAAAATTGCTTGTTTATCAGATGGTTTTGTGCATCAATTTACTATAGTCTATAGAAATACATAGTACACATTTATCTAGTTGTCAAAATCACTTCAAGCAATTTGAATAGCTGATGACATTTGTGTTGTGACTAAATTGCAAACAAAAATTTTAGGGTATCATAACATTAAAAAAGCTTTCAGTCTGTTAGAAATGATTGCTCCTCTGCTATCCAACAATTAAAAGCATTTTAACTTAAATCTCCTATTTTTTAATCTTTAGCAAGGATGAGCATTTCATGTTGGTAGGAATCACAAAGCTATTCTGAAGGAAAAAAAAAATACTACCAATCATGTATTTCACATAATCAGTCTGCATCCTGTGTAGGTCTGTGACATTTTGGAAGTCTGAGAATACCACAGTTCATTCCCCTGAAGTGAGGGTGCCAGAAATGTGGTAGTGGGGAGCACTGCTCTTTTAGCAAGATTGTAATTCATGGAGTGCTGTGTGTTCTTTGTGTCCTCTCCTGTTCCATTTCAAAGTCAGCTTTGTAGGTCTGAGTTCAAGCACTGTTTAAGAAAAGCTGGCACATACCTTTGGTGCTGTGGGTTTGGCATTTAGTGTCATGCTGGTTTCATATATTAATTTGTGTGTGTGGAGGTGAAATTTAACAATTCCTTATGGGGTTTTTAATACAGAGGAGTTGCTTTTTTTTCAGCAAATGCAGTAAATCCAAAATCATAAATTGTGATGTATTTCATCCTAGTTCACCTCCCTCAATGTCTTTTGTGAAAAATAAGCTGTGTTCTATTGGTGTTTGGTGCCAGTTTTGAAAACTGTTTGATTCCTTCTGTGATTAGTTGCCTTCTTAATAATGGTGGTGACCTTTCATGTGTTATTCATCTTTCCCGAGGTGTTCCATGGTGTCTTGGGGAGTTCTTTCACATGTACAGGCTTTTAAAATAACTTTGAAGTGCTTCTCTGTCAGCCTGTTTAATCTATAGACAACTGACCACAAGAGTAAGATCTAAGGATTTTGTATTTCTCCTTCAGTGTGTCTTACTGAGAAGAGCTGTCCTTCAGTTTTGACCTCTCTCCAGATGCTACTTTGCAGATCAGGCAGTACTTTCTTTTTTCCTGTGGCAGTGCTCCTAATCCCTAGGGACTTTCCACATGTTGTGCTGACTTTTTTATTTATCTCTGCAAGGCATCTGTGGAATAGATGGATTGACTTTATAGAGAAAGGAGGAGGCTCATTTAGAAGAGGTCGGCTTCCTCTGGTTTTAAATCTTGATGAGGGTTGCTATTACTATAAATTCCATTTATTCTCTATTAAAAATGAAAGAGACTTGACAAATCACTCTTTTGATCAGGTCTCTTCCTGTACTGAGAGGTTTTTTGATATGGTATTTAGCAGTTTCCCTGTTTGTTTATGGAAGCATGGTTCAGCTGTCAGATCATGAGCTGAGAGTAATCTGCAGGATACTTCCATCAAACCCATAGTTCTTTCCTCTGAGGAAACAAGATTTGGCTATTTAAGTGTTAAGTGCTTCTCAACCAGCTGAGTGCTCTTCTGCAGCTGTTTATGGCCAGGGATTTCAAACTTGAACTGTTGTTTTTGCAAGTCCACAGAGCACTGGATGAGCTAAGTTTTAGTTACAGAATATTTGATCTTTTGAAGATGATGGCACAGGGATATAGGTGTTCTGAGATGTGGTGATCTCTTCAGCTTGGAATAAGGCAGTGCAGACATAGACTTGATAAGTTATGAAGACTGAGAAAACAGGAATTGCCATGAATCCCCTGTGCTGTGTTGCTGTTCCTGGCAGAAGTGCAGCAAGCAGGGTTTGGTGGGATGATGCCCACCCAGCAGTGCTGCTGGATGTGCTGCTGGGGCTCAGTGCAGGGATGGGACTGCACAGGAGGGAGAGGAGGCTGTGTGACCTCAGGGTGCTGCTGTTTCAGGGTCAAGAAAAGACAGGACCTTGCTTTCTTACAGTGTTACCAATATTACTGGTGGGAACTCCATGAAAGCTTTTCTGTTTACTTTTGTGTAGATAACTTGACCACACATTAGGGAGAATAAAACTGTGAAACACTCAAAGGCATCAGAACAGCAGAGAGGTGCTTGTTTGCAGGTAGGAACAAAGCTGACATTACTTAACAGGATTTGGGAGGGAAGTATAGCCTGCTTAAGCTGTTTGGTTCAAAACAAGTGCTTTTTGTCAAGTAAATCCAAGGCTGAGCACACAGATTTAGGTTGCACCTTCCAGATTTCAACCATGAGTCAGACACCCCTGCTTGCCTCTGCTGCCTCTCTGTGCTGGATGAGCTGATCCTTCTGGGGTCATATGATGGTTGAAGGAGGCAAAAATCATGTTGGGTGAGATAAAATTAGCTTTCTCTGTGATTTCATAAAAAATCAGATGTCAAGGAGGTACAAGCAGCAAGTAGATGGAGTAGTTTCAGCAGCAGCCTGCAGTTTGATTAGATTAATTATAGCATGTGGCTGCATTCTGCAAATGTAAATCTGCAGGAAATCGATGTTCTAGATGAAAATATGTATATTCATTACCTAAAAGTAGGGGAACTGTCTTACTAAACTTTTATCTTCATCAGTTTTCAAAGACTAGGGATGTTGAAAAAAGAAAAGTGTGATAAATATCAGTAATAAATGGTATTTGATTTTTTTAAATTGGTAATGTGGTTTATCTTCAACATACCTGCTTACGATTTTCCTTTCAGTTTTGTATTGTCTAAATTATTAAAATTCAATGTGCTGTGTTCTTGCAAGGTAGTCAAAGAGCACAAATGTGAAAAACACGGGATCAATGCAAACTGTTACTCCTTAATTTGGCCAGCTCACAAAGGATTCATTTCCGTAGAGGAAAGAACTATGGTTGCATAATTTGTGGAAAGGCCTTGGAAACCTGGTTGTCCTGAGGATTTTCCCATCTCAGATCTTCTCTGTGATCTTTGACAAATTACCCTTTTGTCTGTACCTGTGAGAATAACAATGTCTTAGTGTCTTGTTTGGAAAATTCCAGATAGGTGGGAAGAAACCAACATCACTCAATTGCATCACATGGCCTGAGATCGCTTTCTTATTTCCAGCAAAGATGATGTCATTGAAAAGATTGAGATCTCAGTTTATTTGGTCTGCAAACACTCTATAATATGTTGGGGGAAAATAGGTAAAGAATGATCAGAGCTGCTGATGTCTGTCTACAGGTGGCTATAAAGCTTTGAGACTAAATTATTTCCTTCAGCTGCATCATCTTTCATCCAACAAGATCTGTGTGTTTGGGTACATTGCCTCTTCTATTTTGGTGCTAAAAGGCTCAAAACTTCCATGTTGTCATATTTAAAATGCTTTATTTGATATGTGTTGATAAAGTTTAGAGTGGAAGTATCATAGAGACGTGAAAAACAAACAAAAACAAAGCAGAGGAATTTTTAGCTGTTGGTATGTTTCTCTGCTAGCAGCAGGAGGAAATATAATATAACTTTGTGATAAAACATCCCTGATACAATATATTCTATATAAACATGGCCCAGTCTTTCCAGAAGGAAGGGCTTAGTCTGGATTCTGTTTGGCCTCCTTTTGCCACTTAATGCTGAAGAAAATGTACAGCATCCTTTGAGTAACATCTAGAGCTTCACTGAAAATTTCCCCCCAGGTATTGCCTGAGAGGCTGTCACTGCATTTTTCTTTTTAACCCACAAATTGAGACTGTTCATTCCTGTAGATTTAGAGATGCATGTTGCTCTCTTATGATGTAGAATTTGGCTTGCAATGCCATGTGGGGGAAAAGGTTCCTTTACACACTTTGATTATTCAAGAATCAAGCAGAATGTGACTCCAAGTCACATGAGACCCTCACATTAATCTAAACAAAGAGATCCTGTAATTGTATTAGTAGAGGTTCAGTGCTGAGTCCAGGTCAGTAATTTTGCCTGCTGCAGACAGACCCAAGGACATCAACAGGATGCATCTGCTCCTGGGACAGGTCACACTGGTGTGTGACATGGCATGCAGATGCCTCTTGCACGCCTGAGGTGCAATTCCACATAGGAAATATTTGTGAACCAGCATTTCTAGATAAAATGAAGTAGGCATATTTCCAGATGCACTATTACTGAAGACTTAGAAAGAACGAGAACATGTGTGCACTGTTATTTGCAGTGATTTGTTTTCAGCTGTGCTTAACTCCATATGTTTATTGTACTTGAATGATGGTCATTTCATGGAATGGTGTTGAGATGTGCCACCATTCAGTGCACTTTACAAGGATACAGACTGAACTCAAAATCTTCATGCTGCATTTCATTTTTGTTGATGTTATGCACAAATGAAGTATAGATTTTAATGGGTGTGTATAATATCACTGCTTAGAAATGTCTAACCTTGTCATCTTTAAGCTTAATTATGAGTTTGACTTCAGTCTTGTCTTGCAAATTGTGTCTATATATGGAAATAGTCTTTACATGTTGGTTAAGGGCTTTTCCCCTCCTGCAATTTAAAATTAAAATATTGTGTTTGTACAGTATTTAGGTCAAACCAGATGTTGGCATGTCTGTCTTTAACCACACTATTTTGATTTTTCTTTTACAGAAAATTGAAGGTCTCAAAGAAACAACTAGTGTAAGTTTCTTTACTTTTTGTACCTATTATATATAGATTCTGAAATCCATCTTATTTTCTTGGATGAGTTTTTAAAGATTTTTACAGAAAAATGGGAATCCATATTAGGTCCAACAGTGTGATGGCAGAGGCAGCCTGGTTCTGGTGCTCTATTCAGGTTTCTGTCCAGCACCTTGGAATCATGGAATAGTTGAGGTTGGCAGGGTCTTTAGTGCAGCCCTGTGCTGCTAGCACCATCCCCTAGAGCAGGTTGCCCAGCACCAAATCTACTCTGGGTTTTGAGTAACTCCAAGGCTGGAGGCTCTACAGCTTCTCTGCACAAGGTCTTCCAGTGTTTGATCATCCACAGAAGAAACTCCACAGGGTTTTCTTCTGTCTGAGGTGATTCTCCTGTGTTTCTGTTTGTGGCCATTGCTTGTCCTTCACTGGGCACCACTGAGCAGAGTTTCTCTGTGTTCCCTGCCCTGCCATCCCTGATAGTCAGATATTGATGCCCATGGATAAGGTCTCCCTGAGCCTTTTTCTCTCCAGATGAAACAAGCTCAGCTCTCTTCCCATGACAAGTCTGAGCTGCCTGCAGCACTCAGGGACTTTGGAGCTGACCTCCATTTCACCTTGACAACCTGGGTTGTGTGTGGCTTTGGAAACTTCAGTTTTCTGCTGCTCTGCTTTTGTCTCTGGGAAAAAAAAAAAGGGGAAGGGGAAAGTAGGGGTTCTACAGAAGTGAGTGTCCCTTTAGTTCTCACCCAATATTTCAGCAAATATTCTATATTACTAACAACATAAAATATTAAGGGATAGTAATACAAAGTTTTCTTCTGTTCTGTTTCTTTTCCTAGAACATGGTAGAATCAATAAAACACTGCATTGTGTTGCTACAGATTGCTAAAGTAAGTACACTCTAAACTATTTTGAATTTTAATGATACAGCATTAATCTGTGTGAGAACAATTGAAATCTGAAAGTGGCTTCTATGTGATTCAGGATCAAGAAAGCAGAAGTTGATTTATGCTATTATTTTAAAGAAGTTTCTGAAATACTGAGTTCCACAGCAGGCAGTCCTGTTAATGCCTGTGGTAACAATCATACTGGTTCAAGTCTTCCTTCAGATAAACTTTCTTTTGCAGAATTTGCTATTCGACTAAAGAAGTACTTAGACAAATCTGAGGGTGACATAACAGAAACTTAACAAAACTCTTCTCTCTGCTTCCTCTAAGAATGTGGCTTAGAAGTAAAAAAGTGGAAAATGTAAATAATTAAACCAGTTTAGCAAGATTTGTCATAGGTCTGAAGTTCATGATGATGTTGGAACTTCTAGAAGTAAGACTTGTATTACTTGAGACACCACTATGGGTAATGCATTTATGCTTTTCACCTACGTGTTTCATTAGATTTTAAAATTTGGTGAGTTTTGGATGTACTTTTTGTTAAGTTCTGCCCTTACAAGTTTAATATAGTACATTTAGGATATGTTAATTATGAGCTGCTGATTTATGTCTTGTGACCAAAATGGAGGGAGAAGTTATTTTGCAAAGAAATTAATTATAGGTATTTTCAGAATTTTGGGCTGATTTAATCAGAACACTTTCTGATTTATCCAGAAATAGGCATAGGCTCTTCAATTACTTTTTTTTCTGTAGTCTAGATCAGCTGTTTTTTATGGCTTTTGAATGCAATGCTGCTGTTTGTTTTCATTTTAGATGCCAGATACGTTGTATAAAATTGAGTGCGGTGAAAATTGGAGTATTTAGAATCTTACAGGATCAGAAGTCAATTCACTAAAAGGATCAATATATGTTTTATGAAATTCAAGTTTCATATCAATTGCTTAAAAATTCTGAAGAAAATGTTTGTTAGTTAACAGATTTGTACTAAACTAGAACTTTTTTACAAGTAGTGTAGGGTACTTTGAAATAGTTTTGTGCCACATGAATTTAGAGCTACAACAGTTTTTATTTAACATGTAGTGATACTACTTAAATCCTTCACTGTAGTGGCAGCAAGAAAAGCCTTGTCAGTACTAAATTTGCTGTTATTTAGTCCTGACTGTAAGAGTTTTAGTACAGTGAAGACAGAAGACTATATGTCATTCTTTAGGGGTTTGATAGAGTCAGTGTTAGACAAATTAGGTGATAATATGCTGATTTCCTTAGCTGTATGTGACTTGCTGTATTGAGGTAGCTGTTGGAGAAACTGTGTGACAAATTTCTTGCTCTTTTTTGTTAATTACTATATAAATGTATTTAATAGTTCCTAATTTTGCAGGGATTTAATTTCTATGAAATGTTGCTCCTTTTTTTAGAGCTCTGTTATTAGCAAATGTGAAATGCAGAATTATGATCTGTTTTTCAGGTTCTTGGTCAGAGCTGGTAATAGGTGGTTAATTAACTCTCTTGTTTCTATTGAATATCAAATCCTGTTTCTGCTCTGTGTGAGTTTATTGGGGGATAGACAAACATGACCACTTATGCTGATGCTAAGCATCTTTTGGACTTCTTTGGGTGGTTTGCTGGTGGTGGCCAAAACTGGTAGTGGCAGATGTAGATCATGTAGATCAGGTTCAGTACTTTACTGTTCCAACCACCATGTAAGTGTAAAGGTAGGTGGAATGTGGGCCCCCAAAGCTGCTAACACTTGCTTTTTGTTGCACTAAATCAGGCCTTGAAGTCCCCCTTTCAGTACCAATAAATATTAACCAGTGTAAATAGATGAGCTTATCCACTCAGGAGTGGGGTTTTATTGTTTGGATTTTTGCTAAACCATATCTAAAGCTCCTTTGGAGCTATTGAAGACAAGGTGGTTTAAATGGGTGGCTTATGCACAGCTAATTGGAAGATGTTGATCCAAATACAGTAAAAAAAAATTTCCCACTACTTTAACCTTTTTTCTGCTTCATCTCTTCACATTCTTTCAGGCAGCTATACTTGTTGACTGCATGGGAATTCTGTCATCATTGCTCCCTCACCTTTTCTATAAACTATGTTGGTATCCTGATTTCCTACTGCTGTAGAAAATTCATAGTACAGGGGGGTTTGTTTGGGTTTTTTCCACAGTTCTGCAAGTAGTGTGTGTATGATGCAATCTCTGGGTAAAAATGTGTCATGCCTGACTGTGGCTTTGTGCTCTCCAGTAGAAAACCTTTTAAGATTCTGCAAGTTTTTTTCCCAAAGCTGTAATGCAAGTATGGCTGCTGACTGACACTGCTGAATATAAATCTTATTAACACCACCCTGCACCCCATTTTTACTCCTACAGTGCCTTTCTCATTAGGAGACAGACTTGGCAATTCCCTTCTGGTTGTCTGTGTACCTTGATGCTGTTACCTTTTCTCTGTATGCTTAGAACTCTGTTTCAAACACACAGCTATTTATTATTTGGATGATTTTGGAACACTGAAGCAAACTTGGATTTTTGGTGGTTTGAGTTTTGTTTTGTTTCTTTATTGTGTGTTTATTTGTTCTATTTCATGAACTCTTAAACCTCTTAGTATTTGGACTGTTAAATTTTAATTAAACTTACTGGTAAATCAAGTGTGTAATTATGCCACTCGTACTGAGGTGACCCATGGCATTTTCAAAATAAAGAAGTAAATACCAGCTAAAGAGGAATGTGATATAACACACACATTGCTTATCAAAAAGCAATCCAAACAAATGAAGTGGGATGGACAAGTGGAGCACCTGACCTGTGTTGTGCCCTTTGTGTGTAAGGCAGTTGAAGATGTCCAGCTTTGCTGATGTGTGTGATGTAAACTGCATGTAATGGTCACCAGTGATGTGGTAAACCTCAGTCTTAGAAATACATGTGTGTTATGAAGTGGTTTTTATAGTTTAGTTATTTAGTTTTGCATCTTTCCCTTTTTTTTTTTTCCCACTCCATAATTTCTGTCAGTCTTGCCTGCCCAGTTTTGTGGAATTTCTGCCTTCCTTACCTCATTGATACTGCTGATGGTGCATTACTGAGGTGGAATAACAAGTGTCAGTATCATACAGCATCTTTGTGGTTTGTCTTAGGTCTTAGGGGTGATGGACACAACATGGGAATTTTACGTGTTGGGAAAAAAATTATGTGTTTTGTAAATTTGCAACCCAGTGGAACTCATTGCCCTTGGTGATGTTTCTATCAAGGAAAGCCTTGCTTCAAAAATGTCAACCAGCAGACATGAAATTTGGGCAGCCTATTGCCAACTGTGTAAGCTAAGGAAGAATGTTTTAAGTATCAAAATATAAATATGTGCCAACTTTCTTAATGCTACTTACATCTGTTTTTTCTCTTATTTCTTTTAAATGTAACTTGAAATCCAGGAAATTGCTCTGCAGACAAGTCTAAAAGTTCACAGTGGGCAAAGTTATGGATTGATACATACTGACTAATACAAACTTTGCAGCAGAAGGGAAGAGATTTGGCTTAGTGTTCAGTTAAATTTATACTGAATTTATACTAAATTTATACTGTTGTTGGTACAGTGTTAAAACTCGAGGTTGGCATCAACTTGTCTGTTGCTTATGTTATTTCCCCTCAGGTCAGGGATTTTCCATACATCGCCTTCTCTTTCACATATGCTTTAGAAAACAACCATGAAAATCTGAGATTGTAAATAATTGTAAAAAAAAAATAAATAAATTTAGTGGATGCCAGAAAGCAGAAGTTAAAACCTTTTAACTTACTTTAACTTACTTCTGCCTTTCTAAAGCAAGAAGTGTTTTTGAAAACTACCTATGTGCTAATCACAGAAACTGAGAACTTCATGTTTCAGGGACTCAGGGGAGCTGCAGACCATATTTTGGGCAGCTCTGAGGTGTTTGGGAAGAGCCCATGTTGTAAAAGCACAATTGTACTCTGCAGTACAGAAAGGGTATTTTAAAAATCGTTTGCACTCACGTGGACAGGCCCTCAGAAAATGCTGATCTTCAGAGGTGCAGTGAGTGTGTGTGGAGTTGTGTCTGCCAGGTTTAGTTACTGTATCACATGCTGAGGAACATTTTATGGCTGAAAATGTGAACATTCCTGAGGGAAGCTCGCTGTTCTCGCTTAGCACAGAACTGATCAGTCGTGCACGATTGTTATGTTGATATTTTTAACATTTTTTCCTTAAGGACCAAAATAATGAGGAGAAGCACGCAGATGGACTTATAGTAAGTTTAAATCTAATCTTTATCTCCTTTTAATTCTGCAGAACATGTGAACAGAGACCTGAATTTCCACTCACTTTGCAACATGCTTCTTCCTTTCTCTAATTTACTGCTTCCAGTGTCTTGTTAAAATTCCTGTTGAGTCCTTAGCTCCTGAGTTTGGCTAACAACCTTGTCTTTAGAAAATAGAATGGTCAGTTTTGTATGGAGTGTCTTAAACAGCAGTGTTGTGACTGAACACTTAGATAAAAATCTGCCATGTGAACAGATGAAAGGGAAACTCCTGGGATAGAAATAGTTTTGTGTTCCATCTGATGTATCTTTGTGTAGGAAATAGATCTGCTCTCCGTGTGCTTCAAGTAGTTTGTCTTTTCTACAGTGCTGCTCCTTTGATGCAGAGTTGTGTTATGTCTGTCTAAGCAATGTTTCTTCTTTAATAGAACTTCTGCATTTTTAATGTAACTTCTGTCATTTTGGGGTTTGGTCACATGTGATTTCTCTCTCTTTGTTCTTTTTGTGTCACTTGAGTACATTTCAGATACTTTTAGTAGGAGATTGCTTTCAGTAAAAACTCTAAAGTTCATAATGTCTTTTCATTAGAGCTAAGGCTTTAGTTGTCTGACCCCTATAAACAGCTTTAGCAGTAGAATTTTCTGGTATGAACTTTGGAGTAAAGATGCACATACATGTTTTGGTTTTATGCTTATCATAAATAAGATGAATTGTGTGCCCTGTGGATCTCACAGTGTAAGGGACAGATCTCACAGATCTCAGTGTAAGGGAATAGGTTCTGTCATGTGCCCTGTAAAAGAGAAATTGTCAGGTAGACACTTCCACAGGGAGAGGACCTGCATATTTGGTCTGCAGCTCAGAAATTTCAGAGATATTGCAGCTTAATACAGCCTGAATTTGATTGACCACTAATCACATTATCTGTGGGTTGGCTTCTACTGGGGAGGAAAAAATACATTTCTGTAAGAATATGTTAACTATGCATCAGTGAGTGTGAAGTCTAAAATTTTGATGCTATGGAGGTCAACATCAGCTTGGGCTAAAGGTCAGGATTTCACTTTTAACTTGGCAGAAATATGATCAATCTTTGATACCATGGTGGGAGGATGGTCTTGTTTCTGTGTGGTTCTTGTTAAGTTGTTATTAAACTCAGAATAGGAAACTTTCAGGTCTGACTTCATATATTTGTCACCCACAAAGACATCCTCCAAATTATCCAAAAAGAAGCTCCACATTTCAGTATGGAGAATTGTTTAAGGGTAAAGTTGCAATCCTGCATACAAAATCCAAGTTACTTTGTTCTTTCTTCCCTTTATCACACCAGTGTTCTGTACCATGTGGATCATTAGTTTCCCTAGAAACTAAGGGAGGCAGAGATAGCAAGAGCATCCTGTGTATCATAGAGCCACCTTGGTTTTTAAGTTTTAACTCTGAACATGGGATCATGATTTTAAACTGTGAAACTCTGGGGCACAGGGACCTACCTATTTTGCATACATAATTCCACAAGCAGCTGAAGTAATGTGTAAGGGATGTTGGTTTTATGCTGGAATACAGTGGAGTAGCAGTACATGTGTTGGATTATTTGCATATTGATTAGTAATACCAGTGAAAATGTAGAAAGCTACTTTGATGCCTTTTTTAAGGGAGATTTTTTAGAGATAAACAGGGAATATTAGTTTTATTTTCAATTTAATCCTGTGCTGTGAAGAAAATAATAGAACTCTTCACTGAATTTTAGAATCATACAGTATTCTGAGTTGAAAAGGATTCAGAAGGATCACAGTGTCCCAGCTCCTGGGTCTCCACAGGACAGCCCCAAAAATCACACCTTGTGTCTGAGAACATTGTCCAAACATTCAAATGCAGGATAAATTAGAATTACAGGTAGCCAGGAAAGGAGGCAAGAAAGAAGTTTGCCTTTTGTAAGAAAATGGGAGGAGGAAGGGTAAAATGAGCCTGTTTTCCCTCAGTCTGAATGCAAATAGAAATTAATAGACTAAAAGGAGAGTAGAACAGTTGTAGACACTTCTTTTAAATACTGATCTAAGAAAGAAAATAGGGAGGAACATACTGACTGACTTTCCAAGCAAACTGAGCAGAGATTTTCATAGTTCTGACAGATCAAGTGGTTTAAATTGCAGGATGTTTGGAAAAGGGTTTTATGTGCCATTTATCCAGTTAACAACCAAAAAGTTCTGGTGGTTGTGTGTAAACATAAATAACAAACAATGCTGAGATCATAATTTGGATTAAAAGACATGGCAATTTAAATTTCCAAGGGGCTTAATGTATAAAACCCAAGAATATCCCCTAAAGTCAGTGCCTTAGGGGTGCTGAGTTGATCTGGTGCTTCATGTTCCAAGTGCCCACATTCAGAAGTAGGTTGAAATGTCCTCTGCTGAGCTGCACTCAACACTGTCAGCTTGCTTTGGGAAGAATTTTGGCAACAAAGCTGCTTCATGGCTCTAAGCATGCTGATGATTCTTGTTTTGATTTATGGGTTGATCTACTGGGTCTGGACAAATCAATTTTTGGAAAAAATAATTGGAAAATACATATTACCTGTCCTAATTTTTGCCAGATATTTTGCATCTAATTTTCCACCCTTTGCATGAAATATTAATTAATGGACATTGGAAGGCACACCAGAAGCTAGAACTTGAATTAAGAATTCCTTGTAGGATGCTTCAAATCTGTAGCAGATTTAATTTAGCGTGCAATCTGTGTAAAGAATTAAAATCTTACCGCTTTGAAAGTATTTCTCATGTCCTCAACTGTCAATTTTTGTTTTACTTTCTCTCTCAGGAATCTGCTATCTTACATTTGGGCACTTCTTGTGCTCACAATGTTCTTGCTATCTATGCTTAGTTTTGTTTTAATTGAGGAGAAAAATGTGCTTTTCTCTGTGTTGCCCAGAGCACCATAAACCCCGTGGACGCCGTGTATCAGCCCAGCCCCTTGGAGCCATCGGGACTCAGCGCGATGCCTTCCCAAGCTGTCACACTTCCAGGTGGGATGGCAAACAGGAGCAGAGAGGTGCCTGCAGGCCAGGTGCAGAGGGGACAGGCTCTGGGGCACCCAGCACAGGGCACCCTGCCCTGGGTGCTGCACCCTCAGCTCACTGGGGCTCAGGGAGGGGAGGAGCGGGAGGCACGGAGCATCCTCGGCCAGCAGCTGCATCTGCCTCTGGTTCTGTGGATAAGCTCAGGTGTTTTGCTCTAAGTTGCTGGCTTACATTTCTAACGTGCTTTGTAAAAATAAATGAAACTCTAATTTTCAGGAAGGGCAAATCAATTCTCACTGAATAAATACTTTTTATTTAATGCCATCTTTGCTTAATAAAAAGGTCCTAGGTTAACGTGATGGATATACGTTTTTTTTGTCTGAATGGCTTTTCTAGAAAAGGATTTAATTTTTGGAGATGAGGTGAAATAATGTGGAATCTTATGTATTTTGGGTTTAACATGTCAAAATATCCCCTAGAACCTGCTCAGATGTGCAAGTCAGAGCAGCGACCCTCCTCTTTGCCAGTGGGACCTGTAGTGGCATCGCTTGGAAATCAGACTCCAACACCAAATAGTACAGGTACAGCTCTGGGTAACTGTCTTGCTGAAGTACAAGAAACAAACCCTGAATATTTACTGTTTGTAATTAGTTCAAACAACATTATATTTGCCTACATCTTGCTTTTAATCAGCGCCAGTTTCAGTGTTTTGTTAAAGCCAGGTACCCTGCTCTTTCTCCCCATCAAATATACACAATATGTACAAGTATTACCAGCTTCCCTTCATGTCTCCAGCATGGCAATCTTGCAGTAATTGGGGAAAACATCTTTAAACTCTACTGGTTTTCTGTGCTCTTGATTTTCCTTGTGACCTTCCTTTTGTTCTCTGTTAAATGCAACTCAGAATGAACCTGCCTAATTATTGCTTCTGATTTTGTAAGTTCCTCTTCTGAGTTCACATCAGTCTTTATTGATTTGAACAATTCTAGTTGTGAGTTACAACTGGTGCATTTTGAAGAATTTGTTCTCATTGAGTCTGTAATTTTTAATGCTCCACAGGGAGTGGGCAGTCAGCACCCAGCAGCAGTCTCACCTCTCCAAGCCATGTCAACCTGTCTCCAAATACAGTCCCAGACTTTTCTTACTCAAGCAGTGAGGATGAGTTCTATGATGCTGATGAGTTCTACCAGAGCAGTTCCTCCCCAAAGAGATGCATGGAGTAAGTAGCTGACAGTGCATGCTCAGTACAGTTTGTGTCCACAAGTGCATGGCTTGTCTGCTTGCAGAAGTCAGTTAAGAAAGGTGGGGGAGGTCAAAAAGCCACTTTGGGTGACAGTGAGATGATCCCCTCCCTCAGCACAGGCATCTGTGAGGGAAGCAGTTTCCTCCTCTGCTCCTGCCCATTCCATCAGATATCTATGCTGACAAACTCTGATATAAACCAAACTTGGGAATGCACCAGCTCAGAGCTGTAATGTGAGACCATGGTGCATTTCATGTGCATTTGCTGCAGCCTTGGCCAGTTCCCTCACACTTTGCTAAAAGATGTTTTTTGAAGTTGACACCATTTTCCCAAAATCACTATTTCTTCTTCTTCTTTTTTTTATAAATTGGAAAATTAATTTTAGGAGATGCTGCACATATCAAAGTGGGATTAGTCAGCTGTTTTCTGCCTTCAGGTGTTATCTGAGGCTGCAGGCTGTCCCATTCCTTCAGTACAGTCCATTCTAAGCTTTCTGTGAAACAGTGTGCACCACCTATATTGGTGTCTGTCACTGCACATATCACTGTCTATCACTAAATTCCTTGTCTGGAAATATCAAATTATAATAATTTGGTCTGACTTAGTTAATTGTGAACTGGGAGAATTTATTGCTCTTCCTTAGTTCTTCAGGGTCTGCTGCAGTCCTGACTCGGAGCAGCACAGGCAGCAGCCTGAAACGTCCAGATACCACAGAGTCCCTCAATTCTTCCATGTCTAATGGCACAAATGATGCTGGTAAGTGGCCTGTGAGAACTTTCAGTAAGGAGATATTGCTTGTTAATCTCTGTGTAAGATGGGTCAATATATGCAGGATCACATATATATTTTATATATATATATATATATGAGGCACGCACAGGAAGTGGTTTATCTACTGTTTCGTTACTTATGGAAGATTGCTGGATTGTAGGATTTAAAAACCTTAGTTTTTGACAGCTCTACATATGTGTTGATTAAATACAGTCTGTCTTGGAAGGTTTAGAAAAAACCAAAAGCCCTTTGGTCTTTCAGATCTCTTCGATCCTCCTGACGATCGAGAAGATGATGGGGAAGGAGAGTCTGTGGAGGAACATAAAAGTGTCATCATGCATCTCTTGTCACAAGTGAGATTAGGCATGGATCTAACCAAGGTAAACTTGCTGGGTGTTCATGGGGAAGGGAGGGGGAGCAAACCCTGAGTTCTGGGTAAAAAACCCCAAAGGTTACCTAGTAATTTAACTGCATATTTGTTCTAAGAGCTCGTTAAGCTGTAATCTCTTTAGCACGGTATTTTTTAATTGGAGTTCTTACTGGAAGGGGAGAAGTAGGTGCAGAATAAGCATATCCAGATGCTAAAATCTCTTTGGGAAAATAGTTTGCTGTGAAAAGAAGCTGTTTGTTCTCTTTGAACCTAATTCTTGGAGTTCTTGTGAAGCTGGCATAAGGGGAATGCTGTAATGTTACTCCTGTCTTTAGCTTCCGAGGACAAAGATCTACAAGATCCCAAAGTAGGGTGACATTCAATAAAACATAAATAAAATAAAAGGGGAAGGCAACCATATAGTGAAATGTTTTGCTTAACTGAGATTTTAATGAGTAAGTAATTTGCTTAGTTGTGTAGCTTGAAATGCTACACTTAGGTCTGGCAAGTAAAGGGTTGGATTTTTCATGGACGAGATTCATGCTGGCATCGATCTGAAGGCTGAATGAACAGCTTTCTGAAGGTGTTGGTCTTTCCTGGCAGCTTGGTTAAATTTAAACAAGTAATTCCAGGCTGAAAAAGAGGAGGAGAGATCAATGCTATCCTCAGTTCCTTTAAGTGGATGAATTGAACTCTTCAGTCTGGAAGGCACAGTTGATAATGAAGAGATAAAACTTTCTGGGGAAACAGCCAGCAGCTCACAAGCAAACTGCACAAGGTCTCTGGCAGGTCTGAATAGGAATTGTGTCTATTATGGGAATTCCTGGAATGTCTGAAAATTACAAATTTCAAATTAAGATGCCAGGAAGCATCATGAGCATGTACCTTGGTAGCAACAGCAAATGACACTGGATCACACTGAGGCAGGCAGCAGATCCACAGGAATGGAACCTGCCAATGCCTTTGGGAAGTAGTAGGGAAGAGCTTAATCCTCACCTTGATAGACACAACAGGATGTGATTGTGTGTGTGTTTGACTGAAAATTGACAGTGTTCACAGAGATGAAATTAAAGCATCAGTGAGACTGTAATTCAGAACAGCTTTTGATATGCCCTAAGTGGGACTAGAATCCATGTAGGACAAGTGTGTTCCTCTTGAATCTGGGGCTGTCTGGAGGATGCCAACTGACCTGCCTGTGTCAGAACTCACTGGTGAGCTCGAGCTCACAATCAGCTTAGAGCACACAGAGCTGTGGGTGCTCTGTTTGTTATGTACAGTGGTACAGTTGGCTTTTGTACAGGATATTCAAACACCTTCATCTACAAGAGTTGTTTCTCTTCACTCAGGTTGTTCTTCCAACTTTTATCCTGGAAAGAAGGTCGCTGTTGGAAATGTACGCTGACTTCTTTGCACATCCAGACTTGTTTGTCAGGTATGTGACTTTGGAACAGGAGCATTCATTGATTCTCCTATTGTTTGTGGTACTTTGGGGCTGCCAGAAGTTGGTAACTTTGAAGAATATTGCTTGGATTTTGATTTATACTTTGCAAATAGTCAAAGCACTCAAACTTCTAGTTGTAAAACAGCCAAGCACCCAGACAGCTTTCCTGTATCCAGGGTACCTACTCACATTTCATTTTGCCTGTCCTTTTTTCCCCTCTTTCTTGGCCCACGTAGCATCAGTGACCAGAAGGATCCCAAGGAGAGGATGGTTCAGGTGGTGAAGTGGTACCTCTCAGCTTTCCATGCAGGAAGAAAAGGGTCAGTTGCTAAGAAGCCTTACAATCCCATTCTGGGCGAGATCTTCCGCTGCCACTGGGTGCTGCCCGGCACTGAGGGGGAAGAGGACCTGGTGAGTTCCTTGTGCTGTGCTGTTGGTGCCCACAATGCACAGATCCATCCCAGAGCTCTCTTAACTCACTGACTGAAGTGGCTTATGCTGTGCTTTAGTAGCAAATCAGCAAACTACAGCAATTTCTGAACCAATTCTCCCCTCTCCTTCCTTATTTTCTTTGGACAAAAGTTTAAAATACCTTGCATAACAAAATTTATTGTGTTTTAAAGAAGTACTTGATGTGTTGAAAGTGTTCTCTTTTCCTGAATTGTTTCATAGCAGTGATTATGAATTCCTTTATTTCCAAAGTTCTGATTTTTGGTGTGTATTTTTTAAACACACAGTGCAGCCCAGTGGGTCTTTTTGTTGTTGTTTTTCTATTTTGACACCTCGTTTAGGCTTCTTGCCCTGGGAAGTTGCAGATGATGATGTGGGAAATGCTGCTGTGAGATGCTTCTTGTAGCCTCAGTGTAGTACATCTAACTAAACATGATTGCTTAGATATCAATCATGTATTTTTTCCCATTTCATTTGCTTCCCACCCATTTATTTGCTCAAATCTTATTAGTTTCTGAGGTGAAGTTTGCACTCCAATTTGCTGGCATGAAAGCAGTGTTGTATTTGTGCTTCCATTGTTTCTAACCATGAATTACACTTTGCAATCTTTGCCACAGGAAATGAATGTTGGTTTATGGTTTTGTGGTACATAAAACCTGATCATGATTAATCTGCAGATCAGACCTCTTCAGAAGCGAAAATGAAAACTATTTCTGCCACTTAAATATGATTTTGTAATTGGGTTTATACATGAGTCTTCCAGTTTAACTGTTTTATTTGGGGACAAATAAAACAAATGCATTTGTGCTTGAAAACAAGAGTAGAAACTCTGTTCTAAGGGAGTAACTACGGAGTTATTCCCCATCAGCAAACTGACAAACACATGAAATCACTGCAGCACATTTTTAGGAGTCTTTACAGATGGAGCAGCTTCTGTGGGCAGCCCCCAGTGCTGTGCAGGCCCAGTGAGTGATGAGCTCTCTCCCTGCTGCCCCACAGGAGCCCGTGGCAGAAGGACCAGTGCCCTGGGTCAGCAAAAGCAGCGTCACCTTTGTGGCAGAGCAGGTCTCTCACCACCCTCCAAGTAAGTGCCAGCCCCTGTGCCAGCAGAGCTGCCATCTGCACAGGGGGACAGTAAAAGCAGGCTTGGCTTCAATCTTGGGTTTACACTTCCTCTCCAGATTTAACAGCTGAAAATTCTAAACTGCTTCTGTGAGGAACAAACTGTAAACTCTGTTGTCACATAAGCGTGAGACACTTGAGATATTTCCTGATGAATGAATTTGGAAACAAAGGTATCAATGTCTTGTGCTGCTGTTTTAACACCTTTTTCTTCAGTTTCAGCATTTTATGCAGAGTGTTTCAGCAAGAGGATACAGTTCAATGCTCACATATGGACCAAGTCCAAATTCCTAGGAATGTCTATTGGGGTCCATAACATAGGGCAAGGTATGTGTCTGTAAATTTAACAGAAGAGAAATTTACATTCTGTAACTAGAAGTTTTCATAGAATAATTTGCATAAATTATTTGAAATAATTTTATTTAACTGTAAGGAATGATTTAATTTATGTAACTGGAGCTTATATATCTGGGAAGCAGAGATTCCTTCTGCACACTCTGTGCTTAAGTCCCTTAGGGCCCAGTTTTTCCCAAAAATACAGCCATTCCTGCCTTCTCCAGAAGCTGGGCATTCTCAGCATCCATGAAAAACAAAGCTATTCACCTTTCCTTCTCATGGCACCTGTTTTTAATGATGTATTTCAGGAGATCATTATGAAAATTTCTGTAGAAGTTTTGCTTACTGTTTGTTATATCTGTTTTTATTTTTCTTTACCAGGGTGTGTCACATGCCTAGATCATGATGAACACTATATCCTGAATTTCCCTAATGGCTATGGAAGGCAAGTAAATGCTCTAATTGGTACTTCCATTTCTAATGCCTAATATGCTTAATATTTCTTTTTCAAGAGCTTATAAATAAGTGCATTTATACATTTATAACTGCAGGTCTATTCTCACTGTGCCATGGATAGAGCTTGGGGGAGAGTGCAGTATTAGTTGCTCCAAGACAGGTTACAACGCTTCCATCGTCTTCCACACAAAACCATTCTATGGAGGAAAGAAGCACAGAATTACAGCTGACATTTTGTAAGCAGCTTTCTTCATCTCATTTTGTCTCTCCTTAAATGCCAAGAGTGTTTTTCCAAGATAGTCAAGAGTGTAAAATACTGAAATAGCAACACCCAAGAACTTAGCTCACGATTACCTGTCACAGGATGTCACTATACAGACAAATGTGTGAGAGGAAGCTGCACAGGCCTGTATCCTACTTTATCCTGCTCAAAAACACCTCAGCTGATTCTCCTGAATTATCAAAAATGTTTTCATCATTACCTCTCCTAAAAATACAAATACTGCAGCAAGCCTTGGGATACTGTTCATAGTGTATCAGTTAGAGCTCTTGGCAGACTTCACTTACACCTGTGGTTTGGTGGATTTGGGTTAAATCCTGTGCATGTGCCCAGCCCAGAGAATTCAGTGGAGATTCCCATCATATTTGGAGATGTGCTGTGATATCAGTTAGTGGATGCTGACAGAATGAGGTTTGTAACTTGGTTTTAAATAATGAATTGACTGATAGATGCCATCTGAGAACTGGTGTCTTGAGTTTCCCAGTAGTCTGGGGAAGAAGCTGATGGTGAAACATTTTTAAGCTCATTGTGTGTGGAAGGCCTGTAACTGTTTTCCTAAGCTCTAAATGCAGCTCCAGCCCTTGGGCAAGGTCTGTGTTACCCTGATCAGCACTTCCTGTTATGTTTATGTAACTCATTGATGCCAAAGTGCTCCCTTGTACAGCACCCTCCTCTCTTCTGTGCTGGCATGGACACTTCCAGGCCTGATATAAACCAGACTGCAACTAGGATCAAGTTTTGATCCTTTTAGGATTTTTCAGTTGCTGTAATACAGCTGAGAAATGACTGTTTGTTTCTCTTTAGTTCTCCAAATGACAAGAAACCCTTCTGCTCCATTGAAGGAGAATGGAATGGGGTCATGTATGCAAAGTACTCAACAGGGGTAACACAGCTTTCTTTTTTCTTTCTCATCAGAAACACAAGGTTGTGCTTAAAAAGGGGATTTGGGGTGAGTTTGTAGGTTTGGGGTTTTATTTTAAACAAACATTAATAGTTGGGACCTTCTATGAGGCTGCCCAAAAGAATGCTGAACTGGGCATTGAAGTCTTGAAGCTAATTTATTTCTTCATTTATTCTTAAGGAAGCTTGATTTTTATTCAAGAACAGAATCTAAAAAA
Organism: Climacteris rufus; assembly: GCA_013398175.1. Lineage (NCBI taxonomy): Eukaryota > Metazoa > Chordata > Aves > Passeriformes > Climacteridae > Climacteris > Climacteris rufus. Next base: position 56,132 of record VZRZ01007244.1, read on the forward strand.
TTACCATTTTTCATGTATTTCCTGCCAACCGGTGTACTAGAGTTGCGAGGGTGTATAAATTTAAAGTCTGGCTAAAGAACTGAATAGTTTGGTTTTTTCCATCTCCCCCTCCAGGAGAATGCTGTCTTTATAGATACCAAGAAAATGCCTACAATTAAGAAGAAGGTAAGGAAATTGGAGGACCAAGACGACTTTGAGTCTCGCTGGTAAGAACTTTAGTTAACTGGGAACGTTAAGACCTGATTTGAGTTAGGCTGCAGTTTGCAGTACAGAGACTAAGGGTGCACTGCCCCAGGCACTGCAGGGCCAGCACTGCTCTCCCAGAGCCCAGGTACAGACAGGATGGGGATTTGAGGGGGAAGAGGAGACCTGGAGTTCTCAGTCACATCCTGATTGGGACAAAGTGTTCAGAGAGGACTGGAGAGCTCCAGCACAGCCTCCTCCCTCCTGCCGCCACAGCACAGTCGTGGTTCAAAGAGCCTTTTTCTGAAGTGAGCTCTACCTTCACTCAAGCTCTGGGTCACTGATGTGTCTCTAGTACTTGTAGCACTCTGCTCCCCTGAACCAGTCTCCATTGCCTCTCTTTGCAGCCTCTGGAAAGATGTGACCTACAACCTGAAGATCAGAGACATCGACGCGGCCACGGCCGCCAAGCACGCGCTTGAGGAGCGGCAGCGCGCCGAGGCCAGGGCCAGGAAGGAGAACGAGACCTCGTGGGAAACCAGGGTGAGCTTTATTCCAGCAGGGCAGCTGCCCTTCAAGCTGCCCAGTTCCTCCTTTCCAGCAGAGTCAGGAAGGCTCACGTGTGATTATTCCTTGCGCAGTTATTCCACGAGGACGGGGAGTGCTGGGTTTACGACGAGCCGCTGCTGAAGCGCCTGGCTGCCAGCAAGCACTGACGGCTCCCGCGGCCGCAGCCCGGAGCCCGGAGCGCGGCCCAGCAGAGTTTGCAGCGGTACCAAGCCCCTCCCTGCTCAAGGCCGAGCCCCTCCCTCCAGTGCAGCGGTTCCTATCTCAGGGATACTGGACTTAGTGACGGACGAGCAGTGACCGGGAGGCCGCGCTGGCTGAGCAGCTCGGCAGGGACTGGCTCAGGGCAGGGCCGGGCCCTGCTGCTGCTGCTGCTGCTGCTGCTGCTGCTGCCTGTGGAGCAGGGAGGGGCTGGGCTGGGCTGGGGAGCACAGGCGCTGCACAGCCCCTCTGCAGGCCACGGCCTGGGCAGCAGGGCGTTCGTGTTGCTGGGTCCTGCATATTTAAAAAGCAAGAAACGAAATGCAAGATGTCATTTAAATCTCGCTGATGTTTGCAATGTGTAAATATGAGGATTCCTCTGATGGGACAGTTTGTTAGGAAATGCTACATCGATGTTATCTTCCACCTGTATGATAATCAAATCTTTTGGCATTTCAGTGTCTTGCCCAAAATAACTTCGTTATTTTGAGATTGAAATGTAACCATAGATAATTCTACCCAATGCATCTTAAAGCTTCATAAAATAGATTTTTCAAACTTCTCTTATGGACTTTTTATTTATTTCATAATAAACCTTTGCAGCAAGACTGTTCTTCAGTTGAGTCATGATAAATTCATTTATGTGAAATGTATTAGTGTTATTTTTTTCTCCACTGCAATAATCCTTGCAGCTAAACCTACTTCTTGAAGTAGTTTAATGAACCACCAAAATGAGCATTTGCAGCATCCACAGAACTTCCCTGGCCTCTACATCCAGTCTGCCAGCGCTTCAGGAACTTCTGTATTGCTTCAGTTAATAACAGTTAAGTAAGTAGCTAGATGTAGCAATCAAACTACTTTTCTCTCCATAGTTAAGTTGAGCTTTTATTTGATGTCATCTCAATTTTGTCTATGTTGCACATACAGAAAAACTAAAAAAGCGGTGTGAGATGGAATCCTTGGGCTTTTCTTCCCTTCCCACCCACTGTCGCTGCTCTGGGAGAGCTGCACATCCTTTCCTGAGGAGCTGTCACTGCTCTTCTGCCACTGCTGCAGCACTGCAGGGATGGTGCACAAGACAGTCTGAACACAAAGGCACAGCCCACAGCTCCAGGCAGCTGGAGAGGAGAACGTGGCATCAGTGTGGAATTCAGGGCTGTGCCTCTTCTTAATGAACTTGGGAGAGTGATGAGAGGTTGGCTGGAAACGTGAGGAAACTTCCTCAGTGTCTGGGCATCTTCATCCCAGCTACCACTACAGCCCTGGTTTAATAAAAATAGGTTTGTAATGTTTAGGTTGCAGAAAGCACCTGTATTACACAGCAGGGCAGGGCAGAGATCAGTTTTATTTTAATATTTTATGGTAAGGGAGCACATTCAGAGTTGATGTGTAGGCTTTGATGTCCTTGATGGAAGTGACGTCGCTCATCAGTGAAGAGGGGGGCAGTAAAACAAGATGAGGTATTTCACCAGATAAAGAATTCTGTCCTGAGCCAGCTGTAACCTCTGAGTCCCCTTCGTGTTTGCCATATCCAATCACCTGGGAAAAAGGTACCAAAGAGAAATTTGGATCTCATTTACTGTTCCTCTGACAAACTGAGACCTTGAAGTGCATTTGAAACAACAACAATTTTAGATTACAGCTCTCCTCTCCCACACCCTGATTATCAAACCCTGGCCTTCCACAAGTTGGAAACACAGAGTTGCAAACACTCACATGTACACTGAGCACTTTCCTCTGGTTGCTTCTGTGAGCTTGGAACCAGTTGACCAGGTCTGATTGTGTAACAGACTTGAGAGCTTCAATCTGAAACCCACAGGAATGAGGCTTTAGCAGCACAGGGGTTGGTTCAAGTCATTTTAAACACAAAGATGCTTTCTCTACAACCTCTACCCCCTTGGATAAAAGAACATTTTTTAAACAACAGGTGATTTTAGACCCAGTGCGTCAGCATAAATCCCCTTTGTGCATTTGGAAGTGCTGCAGCCTGTGCAGGACACCCACCTCCCGGGCCAGCCTGTCAAACAGGTACTGCTGGGTCACCACTTCATTCCAGTTCCTGTCCACTTCTTCCCCAAGGTGGGAGTCCTCACATTCTTTCAGTTTGATCAAAGCTGTTACCTACATGGGAAGAAGACAATGAGTTTCAAAGGGTTTTCAACTACCTTAATTTACCATCAGTCACTGCAGGTGGAAGAAAAGCCAAATTCTATTAACAAGGTAGGTTGTTGCTTTTGAACTGCACTGTAAATGGCCAGAGAAGGGATGTTCAGAGAACAACAGCAGAACAGAGCAGGAGGCAGGACTTTAAAAAGTGAGGCCTTTGTCCAGAAAACCTCAGAAAATCACCACACAGCTGTAACTGAATCTTGCAGTTCAAAAAGATGAAGTTTTACCTGGGTGCTAAAAGCCTCTTCAGTTAAATCCTTGATTTTCTCTTCAAAGCAAGAAAGAAACTCCTCTATTTTCCTGTCAACCAATTCAGAACTAGAAGAGAGTCAAATAATTAAATCAGATAGGAAAAATAAAAAAATTAAACCAAAACAATACTGAAGGGTAAAGCAGCAGAGCAGTCCCCAAATGCTGAAGGAAGGTTTGGGACAGGCTCACTTCCCTCCTCCCCTGAAAAGCTCACACATCTGAGGAAAGCTGGTGTGCAGTTTTCCTCAAGTATCAGGGAATATTTTTAGCTCTATTTAACTGCTACTGTTCAAAGACAGGGCACCCAGAGGAGCCAGTGCCCTGCTGCTCTTGGGGACCTGCTGTGGTATCCCAGCTGCAGCCCTGAGCTCCACACACAGCTCTGGTCTATAGGATCAGGACTAAGAGCAAACCAACGTGCTGTGATGGATCCTGAGGTTTCTGACTCATTAAACTTTGACCAACGACACAGACCTCAGTAATGGAAGTGTCCAAATGTAAAAATTAGAGGCAGCAGCACTATGTGCTCATTAAGCTTTCACTGACACATTATTTTTCACATTATTTTTCAAATAACCCTTCAACTCTGGCAGGTCCAATACCTGTAGTTCAAAGCCCCACAGTAGTGCTGGGTCTGCTGAACCTGAGCCACAAGATCAGCTAGACAGGATTTACAGGATTTGAACTCCTGTGGCACAACAGCTTCAAAGGGGCAGTGAGATATTTTACTTAGTCTTGAGATTACTTTTTCCTATTCAAGTTAGGAGTACTGCAGTTCTAAGAAGCTTAAGGCTATTGCTTTATTCAGGTGCTGGGTTTGAGTCAGGATGTTGTGACTGTCACCAGTGTCCCTTCTGACATTCCCTTGAATAAAAGACCCCTCTGTGGTCTGAAACAGGTGTGAACTCTAAAAAGGGAGCAGGTGCTCTCCCAGGCCAAGGCTGGGAGTGGTGATGAACATTCCCCACTGAGCCCTTACTTGTATTTAGTTGCCTGGGTTGCCACTGTGACTGAGAAGCCAAGAATCCCAGAAGTGTTCCTGCAGGTAGGGTACACGTGGTAGCTTGAAAGGAAAAAAGACAAAACAATGAAGTCATTCCACATACACAACTAACTTGTCATTTACAGGACAAGCTGCAAGTTAAAAGTGTTGGTACTTTAGACAGAAAAATCTCAGATCTAAATTTGCAATAGTCTTATTTCCTTTATTTTCTGCTTTGCTGCATCTCAGTGTTTTCTCATCTTTAGAAAATCCTTTTAAGCTTGGCAGAGTGTTTGTGTTCCTGCAAACTAATCCACCCAGAGTGACAGACCTATAGCTGTGAGAAGTGTTGCAGTTTCCTGAGGCAGCAGGGTGCCTCTGGGGGAGGCTGCTCAGCACCAGAGCTGCTGTGAAAACAGCCCTGGGGAAGGGAGAGCTGAGTGTGGAAGGGAAGGAACAACTTTATGCTGAATAATGCTGAGTTAACACACTGGTAATAGATGCAGTTCTTAACACAAATCAAAAGCAACTTGGCTTGCAGCCCGTACTGATGGATGCTTTGGGTTTGAGGTGTTTATGTTGCTGTTTCCATTACAATAATTCAGGAATCAGCCATTGTGCAGGAAGAATTTCCAGAGCAAAACCACTAGAGAACAGCAAAACCAGCAGTGCAGGAGCAGGTGCAGGAGCATTTCTCCCCAGTGAACTCACCCAAGGGTCTGCTTGGTCCTCAGGAAGTCAAAGCAAGGCTCCTCCATGTGCATCTGAAACGGCACAAAGTGTTAGAGCAGCAGTGACACTGCCCTGCAGCCCCTCGTGGGCTCCACACAGCCTGGGGACACTGAAGGGCCCCTGTCCAGCCACAGCCACTGCATTAAGAGGGCTCAATGCAGTGTCCCAGTCCTGTGGGGTGGGAGCTACAAGAACAGTCCTGTGTAGTGTCCATCACTGCAGCAGTTTGGGGACCCCCAGGCAGCAGGAACACACTGTGCCTTGGGCCAGCCAGCCCCGGGGCCTTGGCTGCAAGCACTGCTTTCAGGGAAGTCACTGTGCTGAGTTAGGAGAGATAGACACAAACTTACCACAAGCAGCTCCATGAGGGTGTATTCTCTTAGGTTCCTGGCACCTGACTAGAAAAAGAATGAAGAATTTAGGGTGGGTTTGTGGCATTAAATGTGATTGTTCAGGCCAAGGTGACTTGTGGCACACACCTCAGCCTGGACTGCAGCACTGAGTGAAAATCCACAGCAGGGACAGAGGGCAAATTCTGGTTTTCCCCAAGGGGAGGGGCCCAGCCCAGCCCAGGAGATCAGAGGTGGGGACACCAGGAAGCCACCACAACACTAACCCAACTCCCAGCACTAGCCCAGCCCAGGAGGGGACAGTGCTGGGGTTCCAGGGAACCCCACAGGCTGTGAGGGGACAGGGCTGGCTCCAGGGAACCCCACAGGCTGTGAGGGGACAGGGCTGGCTCCAGGGAACCCCACAGGCTGTGAGGGGACAGGGCTGGCTCCAGGGAACCCCACAGGCTGTGAGGGGACAGGGCTGGCTCCAGGGAACCCCACAGGCTGTGAGGGGACAGGGCTGGCTCCAGGGAACCCCACAGGCTGTGAGGGGACAGGGCTGGCTCCAGGGAACCCCACAGGCTGTGAGGGGACAGGGCTGGCTCCAGGGAACCCCACAGGCTGTGAGGGGACAGGGCTGGCTCCAGGGAACCCCACAGGCTGTGAGGGGACAGGGCTGGCTCCAGGGAACCCCACAGGCTGTGAGGGGACAGGGCTGGCTCCAGGGAACCCCACAGGCTGTGAGGGGACAGGGCTGGCTCCAGGGAACCCCACAGGCTGTGAGGGGACAGGGCTGGCTCCAGGGAACCCCACAGGCTGTGAGGGGACAGGGCTGGCTCCAGGGAACCCCACAGGCTGTGAGGGGACAGGGCTGGCTCCAGGGAACCCCACAGGCTGTGAGGGGACAGGGCTGGCTCCAGGGAACCCCACAGGCTGTGAGGGGACAGTGCTGGGGTTCCAGGGAACCCCACAGGCTGTCAGGGCCCACTCAGGTTCAGCCTCAGGGGACAGGGCCCGTGCTCACACGAGGTGTGTGTGTCCCCTCTGTGACACCCTGTGCCAGGAGTACAACTGCAGCTGGCAGAGGGCAGCAGCCCCAGCCCACGTTACCTGGTAATAGACTGTCACCTCCGAGTTGGCATCGCCCTTGTTGAGGGTTTTCACCTTACACAGCAGGTGGGTGTTGGGCAAATCCACCACCCGGAACTGCACAGGGCAGGGATGGGCCAGGGGAGCAAACTGGAGCTTTCTGAGGGAGCACAAACAGCAAAACATCAACGACCCACTCCCATCTTGGCCAAAAGCACAGCAACACGCAGACACGCTCGCTCTGATGTTATTTTCCCCTTCCCCAAACCACAACTGTCTGCTTAAACTGCCACCATCAACAGTCACCTCCTACAAATATCAGAGGGAAGAAGGGAACTTCTGCATCACTCCCACTCTGGCTCCCTCCTCCAGAAAAGAATCTTATTTGATTACAGTTTTCACAAAATAAAGAACTAAAGAATCACAGAGATACTCACTGAACAACGTAATTCAGGAAATCCTTTGCTTCCTAGGGAAGAAAGCAGACATAAGTTCTATTTAGAAGAGAATTATTAACCCAATTCACAACCACACACCCCAGTGCAGCACTTGAGAGAGTGACCCCCAAGCAAAGAACAGCTGAGCTCTGTCCTGCCACCTACATCCCCGCTCCCTGAGCCTGTCCCAAGTCCTTCCAGACAGTTCTGCACCACACTGCAAAGAGAGACTCCCCACACTGCTTTTGCACTGTAATTCTCCAGGAGAAGGCACGAGAAATAGCACCAGTTATCCCACTGCCAAAGGGTGGGCACAGGAGGGGATAAAGCCCCTGTGTGTGCATGAACTTGGAGCTCTGGGAAGGAGATACTACAAGACTCAGAACTCCCAAAGGACATCAGCACATTTTCTTTAGGAGGCTTTAAACACCTCAAGGACAAACACCACCAGCTGACACTGACCTTCTGGTAGGTCTCTCTCCCATGCCACACACAGGCACCCAGTGACACTGGATACACAGAGATAAGCCCTGTTCCACCCTGTTTTAAAAAGCCTGACAGACTATTGATGCCTTTTTCTACATGGGGAATACATAGGGAATAATGAAAAAGCAAAAATCCATCTGGCCTCACTATGTGTGCCCTAGAGCCAGGGAACAAGCCTTCAATGAATCCTGCATGTGTTTGACACTCAGTGAGGTTTGACCAAACCATGCAGGTAATCAAACTCCCAGGATAAATGTACTTTGAGGAAGCCTCCATAGCACCACTGTGGAAATTTCTCCGTATCAAAAATATCAATACACCAAACAATGTAAAAAATGTTGGCAACAGGAGAAACAGATCACAGGCATAGATCTACTACATTTTTCCTATCTGCAGCTTAAATCCAAATTCTTGGGAACATCTGTTCAAACTGGCAGCTATGGAGTGCCATTGGCTTATCCACAGTAGCACTGCTGAGGTGCTGGGGTGAAGCTGCCCTGCACCCACGAGACCCCAGACTGCCAGAGCAGAGCAGGGCAGGGCCAGCTGAGCATCCTAAAGCACACTGGCAGCAGCAGTGTGGGCTCTGCAGCTGCCAGGGCTGTACTCACCCTGCTGGTGAAGTTCCCCTGCACCAGCCCCTCCACGAAGAGCTGTGCCTTGAAGGCCCTGACGAAGGAGGAGAGGGCCTCGATGGAGAGCCCCTTCATGAGCGTCTGGTACTTGTCGATCATGGACCAGCGGCCGTGCTCCAGGATCAGCAGCCGCACGTCCCTGCAGAGCCACAACAAACCCCAGCACGTCAGCAGCTCCTCAGTGCCAGGCTCCCAGCTCTGCCAGCAGGCAGGCAGAGGAGCCCAGAGCCCATGGCTGACTGTGCCCTCCCTCAGCAGCCGCTGCTGGCCCCAGGTCACTGCAGGACAGCAGCTCCCCGGGTGTCCCGCCTGGCCCTGTGCTTGCAGAGCCGCTGCAGCACCCCGAGCTGTGAGCAAACCCTGGCACCAGCCCTGTGAGCACAGAGCAGGGATCCCTGAGCTCCCCAGCTCAACCTCAGCACTTGCTGGGCAGCCACGGCCTGCCCTCCCCCAGAACTCACTTGGCCAGAGTCTCGGGTTTAATGAGGATGTTGTAGTACGTTTTCTTCAGCTGCTCTGTTATCATTTCAAAAACTGCTGGAGTAAAGCTGAAGTCAGACAAGTAATCAATGATGAGCTGAAACAGAAGCTGTAAAGAGGACAGGTTAAAGCTGAGAGGGTTTGTTGGTTTTTTTAAGAACTAATTTCAACTTAATGCTACACAATAATATCAAATCATCAGTATTTGGTCACCACAAGAGACATGCAGCATTGCTAAAGCACATTCCTCAGTTCTGCCAGATGTTCTTCACTAAACAATTCTATCCCAAATGACAGTTTCAGAAGGGCAGCATTTTTACACAGTAAGCAAGCTCAATATCCCAAATCAATAGGAGTTTCCACATTCTATTGAAACAAATCCAGCCTGGAACTCCAACATTTCTGTAATCAATACTCCAGTTTTCCCTTTTACAGCTGACCAGCACAATGACATCACAACAGAGACATAATTCAGGAGTAAAAAAGAGAATGTTTGGACCCTGCTGTTTGCATATTTGGCTTTTTCTGTTAAACCTCCAGCTAATAAGTCTGACAGACAATTGGTCCTATTAAAGCCCCAGTCAGGCTCTTGCAATGAAGATTGATGGATGTCTCCTCTTTGATCACGACCTCTCTGTGCCTGCCATGTCTTACATGGCCAGCATTGAGGGAATGGGAACAGGGATCCCCAAGAGCTCTGAGCAAGCCAACACAGAAAATCTGCACTCAAAATGAGCATGTTCAGAAGCTGGATCTCCACAGCTAAATTGAAAACAAAACCTCTTTTCAGACACCCTTCTCCAGACATTGTGCAAACAGGGACAGCCTAGAGATGGAGATGCTCCAATATGGACATGGGAGACTCAAAAGTCTTTTTACAAAAAAAGCTGTTAGTCTTATTGGAGATACAGTTATTACTTAAAGAAGATTTCAGTCAGCCTAAGGTCAGTAATTTGAGCTTGTGTAAGGGTATAAAACTCTGTATTTATACACATAAGCACAAGAAAAAGCAGCACATTTGCTGCATTACCCCGTATCTGACCAGAGACAAATTTCTCTATTTAAAATAGCCCATCTAACCATTGAAAGCTGCAGCTGTTAGGAGAAAAAGCACACACACTGCAAAGCTGCAGGCATCAAAGCAGTGAGGAGATGAGCAGGGCTTACAGGTAGTTTGTGATTGAATCCTTTCACTCGGATGATCAGGCCGTACTCTCCAGCCACCAGCTTGTACTCCAGCTGAGCCACGTCTGCCTCGTAAGCTGGCTCCCCAAGGTTGTGGGAAAGGATGTTTACAAAGGTATCAAACAGAACAATGCTGGAGGGAGAAAAGGGCAGAGGGTTAAAAAGAAAGAAAACAAGGATGGAATGAAGATAAAAGTCAAGCCCGATGATTCTGATGGTACACAGAGTGAGTTCTCCAACAGAAATGGAAACTTGAGTAAAATGAGACTCAAAAAGAAATTTTCAATAAACCCAGAAATACAGAATGCAGGTTCCCCTTTGTCCAGAAAGCATACAACATAAGTTAAAAATTATCTGGACATTCCACTGTTCTTTGCAATGTACAAGATCCCATCCTCCTACAGGCTCCCAGGGTGCTGGTTCAGGACATGAGCGTGGACTGCTCTTTTCAGGACCAGCTCCCTCTCTGAGCACTGCTGCTACTTTACTTTTTCCCAAACTTGCACTGGGGGACAACACACCATGGAAGTCCTACACATCTGTTTGTTACAGACAGGACCTGCTGTAGAACCACCCTCACCAAACTGCAGATAAAACCACAAGGAAAGCGTAAGGACGTGAGAAAAGGACACCTTATTCCATTCCTGCTTAAAATTAAAGTCTCTTCCTGGTTTTTCACTAGGTATGGCAATCTAGTTACTCTGCAAGATAAGCATAAATAACATAACCCTCACTTCTCTGCAGACTGCTGTATCAGTGGAGAAATCAGATGGAATCTGACGTAACCTGGTGAGGAAAAAGAAACCTCCATGAGTAATTGTATAGAAAGTGACAACTTTCTGAAGCTAAATACGTTTTCATCAAGTTGCTCTTTGGTCACAATTGGAGTTGAATGAAAATGGTCCTTCACTCATATGACTTTTTTTCTTATAATAAGTCATCATTAAACGTCTTCTCCTCCTTACTCTAAGAATCTTCCCTTTAAAGTACCAAGTATTAGAAAACAAAGCTGTGCTTTGCAGAATGCTAACTCACATGGCATGGCCACTATAAACAGAAAAAGAAAACTCCACAAACATCTGTTAAGAGACAGTAAAATCTGTGACATTCTGTTTGAAAGCAACTATATACTTTACACACTTGTCTCAGATTCTGTATTTTTCAGGCTGTATTTTTCTCTTTCTTTAGAAGAGACTATGCCTCTTCTAATTAATGTGCTCCTTCCTTCTCAAGCCCTTGTCTCAACAGCATATTCTGTCTGCCCAATCCTGCCACCAGTCACACATTCAGAAGTCAGTGTATTTCAGTGTGATTCCACTTTTCAACCTGAGGTATCAGCAGGGTTCCTTTGTTGCAGGTAGTTCACCTGCTTCTCTTTTATTGCAGCTAATAAACATATCAAAAGGAGCGTGGAAGAGCTGACAGCAAGCACTTAGTTTAAATGGTGAACATTACCACGGGTTATTTGCCTTCAAATAAGTTCCAGCTGGTAAAAACGGGCTCGTTATTCAGAAAGCCCTCAGGCATTTACCTTTCGGGATTTTAAATTTATCATCCTTCCTGTACCAGAGACAGCCTTGTTGTGTGCTGATTGTTTTGACTGGATATTCTGTCTCAGGGCAGTCAGCAACTTTCAAAGCAAAGTCGGTGGCTAACAAAGAGGAAAAACCACAAGTTAGGGGGTTTCACAGAGACAACCTGGAGAAATTCATCTAGGTCTTCAAAAGTATCAAAAAATACAATTTTCCCCTCCAGTTTTCTACATTATTTGTGATAGTATTTTCCTGGACCCAAAGAACACCAATTTTTCACTTCCACACCAGAAGAGAGGCTCAGAAGCAGTGCAGAAGTGGTGATACCACATTCTATCCAGAACTCAAGTCCTGGGTTTCATTTCAGTTGGTTCTGGCAACAAAGCCAGATGGTATTTAGCTGCTTTCAGAATCAGGAGGATCAAGCAAATAAAATTGCACTTCTAAGGTGTCTGGAGCTCTGTGTTAACTCACTGACTGTGAGGCCTGCTCTGTTATGGCTGTATGGTCTGTAATGTTTTATGCCTTAAAAAAACCCAGTTCTTAAGCTTATAAATAAAAGAATAGTAAATAAAATCCGGCTGAACAGAGTGCTCATGTTTTTCTAATTTGCAAAAACAGGTTGATACCAGTACAGATGGAAATTAAGGTTGTTTCTAAACCACAGCAATTTCTCAAATAAATCCTTGGGGAAGATTTCACTCATGCCCAGGTGCCTTACCTATGTATTTGTTTTCTTCTGGAAGGTGTAAATCCTGATTTAACTCAAAGTCACTGTCCCATAAATCACTCCAGTACTTGTCAATATCTATTAAAAAACATGAAATGCATTAGGTTCAACAGGAAAGTATCATCTCTGCTGTCTCTGTGAAGATTGGCAATATCATAGGAGTTTCTTAACATCACCCTGTTCATTACAACTCTAAATCCCTTCCTGCAGATCTTCTGGAGCAGGACTGAAGCAGTCCTACTGAAAAGCAAATCAAGTTTGCCTTAGCAATGCAGCTTCCACCACACCCTGTGCTTCAGTGTTGGTTCTGTCCCCGGTGCAGCCAAGTGGAGCTGCAGACCAGGGAGTGGGGATCAAGTGCCACCAAACAAAGGGCAGTTCTTGAGTAGCACAGAGTATTGACTAATGGTGGGCTCAACAAAGCCCTGAGGATTCATTTCCCTGCTTCCATGCTCTTGTATTTCGTGTTGTGACCCCTTCACTGTCTCTAGCACGAGTCAGGCATTCTCAGCTCCTGCTGCTGCCTTACCTTCCACGCTGTACTGTGTCCCAAACCACTTCTCTTTGAGGTGACACTGGCCTTCGTTGGCAGCAGACAGCAAAACCAGGTTGGCTCTCTGAGGGCTGAGCTGGTTCAGGGCATCAGCAATGATCTACAAGTTCCAGACAATATTTCAGTTCAAATGCAGCTCTGACTGCCTGGCACAGCAAAGACTTCTCAGTTGGAATGTAGGAAGGATAAGAGATTACAAGCTTACAAAGCAGATTTGCTTTCTGAATACAAAAAGTGTTTCAATTAATACAAAACCTGTGCCTGCATTATGCTTAATTACAAATGCCTATACACAAGCCTATATTATACAGCATGGACATGTTTTCCTTACATCAAAACATATCATCAGAGTTCAAAGAATATTTACCTCAGGCTTGTATTCAAACAAGAGCTGGTCTCCTGTCAGAAAATCCTCCTTCTGAAACAACTGCATGTTCTCACAAAGGCTTTCCACATAGTCAACCGGATCTGTCTGTAAGCAAAGAAATAAAGCTATTTGCCACATAATTAGAAAACCAAAATATCAGTTTTCTGTTCTCTGAAGAGCTTGACCAGCCAGGTATGTTGAGCATGAGTTGGATGCTATGCTTGTTACAGCATTTACTTTCAGTTATTAAATTATATGTATTTCATAACCATATCTAATGCTCTGTCTCCTCTGAGAATCCTGAAATTTCAGACACATCATCTTTGCAGAAGAAACCTTGATTATGCAGTTTACAGTCACAGAATCTGCTAAGTTAAAGAGCCAGCAGCACTCCTTGCCTCCAAGGAACACAAGCAGAGTCCTGCAATTCAGGATTTAAAGTGACCTGGAACCTGTAAACACAAGGCAAGGAATTGCTGCTGCTGCACCTCTGACTCTGCTCCTTCCCCAGGTTCTCTGCCATGATGTGCAGGGTGAGGAGGAAGAGGTTCTCCTGCCTGGACACGTTGCCTTTGAACAGGGTAAGGCTGCCCAGAGGACAGGGCTGCTTGGCTTCTTGCTGATGCTTGTGGGGTTTTTGCACCAGCCAGCATCACCCTGTAAAGATTGTGGGTCAGACACAGCCCAGTCCACCTGAAAAGAGGTGAATCTGACACATCTGTGTCTTGTAAATGTAGTGGAAAGCATGCCCAGGACTTTCTGAAGGCACTGTACACCTGAGTGAACATTAAACCTCTAAACTTATCCCCAAACCCTGCCTCTGTGACCATTATTCTTCAGCACTGCTCTATCCATGAAGCAGAACAGTGAGGTGCCATGACTAAGCCATTCTTCTGTCCCTGTGATGCACAACCCTGTCACAAAAGCACACACAGATCTCTGTTCCTGATGTATGGACTTGTTTTCCCAGAAGGATATCTCAGTGCCACTCAAAACCACCCAAGTTACCCAGTAAGAAAGAGAACATGGCTAAATGTAGCAGGAGGATGAAAGCCAATGAAGTGAGGCTGCTCACATTATCTGTATTCTCTTCTTTCAGATTTTGCTGTTTTAGTGAGCCAAGGAGGACTTGGCACAAACCCACACTGAGCTGTGCAGCTCCAGGAGCAGGCAAGGGGTCATCAGCACCCCAGGTCAGCAGCAAGCCACACCTCTCACACCACACTGCTTCCCTTCTCCCACAAACCAGCAGTGCCAAAACACCTTCCAAACACTGAAGTTTGCAAAAAAATACTGAAAAGACCCCAAATAATTAGCAGAGCACTATTAAGGGGCACAGCACTTCAGTCTAGGGCTTAATGATTAAAACTGAACAAGAGCCTACCTAGCAGGTAAGGAAGGAAAAAGCAACATTTAATTCTGTTAGGGTAAAAGTCTCAGTATTTTTCTGCCTAAAATACATATTCTTTCAGAAAAATACAGCTTCATTAAGTGCACAAGCTATGTCTTCTCAAACAGAACTTTGAAAATGTGTTTGAAAAACCAAAACACAACACAACACTAAACACTGGATAAATACCTGTTCCTGGTAGTGAAATTCATTAGCTTCGATCTTTTGTATTTCTTCCCATATTCTGCGAGGGAGGAAGAAGAGAATGAAAGTGGTTTTTTTTCCATTATTCCACAACATTTACCAAGAATCTGAAAAAAGGAGTCTTCTAGGAAATGCACCAATGGTGAGAACAGTGATTCAGAGGCCAGTATTAAATGCAATTCCTTCCCACCCAAAATGGCATTTCTCAGAACTGACAAAAAGTTCTTCTATTTTCCAAAGAGGAAGAGAGAGAACTACAAAGAGTCAAAATCTGATCCCAAATTAACATAAAGACTAACACCAGAAGTCCTGACTGCCACAGATCTGGCTCAACAAATTTATTTAAAATAACCACAAAACTGCACTTAACATCTACACTAGCTCAGCTTCCTAAACTTCAGGAATCAGATCACAATAAGTCAAACCAAAAGCACCAAGAAACAAGCACAAACATTTAGAAAATCCCTTTTTAAACTGAGATGTTTTCCACACAGACAAGCTTTACTAATGGCTCATTGTTTACGCTCTAGTAACTCCACAGACAGTGCAAACACTACAAGGAACAGCTTAATGGAGAAGGACATCTCAAATATCTGAAGGAGTGGCAAACACTTGCCTCTGATCTGGCCCCCTTTTCTGCAGCATCTTCACGTACTGAAATACAACATGGGCCACCTGCAGGCAGAACAGAACAGATTCAGTTTTCCAGACATATGGGAAACAGGAAGAAAAACAGATTGCTGCAAACCATACCTCATAGAAGTGCTTGTAACCTTCATCAGTCAAAGTCACAGAAATGCTGAAGATGGAGTAGGTGGAGTTCTGTTCAAAGCCTGTCTCTCCATTTCCTCCATATAATGCAAGGGCCCAAAATCTATGGATCAGTTAAAGGTACTTATTAATTAATCATTTCAGCTTTGAGCTTAGCCACAAGGAATATCATAGCTTTACTTCAGAGGCTTTCAACCCATTTACAGTTTACACAAAGCTTTTCCAGCTTAAGGATGTGACCTCAGGATACAGAATTTAAGAGGCACAGTGAAAAACCTAAGTGACCTTTTGGAGATCTCAAAGATCAGTCACAGACAGTGCTGATTCATGGATCACAGACAAAAAAAACATGTAATTCTTACTTGGGTGTATCATCAGCTTACAGAAAATCACTACAAAACACGGATATAAAAAGGCAGGCTTGGCCTGCTTTTATATCTATTGAAAATATATATACACAAAACAGGGTTTATCTGTGCCTGAATGAGATCAAAGCATTTAATAACCATGCTTAAAAAACACATACTTTTTCCTAAGGAAAGAAAGAACACTGCCTTTGCCTTCATGTCCCACCAGCCAGGAAATATAATGAAGAGGCTTCACTCTAAAAGAAAGTTTAAAAGAGATTAGATGCCAGGAGGTAACACATTTCACAGAAAGAATTCAAATCACCAGGCTGATGACTAAAATATGCACTGTCTCAAGTTTTCAAGTTCTGCATTTTCAGGCAGCATTAGGATAATAAGCTAAAAATGTGGGAGTTTGGAACATAATGACTGATATGAGTCAGTGAGGAAACGGAACCATATCTGCATCAGTTTATCTCATTTTTAAAATGCCCCCTTAGCTGACCCAAAGTAATCTGTTACACAAGTAAATGAGATTCTTTGCTTTGTTGTGAAAGTCAATAAATTATTCATAGCATAAACATGGCAGAAGTAAAATGCAGCAGCAGTGTACCTGTAATACTGTTCTTGTGGGGGAAGTGCCCAAGTGATGGTCAATGAATGAACTTTCCTGATTGGAACAACTGAACACAAATAAATTGATCAAATGTAAATATACACGATTAGATAGAGATAAGAAATTGAAAGAATAGGGAAAAGTTATTCAAAACCACACACAATTACTCTACAAAGTATCTGGATCACCCAGAGAAAATTTCTTTCAGTATTCAGGTATTCAAAACATTTAAATCTACTTCACTTACCTCTGTAAAGCTTGTGAAATTCTGGTGTGTCAAAAGGCTGAGTCAGATGGCCAAAGCTGGGTTTGGGTAAACCACTTAAAAGCAAAATGGAAGTGTGATGTTACTGGCAGGGAGTCAATGCTCCACTGAGAATTCAAAGACAGAGCACCACAGCTCTGGCAGGGCACCAGGAGCCTGCAAATGCCCCTGATTCAAGGGTGCAGCCAGGATCCACCCACCCCAGGGGAGGCACCCTGCCCACACAACTGAGAATCACCAGCATGTGGACACCAGCAACACCTCTCCTTCCTTCTGTACAAGGCAGTGACAGCAAAGAACTTGCTCTGTACAGCCAAGCACAGTAAACAACTTGCTGAGTGAAGCCCAGACTCAGGGAATCCTGATGGATTGTCTGTGGTGCAGGAGGAACGAGGAGGGGCTGCTCAGGAGAGACAAATGTGTCTCTCAGTGGCATTAGGCTTTCACAAGAGCATTTCCAGGCACCACAGAAACAAACATCTTGCAAAAGCAGAAAATGGGAGGGGAAATAAAATCCTTTTCAAGTTAGTAAAGCTTTTGCAGAACCCAATTTTTAGGCAGCATATTGAAGTGAACCATGAACAAAGATTAATTTCTAACCCACTGCCGCCCCAAGGATGCCATTAAATTCTAGATATGGTGCTAATTAATTTTGCTTCTAATTATTTTTGATACAAAGATAAGCAATGTGAAATGATAATCCAGGTTTGAATGACTTATTACTAAAATCGAGGCATCAGCACATCTTAAGCAAACACTGCTTCAAATTAGCACCACACAGCTCACAGCCTAAATAATTGTTAGGAAGAAACAAAGTCTTCCTGGAACAATTAACACTGGTCTTTAATTTTAAAAGCTGCCTTTTTTTATTTCCCAGATAACAGTGTTCATTAACAAACGGTAATGTCTTTGTTTCTCCAGTAAGGGATTTTTTTTTATGCCATTTTAAGAACAGATAATTTTATCATCTGCAATGCCTTTATGCATCAAAAGAATCTTACTTATTTGGGATCTCGGAGAAGATTTCTGTCACCCACTTTTCCAATGTATCCAGTGTTTCTAAAAAAAGAGAGAAGAAAGACAGAAATGCAATTTCCTGAAGATCTAAGACAAATTATCTTATCTCACCAGTTCAGTTATTTTAAAGTGGCTGCAAGTCAGTGTATTTGAAAATTGCAAAGTACTAAATTATAAACTTCAAAGCTGTTGGTTTGAGCCAATTCTTAACATTCACTGAGCTGTAGCCATGGTCATAGCTCTGGGTTTGTATACAGTCCCAAATCCTGGGCTGACACAACTGGGATTTAAAGTTCAGTAGTGTCTGCAGTGACTGTGAAAAGGAATTACTGTCTTGGGGATCAACAAAACCACCAGTATTTGCAACTCATTCCAAGACTCCAGATTATACACAGCAGTTTTCCCACACAAATCCAGTCCTGCAGTGCTAAGGATTCCTTCTTCCCATCCTCTTTTCTAAGAGAAAAGAGTTGAGAACCAGAAGTTAAAGGGTTTTTAAAATAAAAACTTGGAATTGCTTGTTTAAGCAAGCATTGTGAATTCACAAAGTGATGCTGCATATGGTAAACAACAGCACTAAAAAAGGCTGCATGGGGTAGGGGGAGGATTCAGAGTTTGTTTTGCTTTAACAGAGACAGAAATACAAAGAAATACAAATAACCTGGCTGGTTATCAGTTACCACCTTTTTCTTCCCAATCACCATAAGAAATATTATAATCCATCACTGGGTTAGTGATTATTCAAGAAGCATTCAGTGCCCCGAGTATTTTACTGTCTAGACCAACATTAAAAGCAAAGGAGAAAAAAAGAAATAGTACCTCTATTATTACATCTCCATTTTACAGATGCGAATTGCAATCAGTTTTAGCATTCAACAAAACTCCTCCCTAAACACAGACCTAACTTGAATAACTTCTTAGAAATATGTTTCTCCTATTCTCAGCAGAAACAACCCATAGGTCTGAAGTTATTTGCTGAAATAAAACTCAAATCCATTTGCATAAATTTTTCAGGCTGTGGGGAAAAAAAACAGAATCTCTATTCCTCCTAGACAAGCTGGGAGACTCAGCCTCCCCCCACTTGCTGTGGAGGGTCACTGTTGATGGCAGAGAAATCAGCAGCATTAATTCATTTAAGTGGTCTGACTCTTCATTGCTACAAGATTATTTTTGAAATGTTATCTTTGAATTTTTACCTTCTGTGTTAATGTGGAACCTATTCAACAGCTAAATGTTTCTCAAGAAGTGGCAGGATGACAAAAACACAGCACAATTGCTCAGGTCTTGTTTCATTTGGAAACCAGGCTAAAATCTCCATATAAATACCCTCTGCAGGACTGGACAAACCACCAGAATGGCTTGGGCTGCAGCTGGACTGGCTCCAAGAGCACTGCAGCAACAGCAGCAAGGAGGGTGGTTTGAAGGAGCAACTGATGTTACCTTTAGACTGCACAACTAAAGTCATGTAGTGGGCAGAGTAATGGCGCTGCCAGAACTCCCTCAGCCTGGTGTAGGTGTCAATATTCTTCATCTTGGGCTCGTGTTTGAGTGTGTCTGCATTGCCTGCAAACATTAAAGGGAAGGTAGGGTTAGGTACCCACACAGTGGACACAGCAAGACCAGACATAATGAGAATTTATTTTCCTCCCTAGGTGTAGTCACGGTAAAGCACATTAAAAATACCTCATAGAAATCCAGAGTTAAAGGAATGGTAACTGAAATTCATCTTCCAATTTCTGGTTCTTATTCTAAGGAGAGTTGATATTTCTATGACAAGGAAGGACAGAGCCCTCCTGCACTGTCAGATCTCCCACATGGTGCAAAGCTCACTGTGTGTTGCCAGATATTCCCTCACCAATGGAACTTGCAGAACAGCAGAGGGAAAAAAGGGGAAAATCTGATGTTCAGTGTATGTCACTACAGAAATTTATAAAAATGAGCTGCATTTCCAAGCTGGGTAACTCTAATACCCATCACACTGCTATTTACACAGTCAGCAGCACCACAAGGGTGAGGGAGGAAAGACTGTCTTGTCCAAGAGAAGGACAAATTTCCCTCCTGCTCCCCTCACATGGCTGTGAAGGTCTAATTTCTGCAAGTTCAATAGTGAATTATCTACTTTGAAAAGTCTCCTCAGACACAAATCCAGAAATAATTTATTTTTCCAGGAAACTTTAATAGCAAAACCCCCAAGCTTAAGCAAGATGGAGATGACTCAGAGAGCACCACCTTTGTGTTAACAAAAAGTTCCATAATTATACACCTTGGGCAACCCAGCTTTAACATCACCAAAAAGCAGTACCAGAATGAAAAGCATCTAAAAAAGGAGACAGCTGCTTTTATTCCCAACCATTTTACTGTAAAATGGATAATTGCTCTAACTCTTCTGAACAAGGCTATTGTTTGCTCAAATGTGACAGTTCATGTTAGTGCATCTAACCACTCAAACTTTTAAGTGGTTAAAAGTTAAAGTATTATCACCACTTTATAACATAAACTCAGGACTTACCCCAAAAAAATTTCTTCATAGGATGTCCAGGCCTGGCAAGACTCCCAAATAACATCTCCTTTCTGTTTGCATCAGAGGGCCTTGCTAGCTGATACTCTGTTAATTTAAAGAATTTGCAGTGGCATGCATCAAAGTTTGAGGTCATGTTCCCACAAAACAAAGCACAAATTCCAGCCAAACTGAAAAGGAGACATACCACACAGATACAGCCTGGAATTTCTTTCAATAGATGATGAAGTAGTGAAACAGGGTAAGAAACAGGAGTTGCTAACAGTAATGAATATAAAAGCAGAGGAAAAACACAGCTCATTGGTGAGAAGTAAAGAAAGGGGTAAGAAGGAAAAGCATGTGAAGTCCCAGCTTCTCCTGTCTGAATGCTCTCAATTTGTTAAATTCAATGGGGACAAAAGGCCATTAATACCATACAGGGTCAGGCCCTGCAGTAAGAAGCAGAGAACAATTACAAACCTGCTTCTACCATATATCCCACACACCAACCTCTACCCTGATAATGAAGTAAGAAATTGAAAGGTGAGCAAGGCAGTTTCCATAAATGCAGTTTTACAACCAGTTCACACTGATTTAAATAGGGGACTGCCAAAATCAAGAATTCACCCTCCTGAACTGCATTTTCCTGTTCCTGTTTTTGCTGGTAATTAGAAACAGGCACACAGAAGAGTTGTAAACTAATTCTGGCTGGGTTCTCCTGCAGCCAGTTCAGCAAGCTGACACCACTGATGGGCAGCACATTAGCACAGTGTCACTGCAAGGGAAGGACTGGGTCTGCACCGTGAAGGTGTAAATTGGCTGAAGCTGCTGAAGAACCACACCTTCACTCAAAGGCAGGTCCTTGTTTACACTCACACTTACCTAAAGTCAATTACCAAACTGCCCATTCTTCCTTGCCAGAGGACAGATAAAGAAAATGACTTGGAATAAATATTTGAACCTCTGGTATATCTGCTAATAACAGTTATTGAGTTTTCCTCAATCAGTGAAATTTTATAGGCAGTCTGGGAGTATTCATTACATATCAACACTCCACTCACTTCTATGTCTGGTTTATTCTCCTTCTAGGAAGTGATTTTGTACTTATTCAGGTGTTAGAATAAGGAGACAAGTAAAATCAACTCAAATTCTTGTGTTAACTCCACTGGAGAGAGCACTGAGGCTGTGCTGGAGCTAAAGGCATTTTGTTCACTGCAGAGCATCCACATGCCCTGCCAGTTACTGCTGAAGCATTTCAGATTATTAATTTCTAATTCAAGAACTGTGAAGGTAAACTCTCACAGTGCTGGCACTACATTGAGTCTTTGTCCTCTAAAAGCTACTATGTCCATAAAACTTCAAGAGTTGAATCTCTCTGATGAGTTAGGTGAACTGAAGTGCTCAGAAGGGTCCAACATGCAAACCAGTAAGCAGTGTTACAAAGTAGGTTTTGTTTTAAAAAGATGGGCTAAACACACAGGAAAGATTCTCTTACCACTGTCTACAGCCTCCACTTCTCGATCTATTGCATCCCTGATCATTAATGGGTGAATAAAGAATTGTGCCCACCTGTGGAACAGAGAAATTCATACACTTTTCTTCAGTGTCTATAAAGCTAGGGCAAAAATACAGCAATGAAACCCAACATCTACTATTCTGGTTTATAAAGTTGCTTGTTTTACTACAAACTATGCAATTCTTGACTACAATATCTTACAGAAAGATAAAAGTCAGTTTTGTGATACCATCAAAACCCAAAGGGCAGGGCTTCCCAGCTCCATGGAGTGGGACTGAACTGGCTGGATACAGGAGGAGATGACACCAATGGGTGCAGGATTATCTGCCTTGACATCCTAAGAATGATCACACCACATGAGACAAGTGATCCACCCAGTCTGGTTCCTGGCTCTAACAGGGACCACTATCTGATGCTTCTGAGGAAATCCTCAGTTGTTCATCAGGAACAACATCATGACCACAGGGAAAGTTTCTTCCTAACTCCAGAAAATAAATTGTCCTGAACCACAAGTTTCTGTATCATTACAATTTTATTATCTAGTATAAAAGTCAGTGTTGTCATCCAAATATATCTCTTCTCCTGCACCCACAGAGAGCAGAGCAATGGAGGGGACAGGTCTGCAGTGAGTGGAGACTCTGCAGAAGGCTGCCAGAAAATCTCACAGTTCTGTTTTATTTGCTGAGGTTTTTTAATGAAAAATGAACTGGCTGAAACAAAAGATTAAGAGTAATAAAAGTTTAAGATTAATATATTGCTGGTGGAGTTCTGTGGCAGGAAAACCCACTACATCAAAGACAACTGAAAGGTGATGCCTTTCAATTTCTTTAGATACACAAGTGCTTGAATGAGCAGAATCCATCCTCAGCACTCATTTCTCCTTTGTATGAGAGGCTGTTCTACAGAGCTCCTACTTTCTGTTTTCCTCTCTACTAAGCAAGCTGTTTTGACAGATTGCAATATAATTTCTGATTCTTTCACTGTTCCAAACATCTAAAAAAGCTGGACTCATCTGCAAATGCAAGCTGAAATTGGCCTAGTAAAGTAAAATTTGGGTAATACTTGGAAAAATGTGCAAACACTTGCTCTCAGTGTCAAAGTAAATTTGCAGTGGAGCCTACTCTCCGCATGGGATATTTTACAGCATCAAGAATATTCAGCTATGCCCCATGAATGGAAGGAAACTGAAGGAAACCATGCCAACCAGTGGACCTCTGTTGTCCCAACATACCCCACAGCACAAAAGAGCAAGTTAAGCACTTTCTGGCAAAAGATACATTCAGCACTGAATAACCTGCACTGGCTTAAATGCCTCCTTTTGAGGCACACATTGTACCATAACTTTGAAGGCTGCCTGAAACAAACTAACAAACATTTAGAAAAAACAGTAACTCTATCAGGACAGATATTTTAAAGGATGAGTCACTGGGATTCTGGGAGCACCTTCCCTGTGATCAGTTGTCACATTGCATAACATTTCTCCTGTCACCAATGCTACCAGTTTAAGGGTGCCAAAACAGTCAAAGAGCTGCATGCATTACGATTCACACACGGGTCCTACATAAGCCCACAGCAAAAAGCCAGCAATATCCCCAAAGTATGTCCTTCTATTCACTGTCACTGTGTAGTGCAGGTACCCATGGAAATTCAGCAACCGCCTTCATCACCCCAAAATTCAGAAGAACTGAACAGCTCCACCCAAGCTCCTGAGGCACACACAGGCATTAATTAACACCTAAGCACCATTTACACGAAGTTACCTATCCAGGGCTTCTTTGAAGTACTTCCTCTGCACATCAAACTGGAACACCGTCCTCTCGCAGTCCGTGGAGGCGTTGTCCCCGCCCCCGTGCTTCTTCAGGAACGCATCAAAGCCGTTCTCGTCCGGGTACTTCAAACTGCCCATAAAAACCACTGCAACAAATACCAGCAACGTTGCCACCACGACATTCCTTTGTTATTCCCAACTGCAGCTCTAGCCAGCCCTCCTCAGCAGTGTTCTCTGTGCCTGACCCCCAGCTCCCATGCAGAGTGACCTGCCCGTTATCTGCCTCTGACAGCGCCTGCCCAGGCAGGCCTGGCCTCAGTCAGGCCAGAGCAGGATCTTGAGACACATCTGGTCAGAAACTTCCCGTGGTTGCTGTGCCCACATCACTAATTCATCACCCTTTCCTAGGGAGACAAAGCTCTGTAGCTCCAGCCTGGTGTATAAAGCCCCAGGTAACATAACTCCCCTCAACCTCACGGATAACAAATCATGTCGATGTAAGTTAATGCACAGCTTGCCAAAGGGTGTGAGACACCCTCTACCATCACAAACTCATGAAAATAAATTCTCAAATAGCCAAATCAGGAAATGATACTAAATACTTCAGAAATCCAGAGCTACATAGCACTCATTTTGCACTGAAGTTGGAGAAGATTAAATAGGAGCAGATACATACTATGTTCCAGGAAGTGTGCTAATCCAGGCAGATCTTCAGGATCAGAGAAGCTGCCAACAGCAACACAGAGGGCTGCTGCAGACTAGAGAAAATACAACACTCTCAGTAAAAGCTGCTTCAAGAAACACTTCAGGAAAATGACAGAAGTACAAGATGAATCAGTTGGGACAGGCACAATAACAAGCTCTAGTCTGAATGCCTAATCACAAGGTTTCAGACCTCAAGAAAGCTCACCATATATTTTTGCACCCTACAGCTTTAAGTACATACCTGCTTTTCTGAACAACCTCTCTTTCTTGTCTCTTCCTTCTCAGCCAGCTCTTCCAATTCACTGTCATCAGAATCATTGAAATCCTCATTATCTCCATCACTGTCCTCACTCTCATCCCCCTCATCACAGTCCTCATCATCTTCTCTACCATCTTCGATCTCAGCTCCAGAGTCATCACTTCCCTCTTCAGATTCATCATCATCATCGTTATCCTCCTCCTCTTCCTCCTCTGAAGATGGTGGGGCACCATCCAAGTAATTCAAATCCGAAATCAAAAGTGCACATAAGCCATTCTGCAGTTTGATATACCTGAAAGAATAATTATGTGCAATTAATATGTTCATTACCCAAATCTGAATTTTCAGAATCACAAAAAATTCATTATTTACTATAATACTTTGAGAGTGATTTCCTACTGAAAATCTAACGGTAGCTAAGACTTGAGCAGTTTTACAGCAGGAAAGTAAAAGACTCTTCTGCTATTCAACAGCTCTAAGAATAAGAAGCAGTTCAGGGCAGTAGCAGAAGCCCTTCTCCCTGTAAGGCCAAGCACACTGATTTTGGCTTTATTTCTCTTTGTGAAACATTTAAGCTATTAGCACTCATGCACTCAGAACAAGCAAACCCAAACTTCACTCATCTCTTAGGCTTGTCAGGCTCTTGGAAACAGATATAATGTGACAGAATGAAGATCTTAGTCTTTGCTTCTAAGTAGGCCCCAGAGCATTTGATTTGATTTGATTTCATCAATGCTTTCTATTAAATGGGATCTTCAGATGTATCAGGGAAGTGTTAGAAAGGAGAGAGCTCCTCTGCAGGCTCCACAGAACAAGTCTCAGGGAACTGGCTGGGTTTCTATAAAGAAGCAACAAATAGAGTTTTGTGTGTGTGTTTATACACAGAGAGAGGTTTTTATATGTGTGTGCATATATATAAATAAAACCCCACAAGGCCTCTGTGCAGCACCCTTCTACAACTTTTCACACTGAGGGCTGCAAGCACCAATGCTCTACATTGCAAGAGCCCTCAGCAGTGTTTGTTTACCATCAAATCTGAAACAGAGTCACAATTTGTCAAATCAGCCAGAGCACCCCTCCCAGGAGCTTGCACTGGCTAGTACAGCAGCTGCAGAAAGGAACGAATGCTGGCTCCAGAAAATACTTCATCCATCCCGTGTGATACAGACCTGTGGCATTTGATCCAGCAAAAAAACAAAGCAAGCTAGAATAAAACAAACCCGTGGTCACATCCCACGCTCCCAGAAAAATCTGAGTTACAGAGCACAGAATCACAAAACACTTTGTGTTGGAAGGGGCCTCTAGAGGTCATCTAGTCCAACCCCTGAGTTTATAGCAGCTCAGAACTTTGCAATGTGGACACAGCTCCTGGACTATCAAGTCTATGAAAAAAACGAATGAACAAATGTTTAATAGATGTGTTAAGGTTATGAGTCACGACCAGTCATGCAAGGGGAAGTGACAGGGCTTATTCTGGGCCAGGGTGTCATGTCCATGAACACACCCAGTTTCCTTGCTGCAGGATTGCTGAGCAGGACAAATCTGCTCCAGTCAAACACAGAAGTGCACTCTGACTCATTCAAACTACAGCACAGAGTGTGTAACTTTCAGGGATGCTCTGACAAACCTCAGGAGGCACAGGCAGTGCTGGATCCATGCTCATGTCTGGGAACCAAGTTAATCTTTCATACATTCTGTCTGCTAACCATTCCCATCGTGTACACGTGTCCCATTGTGCAGCTGTGGCACCTGAGCGTACAGCAGGTCCTAAAACACACACTGCACACGTGGGTGCTTCAGCCTCTGGGCAGCAGCACTTCCCAGCACAACCAGCACCTCCTTCTCCCCCTCACACACCTCTCCTCTGCGGGTTTGCACGGCCCCTGGAGAGCCCGGCCCCGCAGGGAGCAGCAGCAGCCTCGGCAAGGAGAGAACAGAGTGGGGCTGTGCTTCCCCAGGAACAATGTGCCGTGAAGCTGCTCAGCCAGGTGTATCCAGCAGCTCCTGTTGATCCTTTCCACGCAGCCCCATTAGGCTAATGGAGCAGATTATACTAATTTTACATTACTCATCTGGAGGCTTGTGGGTGTTGCACACAGGACACAAAGCACCCAGCAGCAAGGACACCACTGAGCCACACCACTGCTGGAGGCTCTTGGATTTCACTCCAGGATATCTACAACAGCTTAGGTTCTACTGAGCAGAGGCACCACTGACATAGGTGTTCTTTACTTTTTCCATGTTTCAGTCCAGTGGAAAAAGACAAATGTAACCAATACATAAGCATCCACTGGTATGCAAAATACAGTACAAAAAATGCAATCACGTAAGGTAGAGACAGAAGCAAGCACAATCCAATTGTTTTTCTGAAGGACTATGAAGCATTTATGCAAATAAGGCTTAAAGTTAAATTAAAATTCTTTAAAATTCTGTTTAAACTCCTGAGTAAGTTTAAAGAGCATTGTTCTCACACAAAGTTTTTGTTTATATTAACGACAATTATTCAGAAGTTAAGCAAAAACTGAAATACATATCAGTGCATGGGAAACATTGGAATGCTTGAATTTCCCAAACTGTAAGCAATACAAGCCCATGACATTACACAGATGGATGAATTTAAATAAAACATACATGTTTGGTAAATATAACTACACAGTTACAGCTCTAATGAGCAAACCCAACTTTTATCACGACAAGTCCCAACAAACCCACTTCTGACAACACATCCTGCAATCTCTGTCAGAGCTCTTCCAGGTTTGTGATCACTATTTGAGAAGGCAAAACATAACATTTCCCACTAAGTTAAGACTGATGTCACCAGGCAGACACACTAAGGCCACACCAAGTGACTGGACTGCAGCACACACCACCACTGATGTGTGAAGAGGGGAAAGTGTGTCAGCATCATCACATCACCCGCCACAACGCTCACTCAGGAGGTTTGGGACACCATACCTGGACACAGGTTCAGGGTGGCTTTGCTTCCAGCCACACTGAACTTCTCCTTCCTAAGGACAATGTCTGTGCTGTGCAAGGCTCACTTGGCACATGTGGAAATCAGTCTGAAAAGATGTAACTTTCTGCTTCCAGCTGAAAAATTCTGTTAAGAATGGACAGCAGGATTTCTGGAAGATTTTGGCATGAGCATCTTTATGCTACAAGCAAACACTCTCTCCAATTCTCACATGCAGAGGAGGTTCCTGAGCCTTACAACAGGCAGTGACAGCCTTCAATGGATTTCCCAAGCTTCATCCACCAGTGTGCTGCTTCAGGTGGCAAAGGCAGGAGTTCCCTAAGCTGCCAGCACCTGCAGCTGTGAGCTCTGCGGGAGGACGAGCCTGCCACAAAGCAGCACGGGTAAGATACAATAGGAGAGGCAGGCAGAGATCCAGAGGAAGCAGCGAGGAAGTAGGGCAAGAAGGGAGGGAGCAAGTTCCTCACTGAGCCAATGGGCACAGTGTTCTCCGGGCAGCCAGCAGGGAATTTCACTGTCAACCAAAATGTCCCTGCAAATCCAAAATTCAGTTTCGGGCTCAGGCAGCAGATTCTCCACTGGCTGCACAGATTAGACATCATGAAAAGTAAAGATAAAAAGAAAAGGCAGCTCTAACAAGGGCTGCATAATCTTCTGCCTTACAGGAAGAAGTTATCAGAGTGTCCCTTCAAGAACACGGTGCCTTACAGCATCCAAAAACCTCAGCCTCTGTTGGAGTTCCCATCCGAGTCTCTCATTGTGTCTTGACCACAGATGCTACGGGCTCTGCTCTGGGAAGGTGAACTTTTTCATAATTTCCCGGGCTATTAACCAGAAATATTCAAATAAAAACACAAGTAAAATGGCAGCCTGAAAGCATTTTGCCTCAACTCACAGATATATTCGTGTTAAAACCTGCAAGCTTATCTAAAACAGGAAGAGTAACTGGTTGAAATACTAGAGCCGCACTTTGCACCTGACACTTTCGGAGAGGAGCTGCCAAGGGCTGCAAACCAACAATGAACTGGGCACTGCTGTGCCTTGAGAAAACCCAGCACCGACAGTCCGTGCACAAGGGCCGATCCTCCCGTCCTGTGCCCGCACACACCGGGCAGCCCGCCTTCAGGGTGAGCACACCCGCGGAATCCCAGCCTCCGTTTATCACAGACAGGCCTCCAATTCCCCCGGGCACCGGGACCAGCCCGACTTCCAGCCCCCGCGGTGCCAGCAGTGCCCGGACACGGGGCGGGCAGACCCCGGCCCACGCCACCGACCGGCCGGGGCTGCCCCGGCAGCTGCTCGTCCTCCCGCCCCTGCCCTGCCGCCCTCACCGGTACTGCTTGGGGTCGCTGGGGGACTTGACGATGTCGGGGTCACCCAGGTTGTGTCCGGGATCGGCCCCCCGGCGCTCTTCCTCCTCGTCCCCGTGAGGCGAGCGGCCCCCGGCGTCGCGGCCGCCCTCCGCGGCCTGCTGCCCGACCGCCAGCTCCGGGCTGCCGTAGCCGCACGTCGCCTTGTTCCTGCCGGGCATGGCGGCGGTGGTGCCGCTCCACAGCGGCCGGACAACGGCCCGTCCCGGCCGCCCGCCCCCGGCCCC